>VZSE01005060.1:0-113494 GCA_013398275.1 Promerops cafer
GTTATTTACAACTGCACTATCTTTCAGTGGTCTATACCATTCTTAAAGCAGATTTGCTAAAAGAGGGACACAAAATTCTAGTTGAGATCTTAATAGCAGTGAATGCAGATGTAATAACCTCCTTCTTATAAAGGATATGTTAATCTAGGAAAGAGATTTGTCTCCACTGAAACCATATCACACATTTACATGGAACTCATGTACATTATAGCCTCAGATACCGTTCTGCCTCACTGATGCAGGGTTTTTTTTTGTCATGTATTTGTCATATTTCTTCCTATTAAAACTAGAGTTTTGCTCTTGTCTTTACCAGATTTATCTTGTTGGTTTTAGACAGCATATTTTTACCTGTATTAAGAATTCTAAGTATGCTCTTCACAGTATTTGCAATTCTTCTTAGCCTTACTCCATCTTCAGTTTCATACCTGTATCCTCTCTATCAATGTCAGTAAGGAAAATACTGGGATCCACTGGAAGGATCCTTCCCTAAGAATTATGATGCTGCTTCTTCAATCCTGTGAGATTTTCCTTGTCCTCCCCAGAATCTCATAATAGTCACATATAGGTCAAAAGCTGTTTTGGATGGATCTTTAAGTACTCTCATCAGATATTTCACCATCACCCACTAAACGGAAATAGTCATATTTTCCTAATTGTCTCTAATCTAGTCCAGGTTTATTCATACTGAAAATTACTGTGTTTGTATTACTGTTGGGTTTTTTTTGTTTGTTTTTAGATTTTGGGGTTTGTTTGTTTGTTTGTTTGTTTTTAATTAATATGATTAAGCCTCTGTTTGCCACACTTGTACAAGGAACAAAGAGAATTAATGTGCCACAGATTTCTCAATATATATCAGGCAACAATGAAAGAATTTTTAAGCCATTAAAAACCAATGCAACCTAAAATAATTTAATCACAAAGGTCTGCAATTCCATGTCACTCCATTTCTGTGACTTCCATGAAGGCTGATGCTCCTTGTTCCCCACTCCTTCCCCATAAGAATGCATCACTGTAAGCCTCTTGATCATGGTCTCTGGTTTCACCTGCATTTCTCTGGCAAAAATACCAGCACAAAAAGCCTCTGCCTTCTCATCCCTTTACTCAAAATTTTCTGAAAATAGATGTGAACTTGACTAAGGAACTAATATGGCAAAAAATCAAGTATTTCTCAGGCTTAACTTTTATTAGGATTGAGGGAACTTTCTCACCTCACGGACACACAAACAGTTGGACAGTACAATTCGAAGAGTGGATATGGGACAGGAATGAGCAAGAGGGAACAAATGCCACTTAAATCCCTGTACATAACTGTTATTGAATACAAACCCCTTCCTTTGCTTAGCAGTTCAGTATTTAAAACAGGATATTTAAAAGAACTGGACTTGATTATGCCAAGTTTCCTTCAGAGACAGTGGAGAAAACCAGGCATTTCTAGGTCACCATTTTTATCAGTGGAAAAAGGCACTAACATAGAGGGTTTAACAAATATATCTTTAAAAGTACCTATTTCTTTCCATTTATGTCATTATTCACCTGACAAAAAGTGGTTTTGCAGTAGGCATGTTCATAGGAGTTAGCAAAGGCACTTTGTGATTCTACCGATAACTTTAAACCGATGTGATATTCTCGTGCATGTAGTTCTAGAACTTTCCTAAGTTTACACATTTTTCCTCATTGTTTTGGGGTTTTTAACTCTTGTCTGAAGTTCTGTATTACTAAAACGGTCTTTGTTTTTTTTCAGTCTCTGGCTAAATTATTTCAAAACCTCACTAATTTATTCCCTTATTCAGTTATTAACAGTACTTTAAATGAAAAATTTACTATTTATATGATCAAATTTGTGCCAAACTACTGCATATAAGCATAAGGCATTTAAGATAATTAAATTCCAAGCATTCGGTATGGTTCAATTCACTGGCCTCAGTGACTATTCAACTTACAGATTTCAGTGCATATGTATTTTTAAAAAATATATCATAGCTAAATCAGAGAACAGAGCACTGATTTTAAAATCTGAAATTATTCTAAAAACCTTTTCCTAGCTACAGAATAAATTTCAACTTTTCAGGATTATACCCAAGCCCACCGACAGAATAAAAATTATGGCCTTTTTCTCCCCCATTAAAAATTTTTATTCATGCTTTTTATCAATTAGAAAATCCTGTAATTGCTATTCTTGGGAGTCTTAGAAAATAGAAATGTAGCAACAAGCAGAACTATTAAAAAAAAAAAAATCACTTAATTACTGTCCTTTAAAAATCTAAATTTCCTGCAAAGAAATCTTAAACTACAGTGCTTTAATTAGGAATAGGAAAAAAAAAAAAATTCCAAGTTAACTTATTTCTGTCTACTTAAGTGTATTTCATTTCATATTACTTTTTCGTCAGAATCTGCCTGACTTAGCAAGAGTTGAGCATGAAAATTTCAGTTTCATGATGCTTGCAATTACATTCCATCACTTTGTCCCATATTGTGGAAACTGATATAAGTGTAATTCCTCATGCAACATATTTTTTCTATTATTTTTATTCTGNAAATCACTTAATTACTGTCCTTTAAAAATCTAAATTTCCTGCAAAGAAATCTTAAACTACAGTGCTTTAATTAGGAATAGGAAAAAAAAAAATTCCAAGTTAACTTATTTCTGTCTACTTAAGTGTATTTCATTTCATATTACTTTTTCAGTCAGAATCTGCCTGACTTAGCAAGAGTTGAGCATGAAAATTTCAGTTTCATGATGCTTGCAATTACATTCCATCACTTTGTCCCATATTGTGGAAACTGATATAAGTGTAATTCCTCATGCAACATATTTTTTCTATTATTTTTATTCTGTTATGTCAACAGCTTTATTTTTAGTTTAACTTGCCTCCAAGTTGTCACACTTGATCTAATGCAGTCTCTTGGATGAATTCTAATTAGTCCAGATGCCTCCTTCCTAACCTCGATGAGCTGGTCCCATGGGATGACCTTCCTTCACAATGCCAGTGCTTACCACAGCTTCTCCTGAAAATCCCACTCCAGGTACCTTGCAGGAAATGCATTCCACAGGGAGATCATAATATAGAGCTAATTTGCAAACTGTTAGGAAGTTCTTTGACAAGCTTGAATGAAAGCTGAGAATAGAAGGAAAGCACTAAGAATCTGAATACCAAAATGAGACAGGATTCAGGGACCAAGTCATCCTTGTCTCTAGTTTCTCTAGTTCATACTAATGATTGTGTGAGTTTCATGTTTTACAATACATTTATTCTTTGATACAAATGGAACCCATATTAACTACCCTTATCCATCCCAGCATAGCTCACTATGGAAAGTACCCAGCAAGTCTGAGATCCTCCTCTCTTTCCTCTAAGAATTTCAACACAGTAGAATGACTACAACATCACACAAAATTGATTAATCAGTTTTCAGTGTTTTTCTTGTACTACATACTTAAATTACTTTTCCATGTAGTGCATACAGTTTTCTATGTTCAGTACTTTATGTACAATTTTGTCACATATAAGACATAGCACAGCATAGTGCTTTGAGTAAAATGCATAGCAGAGAGGAGATTAATAAATGTTACATAGATATCAAGGCTGTTTATGTTCATTTTTTATAACTATCTGTTGGAATGGTGTATACCATTCCAAATGGTGTATACCATATCCAAAATGCTCACTCCCAAAAAATCAATGTTTTTCTGGTTATTCTTAATGCATCTAATGAAAGAAGAGGAATTTTCCAGATTCTAATAAATATAAATAATGTTCTTTTTCATTAATTCATCATGTTTTCCTACAGAGAGAGTAAGGGTGAACTTTATGAACCTAAGCCTTAGACTCTGAGTTTCTAGGTTTTGGAAAATGACAGGTAAGTTACCTAGGTATCATTAATATGTTTTACCTATCCTAATCTCATTGAAACACATCCATTCAATGCCTTAAATACCTTCAGAAACAGAAGCTGGAATAAATTTTATTTCCCTTGGGATCAGTAGTAGAAAAATATATGAAAGCAGCATGTATTAAAGCAGAGGGTTTGAGTTATATTTGCACAAATACATTATTGCCAGAAAAGGATTAAGGAAAACAAACAGGAACAAGAAAACACATTTACATTTTGTGTTTATGTGCTTATGAACACTGCAGGAACTCACAGGTAGCAACTAATTGGAATGCAACATGATGTTTTCATAAACTACAATCAGAGTAAATAGAATTTATAAAGCAGCAACTTCACTGTGCCATTCCTGGCTCACAAGACTTTTATTAAGATAATTTTCTTAAGATAATTTTATTTTAAATAATTTAAGATAATTTTCTCTTGGGTGATGAAGTCTAGACAAAGACTGATAGATCAAGGGTCCCTTTTCAGTGAAGGAGCTTGCTGAATGTTTGTAAAGCTTCACCTGTGTCATGATTTTTCAAAAGTTTATGAATGGAAAAGATTTGTCTAATGTGCTTAAATTCCCCATAATGAAATAGACACAAGATTTGTTGCTTACTCTAACCACTTCCAGACCTCTGTGAGGGAAAGGCAAAAACAAGAGTATCTATGAACAAGGTCATGAGTAAACACAGATAAACAGGGTCCAATTAAAGAGAAAACAAAACATTAATACTCTAATATGGATTTTAGGAAAGCTTTTGCATTTGCATTCATAAAAACTACTGCAGAGAAACAAAGACATATTTTTTAAATAACTAAGAAGATATTAAATAATATACACATTTTGGAATCCAAGTTTAAAGTGATATAAATAAAAGCTGCCAGTCTGTGAATAACAGAATCTCTTTATTTCACAATAACAATAAAGGAACATGAGAAAGTAAAGAAATAGGAATCCATCTGTCTAACAGCTTTTATGTTTTGGATGAACTGAAATTATCAATGTTCTGATTTTCTTATGGGTTTGCTCCTCATGTGCAGTTGGCAAATCATTTTGGCTGATATATAGAAAAAGCTGAAGCAGATTTTAGAACATTTTTCTTCAGCGGTGGGAATGAACAATGCTGTGTTGTGTGTACCAATGGCTCTCAGATTTTTTACACTAATACTTTAATCACTAAACATATCCTGTCAATCGCCTTATATCTCCCTTTAGAATTTAAACACGGTGCAAACAATGCAAAGAAGGGAAAAGATACAGGTCCAAAGGCCACTCTGTCAACAACGTCTGTGTGCAGACTGGAAGCTTTGGTTCAGAGACGTGGAGCTGGGCAGTGCTGCATCCCCTACGGACCAGATCAGCTGGGTGGAAGGAATCACCACCTGCCACTGTTCTGCACAAAAGTGCACAAGCTACAGCACAGCTCCTGCCTGCCTGAGACTTGAAGATCTGGCCAATGTGGTTTGTTTATATCTGTTTGCTCATAGTTTGGCTTACTGTCATTTTCTGAGAATGATGGTGCTAAGATCATATTGTTCCATATTATGAATCATAGATAAGCATATGACAATTTATTTTCCTGCTGTTCATATCTGTTTTGTTTTATGAGTAGGCAGAATAAGGACATTTACAGGCATCCTTCTGTAGAGACTGGAGGACACATCAGGGAAAAATGCTACATGTTCACACACTACAACTCATCACCAGCTTATTGGGCAGCAGCCCAATACGTGCACCATAGCACTCAGCTTTATGTCCTTTTTAATATTCTATATGGAACAATAAAACAGCAAGACATTTTTTTGGTCTAGCAATATTACAATTATATTCAGAAAAGGTTTATGTCCTCTAGGATGCAGAAGAAGAGAAATTAATTGTCTCCCACACTTGGAAAACTTAGACGTTTCCAATATATTGTGGTGAAGCTTTGAAAGGTACCTGTAACATCTTGCAGATAAAATATTTGCTGCCACTTTGCTTGTTTTCTTTTACGTTCTTTGCCACATGGAGGTTATGTGAGACTAAAATGAGACTAAATCTCCATGGAATGCTGGTAAACACTCCTGATAACCCTTAGACAGATAGAAGTACTGTGCATGTGTCAGTTGTACAGAAGTCTCCCTGACTACCCATGTCTGCCTGGCACTGCTAGAAGAGACACCAACTCTGTGGGAGATAAAGGGAAACAAAGAGCCCTGGATTATTTAAGCAAATGAGTACAGGCTAAGATCACATGTACAGACTGCTCAGTTAATACACATTTTCATGTGCTGCATCCTTTCTCTTTAAATAATTTATATCTTTGGAGAGACCGACTTGTGCCAGTGTATCTACAGGTCACAGGTCCCAGCAGCAAGACTTGTAGGACAGTCAAACCCACTCAGGTGTACAGGACTATCATATGCACTAAGTTTTTCCCTGATATGGCCCAGTGTAAGAAATGGAAGTACTGGAGAGCTAGAGAAGGAATAAGCTTCTAAGGAGTTCTGCCTGTCTGGACTACCACTGCTGACTCAGATGGCTGAAGGTTTTCTGCTATACTGAGCCACATCTGCCAGCCCAATTATTTGCAGATAATTTGTATCTCCAAAGAACTTCAAAAATCGGAGGAAGTTTTTGTTGGGAGACCCTCATCAATAGAGTCCAGAAAGAAAATCAGTTTTTATAGGACGGTAGGTATCCATCCTAAAACAGGCTTAAGATTTTCCCTAAGTTTTCTGACCTGTGTTAACTAGATCTTTGGCTATACCACGAACTTAGAGATCTTTCCCTTGTGTGTGAAACAGATCTATTCTTCGATTAACTTTCTAAACTGACATCTAATGTGGCACATCTGAATCTGCACACTGAACTGGATCTCATCCTGTGCACCACTCTGGTAAGATCACAACAGGGAAATGATGCACCCGACTGGTACTTTGGTTCTGCAGAAATTCCTTGCTTCCTGCTTTTAAAAAAAAGTTAAACAAGCAAACAAAAACAACAACAAAAAAACCCCTAGCAAACAAAAAAAAAAATCAGCAAAGCATTGTATTTTAATGACTAACAAGAATCAGCATTTTTGAGCAATAAAAGAAAAAACAGTTTTCAAAATAAAAAGCTCTCTGAAACAAATTTTCCAGGGCAGCCAGTTGGAAGAATGCTCTCAGTTTATTTCTTCCTTATTAATATTACTAGACGCAAGGTGGATAAAAAGGAGAAATGGTATGTAACCATGAATCCATGTACATAATAAATTGCAAGGTTTATAGAACATCTGTCTTAGATCAGCATTTCATGATGAAGAACAGCATCAGTGACCACTGCTCAGATTTCAAATAGGCTGGGCACTGACCTGGGTTAATTGATCTAGCAAGAATACAGCATAAATTACTGGCAAAAGTGGAATAAAACTGTTCCGCTTTGGTTCAGCACTCCAATGAACAAGGTTACTATCCAGGATCCTCTGACTAAGTTCAATACTGACCCTTCTTGAAGCAAGACTTCAGCTGGGAGAAATAAATGAAAAAAGGAGGAAATTCTAAATGCATGAAGGTCAATGGAAGGCTGAACAGAAACTTTCATTTTTGCCTGGGAAATGTCTTACACAGAACAGAAGTCAAAAATATAATTAAATTTTCTTCTCAATGCCTAACAATTAAGAATTTAGTCCCTTTCATTTTCAAATTGCTTTGCAAGTATTAACTAACTAGTAAAACGTGAAGATCAGCATTTCAAGTAACAATGATGGGATGAAAATAAAACAAAACAACCAAAAAAAAAAAAAAAAGAAAGAAAAAGACACCTTTTTCTGCAGTCATCACATCTGAAAATAGCAGTGATTTTTAAGTACAAAACTGCCTAAGGATTACAAATCACCATTTATCAGTGATCAAACACCTTGCTCTACTGGATCATAGCAGTTACTGAGAAAACATGGAGAGAAGACTTTTCACATACAGTTCATGTGTATTCTAAAACGTGTTTGTGACTGCTTGTTCCCTACTTCCTTAGTAACATTTAGTCACATTAATTTATCATGTAATTGGTTTAGTACAGATTGTCAGCTACTTAGAAACAGGCATTTTACAGGTGACTGATATGCTATTAAGAATTATATCAAATCATAAGGTCTAGAAGACCCTAAAAAAACTACATGAACATAATCTATTGGAATTTATATTTTAATGTATTTCACAAAGCCAAAAGACAGAACACACCCACAAGGAAGCAAGGGGTTGCAGCCATATTTTATATATAGGAAAGAAAATTTTCATACAAATAAACATTAAATCACACATTGTAGCAAAAGAAATATTAAAATATATTTGAAATGGATTTTTAAATTAAATATTTTAGTCAAAAGTCTACAGAAACAAGTTATATAATTTCTTTTTTCAGTGAAAAAGAATGATTTATTACATTTTATTGATAAAAACTTTCAGCGGGCTCCAATCTCAATTACATACTTCTTTGCTAATTAAAATTTGAAATAAAACATAGCTTACATCAACTGCACACCAGAATTGTTATCATGCTTTCATCATATAACACAAGAATTTAATAGCAGTTTCAAATTAATTATTCACATGTTGGTACTTCTGGTTTGATCTTGGTGCTCCAATACAAGATATATTATAATATACATTATGTTCACATAATCGGTGAGTAATTTTTTGCATTATCATCTGTGTCTCTTCACTAAAATTCTAAAAGCTTATCAGTTTTTTGACATGGTTTAAATTAATTGTTTTCCCATTTTAGCACTGGTGCAGTGTCAGCAACTGATTGGAACATTGTGGATACAGAACTGTGGATCAGAATTTGTTGTGCCAAAACTGTATTGAAAATGCTCATTAAGAAATGGACTGCTTTTCTGACTCGCTCCAAAAATTATTTCACCTCTATTCTACTTCAAGTAATCATTTTGGTACCCACTTTAAGACATGAAACCTGAGTTTCTTGGGTTCACATCTAATACACATTGCAATTTGGCACCATCTCACCTGGCTGACCTGTTAGCTTCTTAAGACCACCCACCTCTATCTTCTGAAAATGGTTTGTAGGAAAATGCAAATAAATTTAAATACTACTACTTCAAAATGCTGCCATACTAAGATGAAGCTTTAAAGTGTTGTAATTCTGGGAGTTTAAGAGAGAGACAAAGAAGGACTTAGGTGCTGAGAAATAAATAATCAGACCTTACAGCATCTCTTTTTAGGTCAGTAAAATCAGTCCTAGCTCCATAAACATCATATCCTTCAGTTGCAGATATTACACAACCATGGGCAGTAATTCATAAAGCACAAAAACATTTTGAGTTATTGCCTGTAATCCTGCATTTACGACTTAATAGAATTCTACAAAGTAAATGGATGCCTGTTGCTATTCCAGGATGAGTCCAAAGAGTAGAATGGACAAGAGGCAATAGCCACAAGTTTAAGTGCAGGAACTTCCATTTAATTATAAGCAAAAATCTTTTTACTGTGAGTGTTGTTGAACACTGGCACAAGCTGCCCAGGGAACTTGTGAAGTCTCACTCCTTGGAGCAATTCAAAACCTTAATGGACATGGCCCAGAGCAAAATGCTCTAGTGATGCTGCTTCAGCAGAAGGATTGGACAAGATGACCTTCAGAGAGCCCTTCCAGCCTCAGCAACTGAGATTCTGTGTGAGAAGGTATCTAACATACAAAAAAAACAAACCAAAAAAAAAAAAAAAAAAAAAAAAAAAAAAAAAAAAAAAAAAGAAGAATAAAACAAACTTGAGTCTAGCAGTCTCTTATGCAAATAAATGTTGGGATTTTTTCAAACATAGGTGAATAAGGAGAATTCAAGGGAAGCACTCACCAAAAATTAATTACTTACAGGCATTAATTTTTGGCAGGATGAAGATAGGTTTGGGACTTCTAGAACAATACTGAAAATGGGATATTGACTTATAAAATAACTTCTCTCAAGACAACCTGCAATGCCAAAAATGGAACAAATTAATAAGAAAACCATTCTGCAAAAAGAAATTGGTCCCTTGTAACAGTGTAAATCAAAAATAACTTCAGACAAGTCAGGTAAGATGTACAAATGTGAAACTGGGTTAGTGTCAAGCATCTTTCTGCAGTGCACAAAGTTTCTCATCGCCACCCAATTCAGTTCCCAATGTACCATGTGGATCCTTCAAAACTCTGGAAGAGTGACTCATCTCTATGAAAATGATACTCAGGCAGTGGGATCAGCTCAGGTAGCTGGCTTCCAGCTGGTGGATTGAAATGCATGTGCAGTCCAGATAAAAGGGCCAAATGCATGCCCCTAAAGACAGGATGCTCCCAGAAGAACCAGCCTTACAGCATCCTTCTGTAGAGACAGGTAAGGGATCACTGATGCTGAGTGGCATCAGGAAGATAAAGTTCTTCTGCTGTTGTAGTTTACTGCTCAGAGGTGCCTGTCTCCTTCGCTAGACAGGAAATGAAAACGGACTGGAGATTCCACATTACATGACTGACTGAAACCATGTCAGTAATTTGGGCAGGATTAAAGAAAGAATATCTGAATTCATAAAGCACTAAAAAAAAGCAGAGAACCCAGCTGTGTACTCCACAAAATATGCTTCATGTTTCTATGCAGATTTCAGTTTAGCTCTCAGTTATTTAGCACATAGAAATCTTAAAAAAAACCCCATGGTGTAAGTAACAGCCGTGGGAACACTGAAAAAAAAGCTGGGGGCTACATTACATAAAAGCTGGCTATAACATGAAACAGCAGGTCCTTATGTCACTCAAGTACTTTTTATGAACTTATATCTTGAAATTTTTAGACACCTGGATTCTTCTCTGCTTGTGGAATTATAAGTGACCCAAAGCATATATAGTGTGTGCCTCTCTTGACAAGGACCAGAACTTCCAACTCTGAAGCATTCATGGGAAAATGTCAAGTTATCCATGACTGAGCAAATGCATGTGCCAAGAGGAAGATCATGCATTGTTAGCTTTTCTGGTGTTTCCCATACCACCCCACCACCCTCCCCAATTCTTCACAAGAAATATTTGTCATGAATAAGCAGCAACTAATTTTCTTAGATTACAGGATTAACCAAAATGCATTGTATCAGCTAGCCTCACCAAATACAGCAGTTTGGACTAAACTAAAATTTAATTTCAAAAGGTCTTGCTAATATAAGTGGATTGAGGTTTACACCTAACACATGAAGCCACTGGTGAACTACTTTTCATTGTTTCTCACACACAATTTGCAGGTGAGATGTGGGAGCACGACAAGCACCTTTGCAGCTAAAAATACAACATCTTGGCAGAACTGACAGATTCCATGCTGGAATCCATGATTTAATAAAATAGCTTGCACTTCCTTGTATTAAGGTTCCAAGGGGAATAGAGTGCCATAACACAAATCCATTTCTCATGCAGTCAACACCACTCCCTACCAAGAACATTTCTTCTTTCAAGCTGACATCTTCTGTATTTGGGAACATCAAAAGTGACAACAGAAAGCATTTGCAAGACTGCATAAGTTTTCTGCAGACTTCATTCTGAAGCACAACAAGTCTGCATAAATCTTGTTTGATTCATCTCAACAACCTATTTTGCAGTTCTGCTGGTTTAAATGTGTGACTCATTCAGCAGCAACAGAAGAATTCAGATTCTACCAAAATGAGAATCACCAGAGTCAAGACTGACATCTTTGTTTCTCTTTTGTTCTTTTTTTTTTAAATTTTATTTTTATTTTTACCACTGCAAAACGAAAAGGGATTCTTACTGTCAAATCTATCTTTACATCCACATCTCCCCACCCTGCCAAAAAGTAGCATTTCCCTGAGGCTGGGATAAACTTTAGATGTGACAGTTAACCAAGACAGCAATAAAGAGGATTAATGTAATTTCTGTCACAGAGGTGAAGTTATCTTGCATCATGGACATCTAGGTAAACTTCAACTTCTGCACAAACTTTCTAAACAAGTTAGAAGCTTTATCAAAGCTCCAGAGGCTTTGACCATGTCACATTAAGGAGAGCTACAAGTGCCTTCAGGCACAAAAATTCAACACCTGATGTCATTTAAATGTTAGACAGACCACTAGCCTTGGTTTCTTATCATGTAAATGTCACCATCCCAAGCAATCTCCAACGAGCAGACTGTGGGAATTTGCCTGGGCCAGGTATGGATGTGACCACTTAACTTCATTGGGTGAAACAGTTCGATTCTAGGGGAGTGTATCATTTTCTGCAAGCAGGTCTCAGCACCCTCTGGAGATACTCAAATCATCTGTACAAATGTAGCTGAAGCTGTAGCTGTAAGCTTACTCTTAATTGATTCTTAACCTTGAAGAAGTAGTGAGGACTTCTGCCACAGAAGACAAAAGGCTGTGATTTTAAGTACAGGCTTGCCAGGTTTCCCACAGTAACAATATGCATGTAGCTCCCATTCTGCACTGCTATGCTGAGATCCCATCACCCTGAGCCCACTGTCTGGTGTCACTGCTCCTGAGCTCTCCTGGTGTCCCCTCATACTTGTGGATTAACTGTGGCTCATCTCCCACAGCACAAGAGCATGAAACAGGCACTGGTGGTCCACCGTAGCAAAAGGAAAGTCCCATAAAAATGCACATTTCCCCCCTTCCCTCCAGAGTCAAATACTAAGGATGTCCAAGTGTCATCTGAGGATGTGCACTCCAGGTATCTGGACTGATCCCTGGGTGTGCTGGTGATTTGGCCTCAATAGCAGAGACGAGTCAGCTTTCACCCCTGTCCTGTGGCCAGATAAGAAACGTTCAGGCACCGGATTACTCAAAGCTTGAAGGATCCACATAGAGCAGCTTTCTGCTCAGCAAAACCAGATCACTCACATTTCCCCACTGTGATAATGCACTGTGAAACCAACTCAGACTGCTTCCAAGACACTCAGATACTGTGTTCACCAGCACCGTGTAGAGTTTTTACATAAATAAAATTAATTTATCCAATAGCACAGAATGAAGCCACTTGACACCAATGTCAAGGGAACTTCTTACAAATTACTAGATTTTGCAAATTAAAAAGAAATAAACTCCATTAAAGTGTGGCTATCAGAAATTGTGCTGTATCTATTTGACAAGTCATAGCTCAGTAATCTAGCAGATATGTACTAAATGCAATCATGCTTTATTAGTATTTATCACTACAGCATCTGCTATTAAGTCCTTACTGAGGTCTGTAAAAGAGAGACAAGAATTTTTCTTTTCTCCTTCTCTTTTTTTGAGAGATTATAAAATGAGCTGCTTAATGAAGTGCAGATTATTATCACTGTTTTACTGAACATCACTGTAACACAATATTTACATATAATTAATTTATCTCTGACTTTCCCAGCCATAAAGAAGCTCAAAATGCAGGTGAAAAGGATGAGGGACAAAGAAAAACAGAATGCAAATTTGGATTTCTTTGCTATCTTTTATGGCAAAATGGAGGGAATCCTTTGGAAAAATACCCAAAGTTGTTTGCTGGTTGCACAGTGATCACAGTGTTGCTAAATATGGCTCCAAACAGCAGGCAGAGAAGTTAAAACTGTGCAACAAATCTGTACAACAGGGCACAGGGGGAACCCAGCTGACAAGGAAGCAATGTAGCCAGGCCTGGATCAGGCCAGCATGTTCAGCTGGCCAATTCCTTTGTCATTCCAGTCACTCATCCCTATTTAGAAAATTGGTAATAGAAGAATATATCTGGTTTTTGTCATTTCAGTATCTTCTATGTTGTCTGATTCACTTCATAATCAGAATCAAAAAACTACCTCATGAGCATCCCCAATTCCAATTATCTAGAAGAAGAATAATAGAATTTGAATTAAAACTACTGAAAATCAAGAATGAATACAAAAACAACCTAATACTTCTCTTATTTACATTCTTGATTTCCCATCATTAAACTGGGATTAGAAATCACATGAATAATACAAATAAGAAGGCCACATTCAGTCTCTTGACCTTGGAAGCCAGATTTCCCTGATGCTTCTCAGAACCTGCAAGATATCTTTAGCATCCCCCAAAAATGTTGTTGTCCCAAATGTCTTTAATGACTGTCATTCCTGATTCTCTATTGAAAGTAAATTTATTTACTTAAAGTAAATTTACTTTATTGAAAGTAAATTAAAGATCTTTTTCACCTTTACACTATAAATACAGAGAGCAAATCAAAATCTGTATGTTTAAAGAGCTTGATACTAAGGTGTAAACCTCATCCCATCAGACCTCATAACAATTTTCCTTCACAGCAGGCCATGTCAAATTATAAATAATATAGTAAAATGTATGTTAGGTGTTGAATTTTATTTTCATAAAGAGGTTGTTCCACATCTGTCTAAATTCTTGTTAAAAACTAAGTTTTCTTGTCAGTGAGTTAAAAACATATCTCATGATTCAGTGACACATTCATGATCTACAGGACACAATTATGGGAAGGGTGGACATCTCATTGGATTGCCAGGGAGTAAATGGAAAAATAAAACCATATTTGCTATTACATGAGCATTGCTTCTCAGAGTTCAGGCAACATCAAGATGAGATTCATTGATCTCTGAGTACCAGCTGATGCTGTGACAGCTTTTTTAGCAGAATGAAACAGAATAAAAACTACGTGAAGCTAAACTTGAGAACAGTCAGATGTCAGATATGTTTGAGCATGTCTCTAAGTACAGCAGCTATCCTATCAGCTTTATCTTTTCAGCAGAACATATTGTTTACATTTGCCATTAGTAATAGTGACATCAGTGCTGCTGGAAAACAGTAGTCCATTTCTCAGTCAATCAATTGTAACCAGGGAAACTGGTCCACTCATTAGGGTGTCAATAACCCAGCCATAAGAATAAAGGTTTCCAAAATGCTGCAATGTGTTCCTCCATTCATCTGCAAGGTATAGTTTAAAAGTCAGTAAATAGGATATTAGTTTTGAAGCTATGCATCTGAGTAGCAAGCATTAAACACCCTTCATTGCATTTAGCATGATGGCAGGAAGGCCATCTGTGTAGATGAGGAAAATGCCTTCACAGCAGCTACTCCTGTGCTTCATCTTCCTGTCAAATCTCTCCTCTAGGGTGCTCCATTACTTTTCATTGCCTTCTTTTTTTGCTTCTCTTGGCCAGGTCTTTGTCTTTCCTTCCTTGTGAGAAGGGTAACACCCAGCAGCAGCAACACTGTTCTCCAGCTGAGCAGAGAAGGGCAGTTCCTGCACTCCTTGGTCCATCTCCAATTATGCATCATGGAGAAGAGAGAAGGAATCAGAGAGAAGAAAACTCTCTCCAACTCTCAGAGGAAAGGAGAAGTGAATGGAGCTGCCACTGAGCTATTGTACATCTGTTCCACCTGGCTTAGTGCTGGGAAAGGTGCAGGTTCACACCATGAAGGGGAAACAACACCAACACCTTCATGTCCCAAAGCAATACTAATCCATTGCTGCAGGCAAAAGATAACCCAGGAAAGAAAAATTTAAGGTCTGTATTTCCCTGAATTATCTTGTAATTGCTTTTATCCTAATAAACAAAGAAATGTAAACAAGAGAAATATCCAGCACAATAAAGACTTTCTGACAAAAGATGAAAACTAACTCTCCTTCTATTGATCTTCTTTAGCTTACCAGGAATATGAAAGTTTTTTTTGTGGTGCTAGTTTGGTTTTTGTCTACATGTGCACAGAGATTTATTTCTAGCCCTACACAGCTGAGGGCAGAATATTCACTATGTGAATTCCCAAGATATTTCCAGGAACACAGAAGAGCAGGTCATCACACTATTATTGCACAGAATACTTCATACAGGACAAATTAAAATATGGTTGGAAAAAAGAAACTACAGAAACTTTTTTTAGAAAGATTCTCCCATCTAAAAGCATGAAGATTGAATAGGAGGTTATGAACTGGTTATTTCTAGTTTCCATCTGATTCTTGAATTTTGCAGACATAAGCAGTATAATAAAGGAGAGGATGAGACAATAATGTAAGCTTCTAAAAACCCCATTGTTCTTCCTTGTCTTAAATTACCCAGAAATCTAAATATAATAATGTATGGATTCCATTAATTATAATTAACAGGGCAGAGGTTGTGATTCATAAGGGTATAATTACTGCATTTTACCAGAAGAACACAAACGAGAACAACTTGGAAAGAACAGAAGAAAAGAAATATCGCAAACAAAACTGATTAAAAAGAATGTAGAGTACTACTGCTGTTCAACAAAAAAATGAGAATGCTAATTATAAATCATTCAATTGCACAGGAAAGTCCAGTTCACACTCATGCTAATTAAATGATGTCTTAGTGAAAAATCTAAAAAGTCAGCTGAAATTAAATTATCCTAAAAGATTAAAGTTGAAAAAGCAATGACAGTACTTAGACCAGAACTGCAAACTGCCAAAGGCACATAATGTTCCAAAGCAATGAAGAAAAGAGAAACATGTCAGAAGCATTTATTTTTTAATTCTGTATAAACAAGCCAAATTGGAAGGCAAGACACCTTCATTTTACTCTACCACACGGTGTTCATAACATTCTATTTTCATTCAAATACTATAAGCCATTACTACTCAGTGAATTAGACTGTTTCAGCTAAACTAGCAAAGAAGTCAGGTATTAAAATTAAACTCACTTTTCAGCTGGAAGACTGCAACTAGACACCATAATGTGTTCTGTAAGCACTATTCCCCTTTTCAATAATTAAATATTCATTGGACTATAGATATAGACAGACTGACGGCAAGCCTAAAGGTTCAGAGATAGATCAAAGCTCATACCTTTGCTTCAAATACAGCTTAAAAGGTATTTGAATGTGGGATTCCCTCTGTCATGGGAATGTGCTTGCTATTTGGGACTATAAAGTGAGGCAACACTGTTATTTCAGCTCCTGAGAGCAAATCAGCTCTTTTCTCCTGAGGAACTGAATCTTTTAACAGTTAGAGCTCCTACATATATATAATTTACTGACTAATATTATTGACACTATTTCTCGTCCAGTTAAACTAACAGGGTCATTGAACAGACTCAGGCCCATGTCTACCCACCCTTTTTTGCTGTTAGCATGCATCCTGGTTTGATAGTACCTCTGTAAAAAATGGTCAGTCTGGGGGAGAGTGTTAGACAGACCTCCATCACTACAAGTCTCCTTCCTGCAGGAGTGTGAGCAATTTTAGCTGTAGAGATGCAACTTGTGCCATGCAAGGACAGGCAACAAGCTTCAGTTGAGATATTTCAGAGGTCACAGCATCAGGCAGATTTTCTGGAAGCACCAAAATCAGCAATGGGATTCTACCCCACAGTTGGTATACTCACAAGGAAAGTGTCAAAGAACACTGGAAGGATTTTGTTGCTAGAAGTTTGCCCCAGCACTAAAACCTAGGGAATTTGGAAGACAACAGTAACACAGATGTGACCAAAACAGTCTCTTTAGTTGCATTGGTCACAGCCAGCCCAGGTTCATGAGGGGGAAGTTCTGCTTGTCAAATTGGATTTCCTTTTATGACAAGGTAACCCCCCCCCTAGTTATCAAGGGGAGCCAGTTGATGTAATCTTTTAGGATTGCAGTAAAGCTTTCAGTACTGTCTCTCACAGTATCTTTCTGGGAAAAAAAATCCAGCACAGAGCTGAATAAACACATCATGGGATGGGTGAGCAATTGGCTCATGGGTCAGGCACAAAGAATTATAGTGAATGGGGGGACATCAGACTTGGGACCTGTCAGTAATGGGGCCTTTGCTCTTCAATATCTTAATTAAAAACTTGTATGCAGGAGTGGAAGGAATACTAAGTTTGCAGAAAATAGAAAATAAGGAGGAGCTGTTGACTCCCTCCAAAGCAGAGAGGCCCTGCAGAGACACCTTGACAAATCAGAGAGATGGGCAATCACCAACCATATGAGGTTTAGCAAGAGCAAGTGCCTGATTCTGCACCTGGCACCGGGCAATCCTGGTTGTGTGTATAGGCTGGGGAATGAGAGGCTGGAGAGCAGCAGTGAACTGGACCTGGGGGACTTGGTTGATGGCAAGTTGAACATGAGCAAGCAGTGCCCTGGCAGCCAGGAGAGCCAACCCTGTCCTGGGGGGCATCAAGCACAGTACTGCTCTGCAATGGGGCAGCCTCACCTCGAGTCCTGGGGGCAGTTTTTGGGCACCACAATATGAAAAAGACATTCAGCTATTAGAGAGTGTCCAAAGGAGGGGAATAAGGATGGTCAAGGATCTGGAGGGGAATCCTTATGAGGAGTTTCTGAGGGGACTTGATCTGTACAGCCTGGAAAAAAGGAGTCTGAGAGGAGACTTCAGTGTGGTCTTCAGCTCCCTCACAAGGGGAAGAGGAGGTGCAGGCACTATCTCTTCTGTGTGGTGACAAGTGACAGGAACCAAGAAAATGGCCTGAAGCTGTGTCAGGAGAGGTTTAGGTTGAATATTAGGAAAAGGTTATTCACCCAGAGATGTTCAGACAGTGGTCACAGCATCAAGCCTGCCTGAACTCAAGAAGCATTGGAAAAATGCTCTCACGCACATGATGTGACTCTTGGGGCTGTCCTGTGCAGGGCCAGGACTTGGACTTCCATGGTCCTAGTGTGTCCCTTCCAACTCAGGATATTCTGTGATTCTGTGAAGTAGTCATCCTCAGCAAAAAGGAAGGACGTCAGGAGAGCCTCATGTCCCACAACTGCTGTTGCTGAGAGACAAAGAAGGCCAAAGAAGAATTTGCAACTGATGTGGCTTATGATACCACGCATGGAATCTCATCTGAGTTAAAGAAATAGTCTTGCAATTTGCAAAGGCTAGATAATTTCCTAATAAAAAAGGAGGTTATGATTTGGATCACTAAGAATAAAAAAGAGTAGTTAGAATTCTTAGAATCAACTCTTGAAAAAGCAAACTAAAATTTTCCAAGCAAAAGAAATTGTCTAAAAATGAAGCTTATAAAAAATGACAAAAGAATTGCATGAGACAGTATCCAAAATACTAAAGGAATAGAAAACAAAAAACCTGCGGCAGTAAGGCAGAGAGAGTTCAAAGCAGTAGCACAGCAAAAAACAAAACACACAGTTGCATACATTGTCAAAATGAAAAAAAGCCAAGAAAATGCCCAGGAGATACAAAACTTGCAAATGCAGCCAGCATATACATAGCTGAGATGGGAAAAAAATAGTCTTTTTTTCATCAGTATTTTTGGAAGAGTAATACACTATGTTGTGAAGAAAGTGGAAAGAGAAGTGAAAATAGACAAAAGGAGGATCTCAGTTGATACCTCAGGCATTTGTATCTGCCATGTTTTCATAAATATTTGATAGTGTATGTTTGTAATTTGGGAAGGTGCAGCAAACTCAGGTGTTGACAAACTGGGAAAAATGGCAACACTTCCTATAACCCTAGAAGAAGTGGTATGGAGGCCCATTCAGCCTATAGCTTTCATTTGGGAGATCTCACTAACCACAGCAAAGAAAATGGAGGCACCAGGATAAGAGGATTCACAAGCTCTTAATATTTAATTTTCTAGAAAAGCCAGCACACAAGCAAGACTGCTTTAAAAATTTATCAAGCAATATATTTGCAAGCTGAAGTCAGGGACCTACTTGTATGCTCTTGAACTTAGACGTTGCATTTATTTGATCTTTTCATTTAGTTTTGTACTTTTATGGATTGACCTCACCAGACACAACCTACGAGAGGCATTTTGAGGCTCCTGTGGGCATATGCAGGCACTGAAACAAGAAACAAATATTTGTTTTTTCTTAAAGGCAAAGCCCAAGGTCTTTGAAGACCTTTGCAATAAATACCTACTTTATTCCTTTAACACTATCTCACCTCTGTTCTAGGTATCCTCTCAGGGCATCAAAGGAAACCTGATCAGCACCCAGGTAAAAACAGCTTTATGAGTTGCAGTAGCTCATACTGAGTACACAGGGTGTGGGGCTTTCCTGGAGGCTGACAAAAGGTAATGGCAAGAGCCACCTACTAACTCATTCCCTACACCAGCAGTGTGAGAGACTCTAACTGCAAGAATGTTCTAAGGAAGCTCCCTTTATTGAAAATAATTCTTAAAAATAATAATAATAATACTATAAAAAAACCCACTTGCAAGTACTTTGCACCCACTTTAATGTAGTTTAGCAGTTACTGAGAAGCAATTATAACAATGTAAATATCACTTGTGGAACAAAAAGGTTTTGAGTTTTCACCAGAAAAGACCTAACAGGTCTTACTTGGTTTCCAGCCTCCTTCAAGGAGTCAAGGCTAAGTTCATAGCAGCCATGTCCTAGGGAGTAATGAATGTCTGGCCTGAGACATTCACATCTATAGTCATACAGATTTTGGCTTCTGTTCACTGGCATCTACCACGTTTTTTCAAACTACCACTAGTAAAAGATAAGCAGAAGAAATGTCTGATGCATGAAATCCAGACACTTACATTCCAGAAAGTTCCAGTAAGAGGAAGAGTTTTGGCTTTTCTGACTTTAGAAACATAAGCATTGGAATAAACAGTTCCTATTCAGAGACAAGAAGAACAGTTATTGAACCAAAATTCACTCATTTATGGTTAATAATAAAGGTAAACCCAGAATTTTTCAGTATTCATAATTCTTTAGTTTCTTTATTTACATGAGAAAGCAGTATGTAATTGTAAAATGTCATTGCTCTTTCCAGATTATGGAAGTAATTCCTGAATCAGGTTACAATGGATTAATTTCACTTCATTTTTATAGCATGTGACAGGCTGCAATGGATTAATTTCACTTTATTTTTATAGCATGTGAATGCTTTATATAATGTTACACAATATGACACTGACTGTTTCTCCATCTTCTGCCCTGGAGTGCAGTGCTGCCTTGTAAGGCTTACACCACATATGTAAGTGTGGTTGTACATATATGCCAGAAAATGTGGTACAATAGAAGGCAAGAATTTAATTACTGTGGACAATACTTCCCTGGTTTCCACTCATGGCTTTAAAAAATGCAAGGTCATGTTCAGGCAGTATGTAACTAGTTACAGAAATAACTATTATATCACGGGAAAGAAAAAATGAGAAGATGTTGCTATCAATCATCTCTGTCCTTTACTGATTACCAAAATATCCTTAAACATAGCACATACAAGAATTTTCTCATGGAAGCATTTTACCTTGCATGGTTTTATTGGTTCTTCAAGTATACTTATAGCAGGATTTGTGAACAAAGCACACATGGCACTGAATTTTTACCTTTTGCAGAATTTTAACATAATACAATCTGACTTCTGCTAGCACTGATGTGAAGAAACAATTTCCAAAATTAGTCTTTAGTAATACCATGACATCCCACTTGTATGAAAGTGAATTTCAAAACAAATTTTCCTATGTCACAAGGGAAATTTACACTAATAATACTATAAAATATATTATTAAACCATCATACATTTCAGTTCAGGAGATTATTAAAACAAAGCCACCAAATCATAATTTGAATTTTGAGCCCTCTTAGATTTTTCATTTTGGCTTAATTTTTATTTAAGATAAATTTCAATTCCTTATTAATAATAAGAACACTGAACTGTCTGTTGCTCTGTATATGTCAATGTCAGTATAGACCAAATTCTGGCTTCATTAACTTTCCTATATGCCCCAAATTTCATCCCACTATAGTGTATTGAATTCACAATTATTAATTGTGAGTGGAAAATGCAGACATTGAATCTAGTGCCATGCCACCATGGTCATACTCCACTCTTCCTGGGCATAAGACTTCATTTTGGCACTGGCCTTATCCCCTGCAAAAAAAATTCCTACAAAAAATTTCCTGCAGTGGCTTTATCTGCCCAAATATGTAGCATCAGAGCTACATTTGATGCCCCTACAAAACCCGGAGAGGTGTGATTAATTCAACTCATTTTAGATGGTTGCCTCAGGGTGAGTGAATATTACATTTCCCTACTAAAATAATATGCAAGACTGCCAAAAGTTCTGATTTATTTTTTCATGTGAAAGTTGATTAAAGGTATCAAACCTGATAATCATTTTACAGCAGTCCACCTGTACATTTAACATGAGAGTTCACAGTGGAAAGGAAAATCCCAGCCAAACAGGGATAATCTGGGCTATGGAAGGTGAAGAGTTTAACCTTTTTATTTTTACTGACACTACTAAGACCACAGAAAAAAGTTTTGACATAAGAGTTTAGTCTGCACAATATTTTTTTATAGACCACAGCAACCTTTAATAACATTTTGTGAAAAATAAACCTCATGCCATTCTAAAAAATATTTTTCGATGCTGAAATGAAAGAATGGCTTTTCCATAATTATTAACTATTCTTTATCTCCCTATATGAATCATTTTCAATGATAAGGAAAGGAGAAGGTTTTATTTCTGGAAGAAAGCACAGAGGCTTTATTCAATGGATAGACTCCTAGTGCAGTCAATGACAGTTCCACACACAGGGCTCTGACATCACTGAAGGAATTAAAAAAAATAAGGCTTATGTTCTTTCTGTTCTTCTATTTGCAAAAACAGCTTTGTAAACCTTTGACTGGAAAAATACCATTAAAAGCAATCAGATTCTTAAAGTGCATAATTAAAAGGTGTCTTTGCAAAGTAAAGCCATATACTAATTCATAATGAAAGAATGGAGAGTCTTCATCCCAGTGAAAATCAGCCTCACTGATTTTGCTTCTGGATGAAAGAACTGTTCAAACCATGAGGGAGACACTAAAGAATCAACTATTCAGAATGAGAAAGTGCTGCCAAACTTTCGCAGAAGGGCATAAGACTTCACATAATTTGGGCTCAAAAGTACAATACTTCTAACAGTAGAGCAGAAGTGGCTCAGTATTTGGGAACTAGAGTTATAGAGTGGCTGCATCATCAAGAAATAATAAAAAGATGCCCATCTGGTGATCTGGAAAGTGAAAGATATTCTAAGAATAAAAAAAAATGTTTCAGGAATAATTTATATGTATATATTTGGGGAAAAAAAAAGGAGAAAAGAGACACCGAAATTCATGTATCAAAACAATATGCATCCTTTTTTTGGAAGGACCAGGAATACAACTTCGTAAGTGTTTTATGACTTTTTTCCTAAAATAATGACGGAAGTCAGAAAACTGAAGCTTTGGAAATAGTTTTTATTTCCTTATCTATTCTTGTATCACAGAGTCTTGCTGCACTACAATAAAAAGTAACATCTTTTTTTTACGTAAAGTGGCTTATTAAACCGCCAGGCCTCACAATTTTCACACAGCAACATATTCTTATGTGTTAAATGTGAACTGCATGTTAGTCTAATTCTGATTTCCATAAATCCAAATAGATTTTGTCAATCTTCAAGTCAAAACAATAAACTTTTCCAACACGTTGTGAAAAATTACAAAGTGATTTCAAAGCAGAATAATGAAGTTCATTTTGAAATCTTTTCATTAAGTTTGAAAAAGTAATGATTGCAACATCCACCTGCAAATATTTATTTCAGTTATTATTCATTTATTTTACTACAAGCTAAAAACCATCATTAGTGTTTTTGTACCCTCTAGCTAGCCATCTTTAAGGAGAGGCATCATAGGCAATCTTTAGAATAGACCATAAGAGTAAGGATAATTTCCAAGAAGAAGAGAACCACTGGAATAACTGAGTGTTCTTTGAGACATTAAAATAGCAATTAAAGTATTACTCTGTCTGGTTTCACACTGAAAGCACAGCTTTGCACATTAGCTGTGTGGGTAACCCTACTGGATTTGGTGGCATAAAGCTATCTGACTGAAGACAGCAAATATATGTTCATGAAACTGTATCTCATTTTCTTAATTTCTATGAAAATTTCTCATCTTCATTTGCAAAGTTAAAAGCAAAAGATAACTACATGAAGTATGAGACAATATTTTCAGTAGGCTTTGAAATGTCTCTAAATTAGCAAAAATATTCTCAAGTCTTCAACAGACAGTGAATTAAAACTATAGTGTGCTGCTCTAGTGAGGTAGTGTGACTTTCTCTGATTCTTCTTTGGAAAGAAAGGAAATTATAATATTTGTTTAGGATGTTGTCATTATATGTGCAACAAAATGTCTATGGATCCCTATATCTGATATAAAAGAAGCAACAAACTCAAAAAATTACCTTTGACAACTTTGGGATTTGCCCATAAAACTTCTCTTCCCTCAAGGGATAAGCACTTGCTGATCTAAAATGTCCTGAAAGCTAAAATGAGAATTTATTCACAAAATGGCAATTCAGGCTTTCACACTGTTGTTCTGAATTGTTCATCACCTTGATTGTTGAGGAGGAGTATGATATCTAAGATAGTTTGGTGACAGTTTCTCCATTTAATCACAGAAAAAAGAGTGCCAAACAATTAAAATTTAGGCCTTGAAGGAACTCCTTTGGATACACATGTGCATACCTTACTAATAAAAACTGCTAGTGCTCACAGCCTGATGCTGTGCAATGCCAGGACACCATGTCTAAGATGATGGAAGTCCAGAGGAAAAGGAGAGAAAAAAAAAAACCTCTTTGGATAGGTATTTTCTCAGTTTCTGTTTTTACTTGTCTTTGATCTTTCCACTACTGGCCTTTCCATTGGTCTTTCTTTGTGTTTTCCACATTCCCTATTCACTATATTTTTTCTTGTTTAGTATGATCATGCTTATGTGTGGCACTTTCCTTAGACACTTTTTGTTCTTTTTTAAATTATTTTTAAATTTCTTAAGAACCTTTAGCCTCAATGGCTTCTCCTCACTTAAAAGAAAATTATACTATTTTTATTATTTTTGCATTGGTTTAAGAGCTTTTAATTTCATTTCCCTGGAGCCTTTTGTTTTCTGTATGCCTCTCTAAACACCATCTGCTCAACTAATTTGATTGAACACACAATCCTGGGGCCTGGGCCTCCTCTTGTACCTTTACCTCCTCTTGTACCTTCTACATCTCTCAGATTCAATGGAGATACTTTCATTTTCAGTGGAATTATTGAGAGCACAGCCCTAACAGATGAAACACTGATTTATTATTCCATCCTGTTTGAAGATCTTCCACTTATGTATTCATGGGACTGAGAATGACTCTCTAGCCTAGAAAGGCTCTTATGTCTCACCATAAGAGACAGAACATACACCTTCACTCTTCTGCCAGAGAACCACCAACACAGTCCTCACACTATGCCAGGTACTTGGAAATGAACAGGAAGATGAGGATCTTAGTTTTGAAACAAAACTTTGAATGAGGTAAAATGGTAGAAATGATTGAACCAAAGTCTTTAGGGGTACAACATAACACAGCAGAGAAAAAGAGATTTCCTGAGAAAAAGTTTCATTTCTCTTTCACCAGAAGGTGTCAAGGTAGTAGTAAAAGACACTAAATAGTAATGCATCATTATTCTATTGTCTGAAAGTAAAAAACATCAAGAAAACTTTCCCAAAATAATCTTTTGGCTTACTTGGTTGAGGTTTTTTTTTTTTTTTTAAATACTTTCTGAACACTCATTTTAGAATAGGATTTTTTAGATTTTTCATTTTATTTTATTTTAGATTTATTTTTTAAAAGACACATGTTAAATTTCACCAAGTACCCAGAAATCAAATAATCAAGTTTCGTAAAACTTATTCAGTATTTCTCATTTTAAAATAGTTTGATTTTCACTTTATAAAGAAGACTGTATGGAGCATTTTACTGTGTAAAAGTTAAAGTTTTTACTTCAGCAAACCACATAAATTCAGTATGACAAAACTGAGAACTGTATGGATATTCAATAATTTAATTCCATTATATCATAAAATGGGAAGTTAGAAAGTAGAAAAATATTTTCCTTAAGGAAATCACTTAGTGTTTTGACATTTCTACACTGGGACAAAACAGAGAGTAATACCATAGAAAATATTCTCACACAGTAATAATAAAATTGGAGGGAAAATGAGGTGAATTGTGAAGGTCTCAATTCCATGATTTGTTTAATTACATTTTTCATGGTGTCCTTTTTCTGCTCTGCCAGGCTGTATAATTTCTTCACTGGATTTTACACATCAAACTGAATTTACATGTTAGATTGGTCCCAACAGTTTTCCTCTAAGAATGCTTGGTTTTGGCCCTCTTTCTGACAATTCTGAAGTATATAATGAGCAAGGAATAATAGAAGGAAACTCAGGAGTGGAAAGAAAGATGAATGAAAGATGGGAAGAGAAGGAAAGAAACTGAGGACATCCAGGAAAAAGGGGACAAAAGCCCAGATAGATGGACCGTTTTTAGGGCATGCCAGATAATTTGCATAATGGTATCAACTAATGAGCGTTTATTGCTGTGTTTCACCTTTAATCTTAGCTTAAAAAAGCAGGGGAATAGTATGAATTTGCCACCAGCAGGTTTTAACTACAGTTCATTCCACCCCAGCCCACACTTGCTAGATCTTTCTGTCTGAGCCATCTGATGGACGTACACTCATGACAAGTGCTTCTGGAGAAATCAGTTGTTTGTGAAGCAACATGTGCAATATTGCAGCAACAACACCGATTCCTAATGCTTCTTCATCATCACTGAAGATTTAATGACAATGGAAAAAGGGTGTGGCTAGCCACAAAGTGACTAGATAGGTCCAGAAATTATATTTCACATATTGTGTGTACTGTTGAAAGTAGAATATGAAACATCATGATTAGAAAACTATATATAAAGCTGAAATGCAAAGAAAAACAAAGGAGCAAGAACGAAACAAATCTTGAAGCTGAGATTAAATACACTTCCAACAGTTGGTTGAATTTCACTGATGAAAGCTATCACATATGTATGATATGACCATGAGGCAGCATCTGCAAATTTGCAGGGTACTTTGTAAGTATTTAACACTCTTTCGTCAGGGTACTTATGAACAATGTGCTGTTTCTGACTAAATCCCTTAAAAGATCCTCAAATAATTGCATGCAAATAGAAAGGCTCCAAGAACTTAGTTTGCCAAGATTTAAACTCCCTTGAACAACCAACTGTACGCTTAAGAATTTTAATCAGAAATGCCACAGCACAGACCCTAGAAAAAGCTAAGGAAGGCCATATCCAGTTTCAGCTGCAGAACCTTTTTCAGGAAGAACTGGACAAGTTCTCAAAGTCATTATTTTCTCCAATTTCACAGGCATAGTTACAGTTCTAATGCAGTTTCCTTCATGGCTTATTTTTCAGGTTCATAGTTCTCTTTTACACAATCTGAACTTCTTTTACATTTGCTTCTTCTCTTACTTCTTTGTTTTAGTTTAATTTCTCCAATGTTGTTTCTGGAAAACTGGCATATTATGGGCAGGCATTAGTTCTAACCAGATTATTTCATAATGGGCTAAGAAGAATGGCAATGCCATGGATTTTGCTTCCTGGGACATTCAGTTCTCACTAGCTTTTCCATAATCTTGGGCATATTTCCCATTTTCCAAGCACTGGCTGAGTTCATAAATAGCAAGTGGTCATGTAATATATCTTTGCAATTTCTGAGGGAAAAAAAAATACAGCCAAAAGGTAAAGGAGAGTTAAACACATTGCCTAAAGCAGGGTTAGTTCTGCTTGTTTGTTCAAACCAGCTATGATGATTAAGGAGAATTAGGTCCAGAACAGGTGACTCAATTTACCTTAACTCCTTGACTAGATACGAGGAATGAATTAAAAAAAAAAAAATTAAAAAGGCAATTGAGCAAGATGCATGCTGACAGGACACCAATTAACAGAAATAACATAGCAGTATCTAAATACAAATACAGTATTGTGTATGGAGAACTTGGGGACACATATGACAATAAGGAATGCAAAGTGAATGGAGAACATGATTTGCATACAAATATGTGAAGAAAACATTGATATTAGCTAGCTACTTATTTCCACTAACAATCATATGTTCGTTATATTTAAATATGTTATGTACTACAATAAAAGCTTTATGTGTTTGGCAAAGTTTATACAGATAGTATCTAGTAAAGGAAAACAATTGTGAAGAACATAATCGAAACAAGAGGTGATAGCAGTTGCCTAGAGATCTGCAGTTAAGTTTCACCCTCTAAAGACAATCAGGGTTTTCATATATACATCAATTAGACTTTGGCTGTGATGATAAATATTCAAAGACTTCCCTCAAACACCTTAATGTAAATGTTACAGAAAAAAATTCCATAATTGTATAAGGTGAAGCTAAGACAAACTATCAACTATTCAACACCTAAATGAAAGCCTTTGCTTTTCAGAAGAGTTTAAAAAATACTTTTGATCTGAAGATTAAAGAAGTTCAAAACAATTATTTGAAATTAACTAAAGCTGGACAATCTAGAAATGGACTTGTCTGAAATTCTACCATGAGGTACTTTGCAGAGAAGTACTTGGATATTCATCTGTCCCTCCAGAATTAAATAATTTTGGTTTATTTTGGTTTTGCTTTTATCCATCTTCATCATGGTAACACTCCAAATGAAGCATTATTACTTTACCTGATGACACTCTCTCACACCTCTTTTCTGTAAGAAAGCCTAATGATTTCTCTTGACCTTCTTGCCTGTCTGAAATTTCAGTTAAACAGTCATTTTAGGTTTGACAGAACTATGTTTTCTTATGGAAAACAGATCTTTTTCTCCAAAACAGTTCTAAGGAAAGCATAGAGAAAAATACTGACCAGTTATGGGAGAGCATCTCCACATGGGTTCTTCAATGTAAAGCAAAAACACTAGCATGAAATTCATGTCTGAAAATTTCTAATACATGTTATACCATGAGTTTTAAATATTGTATATGAGTATTGATATCAACATGTAAATCCTGTAATCTAGTTTGACCCTATACCTATCATTGAGTGTTCCAGAAATAACTTCCATGTTTCTTTCTCTTAATATATTTTTGAAAACTAAGAAATCAGTAATATCTAAATATAGAATAAATTATTAGATAATAATTTTCAGAAGCATAAATTAGAGGACCAAACATTTTAAAGTAGAAAAAAAAATCTTAGCAGGTTATCTCCTTTTTTAATCTTAATTTTAGTTTTAGTGTAAACACACTGGTGGAAGAGCAACTGAATATATTAAACATCCCTTTGCATAGGGACTCTCACTAGATTTCAAATCTAGGAAATAACATTTTATATTTTGAGAAGAAATTAAAAGCAAGCCCTCTATCTTTTAAGTTGCATAAACAAAAAAAATCTTTGGTGAAAATTGAATTACAGTTTATCTCACACGTCACTGAGTCCTCAAATGATTCACTGATGTTGGAAGCATGTAAAAGTTTGTGTGGCTTTCATACAAATGACATGCCACTACAACATAGCTCTGGGCATGAAATACTTTCACCTTGGAACACGGGTGACAACTTTTTCTTGATCAGGGTGTCTAAGTGATAAGTACAGGCTATAATACAGTTACTGAGAAACAGCACACTGGAATCAATGCTACAAGCCAGATTTTAAATCCCAGTCAGGAAGTGGTAACCTTCACAATGAAGCTGTGTGGTTACTGCTGGGCAGCTGCCTAAGCTTCCCTGTCAGTGAGCCAGGCTTCTCACCAGCAGATTCTCATCCTGGTCTTGCACTAGAATCACAGCCTGAAAATTTGTCAGTGGATTTGATGATATAAAACAACTTCTCCGTCCTGTTTAGCCAATGGAAAGTTTACATTTATTGCCTATATTACTATTCTGGGTATTTCCAAGCAAATTCCTACATAGGAAATAACAAAACAAAACCAAATTCAATTAGGCTTTTGCCTATAAAATCATACTAATATTTTTATTATTTTTGGGGATGAGCTAATCACAACAGAAATTAGGCAGATTTTTGCCTTCAGTTATATATTTATAATGTGAATATGTAAATATCTAGATTGGCATCCTGACACAAATTAATAATACATTCTTTGTGTTGCTCCTTAAATTTGTATCTAAGGTAATTAGAAACAAGATTTGCTTTCTATATTATCAGAAATCTGGGGAAGTGCAGTTGTAACAATTTTTTGTTGCATGAGATAAGAAATACGAACAGCCAGGTGAGGTGGTTCAGAGAAAGTCACGGAGTACTTGAAAATTAATTCCTTGTTTTGCTTTATCTATTTAACTGTGTTTATCTCAACCCATGAATTTTCCCACTTGTACTCTTCCAACTCTCTCTCCCCAGTCCTGTTGGTGGGGAAGTGAGCAAGTAGTAATGTGGGGTTGAGTTGCCAGTTGGGGTTAAACCACAACAGCCAACCTGTTATGTGAAAATACTATAAACTTTAATTTTTATCCTTTAAATCTTTCAGTCCAGCAGAAATCAAATTTTCATGCTAGAATCAGCCTGACAAGTATTTTGCAAACCAGGCATTCAGATTAGAGCAAACAATCTTTTCCAGACACCTTTGCAAAGAAAACCATAAATATGTCTCAAGACATTGTCTTCTAGATAATCTTTTGCTTTTCTCAGCAATTGTTTTTTTCTGGAATATTTTTCACTGGATTAATCTTCTGGGTTATGCTCTCTAACATGCTCAAAAGATCATCAATCTCACTCTCAAGCAGCTATAAATGAGTAATTCACATTAGCACCACAGCATCTGCCAACCCTGTATTCCTTCCTACTGTTAATATATCAGTTTATAGGTCAGTAGCACAACCTTAACAAAAGACTTGCTGCCCTAAAAGGAAGTGCATATCTTACAGAATAAGCATGGAAATATTCAGTCTCCATATTCTACTAGAAGCAGGAATCTTCCCTTGCTGGTTTTTTGTTGTTGTTGTTGTTGTTTGTTTTTTTCTGAAAGTTGGTCAGTTTTATATTGAGTTGATGAACTTCAACTATTTCTCTCAGAGGAAGATCAAATTTCCTCTAATTGACTATCTTCCATCAGACCCTACCTCTGCTTTGTGTGTAAATCCAAGAAGAATGAGGCCCACTACTTTAAATATAGCATTCCATGCATAAGTTATCATGACAGCCTATTTTACCCAGAAGTGTAATTACAGAATCCCAGAGATGCTAACTAAGAGGAAAAAACCTGCATAGCTAAACAGATGCTTGTGCATCTTGCAAAAAAATTTCCTCACGTTTGCAGAATCAAACAGGAGGGAGAGAAAGACAAATCAAAGGAAAGCAGGTCATGTGCATGCAGGTATGTGCATCCTTTGTACCCCACAACTTTATTGTGCTGCTAAGGCAGTGCCCTGCGCCAAACAAAAACCTGCTGAATATCACAGAGCCTCTTGCCTCCAGTAAGCAATGCCCTAAAATCTTCCCAGTGCTCTGTCTTGAAAGGCTCCAGTGTCTGCCAGTGCACTAACCTCATTTGTCCACGCTTCAGAATGCCCATGCAGTTAATGATACACTGTGTTTCCTGCATTAAGCAGGATACACACCAGATACAGCATCTGTCAGGACAGCATAAAGTGTCACACTTACTGTCATCTAACCAAACTTGCCTCCTGACCAAGCCAATCCGCAAGTGTAAACCTAAGATTAGAACACAAATAGAGACAGAGAGATAGAATGCCAGACAATTACTAATTTACACCAATTGTGTATTGGTGTATACATACCCTACAATTCTGAAGGACCCAAGTAAAAATCGTGATCTAAACTCCCCTCATAGAGAGTCTATGATCCAGATTCTACAAAAACGTTCATTAAAAGCCTTACTCACCTGGTATTGTTACCATGGCATCCACCTCACCCGCAGGTCTGAGCCACTGTATTACTTAGTGATGTTGTCTGGTGGGGAAAGGAATTTGACAAATGTCTCTGGAGAGGGCTGAGAGGCACTCTTAAATTTGCATAAAGCAGTTTATCTTCTTGCTCTCCTCATTCTTAATCTTAAACTGAAGGACTATCCACTTACCCCAGATAATATTTTTTTTCCCAGAGGTGATACATATTATTAGCCTCATTTTGACAGCTAGGTAGTTACTCTTCACACTTTCTTGTGAAGGAAAAGGAAAGGCATTAGCGACTCTACAGGGTGACACACAGGATGAGCTCACTTTTGATACTCTGAATCTTCCTGTGTTAGATGCCTAGAGTCAAGTAGTCTTAATATCCTGAAAATTGGTGCTCTAGATACTATATTCAAGCTCTAATTTCATGTGATGATGCAGAGGTATGTGAGAAAGCAGGCACCTTCAATACTCCACCCTTAATCCTGTGATGCTCAGGATACAATGCCAACAGGACATGTCACTGTGGTACAGAACTGATCAATGTTCTGCACTGCAAACCTACAAATACTGAAGATACTCCTCACCTTAGGAGAAAAATGTATTTGGAAAATATATCAGTTTTTCCTCACAGTTTTCATCATATTTATTTTAGACTAGGCTCAACCACAAAATGTGGACAAATTTCAGTTTCAGAAAGATTTTTCCTTTCTTCATTATCAAGTTTAACATAGAGACATATAACAATAGCTAGAGAAAAAAGGACTGAGAGTATCTCTGATAGGAGTCCTCAAAACTGTTAATAACCTTTGGTAAGCCTTAAAAAAAGAGGGAAAAGGCAGCATGTAAATCTCTCTATGGGAGTAGGATCTGAATGCATAAACACCACATCATAAAACTCTGCAATGCAAAGCTGACAGCTCCTGTAAACAGTGCCGCCATCTAAGGTTTCTTCTCAGTAAAAGTTTGGCTGCATGCACCAATCATTGCAATATCCTTAACATCTGAATGCTTCAGAAAGAACAGAGAAGTGTTAGAGAAATCTAATAAGTCTAAGAAGTTTTGCTGCATTATACTTAATGGTTTCCCTTTCGGTAACAGGGAGAAAAAGAAAAGATATATGAAGCTGAACAACCACATCTTAAAAATAACTGCTTTCATCAGAAGTGCTGGCATTTATTTGTGTCTCTGTGGCTTCATTTTTCTCAGTGAATGTGAACTCATTTCATACTTTGCAGATCTAAGCTTGCAAGACCATTCTGAATCAAGAAATTTGCACTTTATACAGATTCTCTATCAGGCAGCAGTTCTGCTGACAGCAACATACTTAATGTGGACTAACAGCATCTATGAAGCAACAGAACAATTCTGTACCACCTGGATTTCTCTAAGGGCTATGACATGGCCCCCCATAACATCCTTTCTAAATGTAAGAGATTAATTTGATGGGTGGGTTCTTTGGTGGACGAGGAATTTGCTGGATGGTTTCATCCGGACTGTAGTGGCTCCATGTCCCAGTGACAAATGGTGTCCCTCAGGGGTCTGTCCTGGGACCAGTGTTCTTTAAAGTCTTTGTCAATGACAAGAGGGATTGAGTGCACCCTCAATCCATTTCCCAAAATCACCAACCTGAGTGATGCAGTTGACACACCAGAAGGATGGGATGCCATCCAGTGGGACCTGGACAAGCTCAAGAAGTGGGCCCATGTGAACCTCATGATGTTTAACAAGGTCAAGTGTAAGTTCCTGCACATAGGTCAGAGCAAATCTGTGACATCAATACAGGCTGGGGGATGAAGGGATTGAGAACAGCCCTGCTGAGAATGAACTTGGAGGTGCTGGTGGATGAAAGGCTGGATATGAGCCAGTAAGGTGTGATTATATCCAACTGTATCCTAGGCTGCATCACAGGAAGCTTGGCCAGTTGGTCAAGAGAGGTGATTCTGCTCCTCTGCTCTTGTGATACCACAGCTGTAAGATAACTCTGAAATCTTCAGCACAGGAGATTCATGGACCCACTGCAGTCAGTCCAGTGTAGGACTGCAAAAATTATCAGAGGGCTGGAGCAGCTCTTCTGTGAAGAAAGGCTGAGAGAGTTGGTATTGCTCAGCCTGGAGGAGAAAGGCTCCAGGGAGACCTTACAGCAAACTAGATGACCTTTAAGGGTCCTTTCCAGCCCACACTATTCTATGATTCTATGATTATGAACACTTCCACCTGTTGTCAAATGGCACAACTTTCCAGATGGCTACAACAGCAGGGTTTGTGGTTAAGGTCACATCTATGTCATAAAAAACAAATACCACCTGACCCCTTATGAAGCAACCTGCAAACTGACACCTGAGTGAGCATCACGTGATCCTTAGAATTAGGATCAGTCATGCCATGTATTATCCAATACTGTTGNGAAAAGGAAAGGCATTAGCGACTCTGCAGGGTGACACACAGGATGAGCTCACTTTTGATACTCTGAATCTTCCTGTGTTAGATGCCTAGAGTCAAGTAGTCTTAATATCCTGAAAATTGGTGCTCTAGATACTATATTCAAGCTCTAATTTCATGTGATGATGCAGAGGTATGTGAGAAAGCAGGCACCTTCAATACTCCACCCTTAATCCTGTGATGCTCAGGATACAATGCCAACAGGACATGTCACTGTGGTACAGAACTGATCAATGTTCTGCACTGCAAACCTACAAATACTGAAGATACTCCTCACCTTAGGAGAAAAATGTATTTGGAAAATATATCAGTTTTTCCTCACAGTTTTCATCATATTTATTTTAGACTAGGCTCAACCACAAAATGTGGACAAATTTCAGTTTCAGAAAGATTTTTCCTTTCTTCATTATCAAGTTTAACATAGAGACATATAACAATAGCTAGAGAAAAAAGGACTGAGAGTATCTCTGATAGGAGTCCTCAAAACTGTTAATAACCTTTGGTAAGCCTTAAAAAAAGAGGGAAAAGGCAGCATGTAAATCTCTCTATGGGAGTAGGATCTGAATGCATAAACACCACATCATAAAACTCTGCAATGCAAAGCTGACAGCTCCTGTAAACAGTGCCGCCATCTAAGGTTTCTTCTCAGTAAAAGTTTGGCTGCATGCACCAATCATTGCAATATCCTTAACATCTGAATGCTTCAGAAAGAACAGAGAAGTGTTAGAGAAATCTAATAAGTCTAAGAAGTTTTGCTGCATTATACTTAATGGTTTCCCTTTCGGTAACAGGGAGAAAAAGAAAAGATATATGAAGCTGAACAACCACATCTTAAAAATAACTGCTTTCATCAGAAGTGCTGGCATTTATTTGTGTCTCTGTGGCTTCATTTTTCTCAGTGAATGTGAACTCATTTCATACTTTGCAGATCTAAGCTTGCAAGACCATTCTGAATCAAGAAATTTGCACTTTATACAGATTCTCTATCAGGCAGCAGTTCTGCTGACAGCAACATACTTAATGTGGACTAACAGCATCTATGAAGAAACAGAACAATTCTGTACCACCTGGATTTCTCTAAGGGCTATGACATGGCCCCCCGTAACATCCTTTCTAAATGTAAGAGATTAATTTGATGGGTGGGTTCTTTGGTGGACAAGGAATTTGCTGGATGGTTTCATCCAGACTGTAGTGGCTCCATGTCCCAGTGACAAATGGTGTCCCTCAGGGGTCTGTCCTGGGACCAGTGTTCTTTAAAGTCTTTGTCAATGACAAGAGGGATTGAGTGCACCCTCAATCCATTTCCCAAAATCACCAACCTGAGTGATGCAGTTGACACACCAGAAGGATGGGATGCCATCCAGTGGGACCTGGACAAGCTCAAGAAGTGGGCCCATGTGAACCTCATGATGTTTAACAAGGTCAAGTGTAAGTTCCTGCACATAGGTCAGAGCAAATCTGTGACATCAATACAGGCTGGGGGATGAAGGGATTGAGAACAGCCCTGCTGAGAATGAACTTGGAGGTGCTGGTGGATGAAAGGCTGGATATGAGCCAGTAAGGTGTGATTATATCCAACTGTATCCTAGGCTGCATCACAGGAAGCTTGGCCAGTTGGTCAAGAGAGGTGATTCTGCTCCTCTGCTCTTGTGATACCACAGCTGTAAGATAACTCTGAAATCTTCAGCACAGGAGATTCATGGACCCACTGCAGTCAGTCCAGTGTAGCACTGCAAAAATTATCAGAGGGCTGGAGCAGCTCTTCTGTGAAGAAAGGCTGAGAGAGTTGGTATTGCTCAGCCTGGAGGAGAAAGGCTCCAGGGAGACCTTACAGCAAACTAGATGACCTTTAAGGGTCCTTTCCAGCCCACACTATTCTATGATTCTATGATTATGAACACTTCCACCTGTTGTCAAATGGCACAACTTTCCAGATGGCTACAACAGCAGGGTTTGTGGTTAAGGTCACATCTATGTCATAAAAAACAAATACCACCTGACCCCTTATGAAGAAACCTGCAAACTGACACCTGAGTGAGCATCACGTGATCCTTAGAATTAGGATTAGTCATGCCATGTATTATCCAATACTGTTGCTTACCACTGCACCTTGTGACAGGTGGCCATTCAGGGGTATCCAGTGCATTGCCCTTTACTGTGCTGTAGTCATGCCCTGAAGTCTAGCCTCATGCTAGACACACTACAGGATTACATTTCTTGCCCCAGTTTTCAAGGTAACAATTTGGCCTAGTAAATCAGCTTATTCATAGGCTTTTGACAATTAGTAAATGTATTTGCATTCAGAGTTCTGCTTAAAAAGAGGCCTTTCCTGTCTTAAAAGATTTTGTTTAGCCAGGGCAATTAACTTAAGCCGCTCTGAAGATTTTACTATTTGAGAGCTAGTGCTACTCAACTCCATGTTAAGTATTTTCCCATATTTCAGTGGAATTGAAAATTTATTGCTTCCTTTTAAAAGTGTTTCTGGTTCCATTGTTCCACACTACAGATGCTGCAACAATATGAATAAGAACATTTTCTTGTCTTTAACATCATTACAGTTTTAAGATTTTAGTTATCTCTTCTGATGTGCATCAATAAGCTTCTCGCAGTGATCTTGCAGCCACAGCTTCCCTTCATTCCAGAGAGATATGTGAACAGAAGGACTATGAGCTCCATGATCATAAACCCCAGCAATATAACTAAATGGGCCAGTTCAACTGGCTTCACAGCAGAATTCCTAACCCCCAGCACTGATCGTGGACAATCCGTCCACTAGAAAGTGACAGAGCAGTGCAGAAACCAATTCAACCCACATCTCACCCGGTGGTCATCTCTGGCAGGGCTTAGACTTTCTTCATATTATAACTGGTTGCCTGGAAGTTCCCTCTGTGGTTACCCTTTGTTATGTTGAATTTTCAGAAGCTTGTCCTTGGGAAGCCAATCTTCTGTTCACCTCCCGGAGCACTGCAGGGCCTGCAACCATTCACCTCCCAGAGGAAGAAGCAGTGGTAGATGCAGTGGTATTTTGCACATCAAAGGGATTAAAGCACTTAGCAGAGGATTAGAAACCTGATTCTAGACTCTCCTGAGTCTACTGTCTCCAAATCCAGCAGAATGTACCAGCCACAGCCATAAAAGAGGAGGAAACCCTCTGATTTCTCCAGGCATTTCAGTCTGCCTTTGTCAGTGGTTTACTGGGCTTCTCCCAGATGACTTCTCTGCAACTATTTACCACATTACTGTACCCTGCCCTTTGCTCAAAGTCTTAAAAATGGAGCACAGCATTTTACTCCAAGTCTTATTTTGGAGAAATGGAAACACACTATATATAAAGATATAAGAATTTACTGTGTAGTTCAAACAGTCACATCATCCAAATTATCTGATTAACACAACAAAACCCATTAATCATAGCTATATCAAATTCTAGTAGGATCTACTAATTTCATTTGACATATTGTCTATTCAATATTCCTCTTTTTCCTAGGGTCAAGACATACAGTCTTCCTCAAACAGAAAGAGGAGTAAGTAGAACATGTTGTGAACAACCTCAGATCCTTGCTGGGAGTATGATGTTCACAGTTGTGGGAGTTTCTTCCTTTTCTATCCTATGGTATACTTGGAACTCTATTTATATGCCTTCTTATCACACTCTGCCTCCTTCTCACTGGTTCCCTGCTGAAGTCTGATCGTTTCCCTCCCTGGCCTCAGCTGACACCAAGGGCTGTTACTTGCACAGCAGTGCTGCCCCAGATCAGACACACCTTTACCTTATTCATGGTGCTCAGAGAGCTTCTGCTCACACAAAGGGGAGGCTGAAGTCACCTGGACTCATTTAAAGCAATCTGAAACCGTGCCAAGACAAACCCACACGTGCTGACACCCTGCACTGCCAACTCAGTCCAACACCTTCAGCTTTTTATCAGTAATGGGAAATTAATTTTTTCAGAGCTACAGCAGCAAACATTCTGACCTTCTGACCTTCCTCCTCCTTTTTCTATTTAAAATATAACCTCCATTTATTAAGTGCACTTGTCTCCATATGTGCATACCAGTTCTGGAAACAAGATCCACTTATACTATGCTGCTCCTCCTCACAACTTTTACATTACAAATTTGGAGAAGACAGACAGGATTCTATCAGGGAAGTTTTCTCTATGTCAAGGAAATAAATTAGATTTTTTTTTAATAGCAAACCAGAGCTCTATAAGATCTTCCTTTATTCCTTCAACTGGACAGATGGGGTGGAAGTTTGCAGATCATTTTAATTACAGCTGTATTTAAACTTTATTTCCCTGCTATTCTGAGCTTGGAAAACAAAAAAAAAAAATTACCAGAGGAGACTGGTACCATATTGGTCAGTTCTGTGTCTTTATAATAATCCTCTTTGACTTAAATCTTTAAATTTAGAAATATATCTAATGCAGCATTGTCCTTCTTTTCTCCTATTGAGACCATTGATGAAAGAGAGTGTAGAAACAATCTCTTTTATAGCATATATTTTTGATAATGCATTGCCAGATTTCTCTCTTTACGGAGAGTAGATAAGAATGATACCTTCCAGTAGGTTACAAATGTCTTACTAAGACTTTTCTACAATGTGGTAAGTACTCGGGAATGCAAATAGAATTGTTCTTGGATACAAAATAAATCACAAAATTCTTAGACTGCTATTCCTTTGTCTTCTCCATTCTTTTCAAAGACTGCAATTTGCGCAGTATTTTGATGCACAATAGTCTCCAATTTTAATTTTATTCTAATTCTGTAAGTAGAGGAATGCATCTCTTCTGGAGATACCTACGTCGACCATCTACTCTCATAAAAAATGGTTCTATTAAGAGAAAAATAATGATAAAGTGGTTCATTGATTTCACAAAATCAGTTTTATTACCCTAAAGTAACAGGCTGAAGGAAATATAAATTTAAAAACAGAATAGAAATGTAATTATTTGTATTCTAAATGACCAGTTTAAGATTTTGTTCATTTTTTGCAAACTAACTGGAGTTTATAGAATGAGTGTGCTTCAGAGGTCCTGGATATTTTATTATTAGGAATCACAGAAGAGCTCAGGTAAATGTTAATATTGTGTGTTAAAAATGTTAATATGTGTATGTATGTAATACATAAATAAGGATCTTATAAAATGGAAGGGTTTTAGAACAATTAACTAGCTAGCTAGCTTGCTATTACCAGCAAAAAAATGTCCTGTAGATATTTTCACTAAATATGACAGGAAGCGATATAATTGACCACACTCGTATCTTAAAAATATTAACCACACTTTGAAGAAAGGGAAACAAACTGAAAATCAGCACTAAAAGAACAACACAACTCCAGTCTTCCTAAAAGAGACATTTGTCAGCTGTTGCCACTTTGCTTAATTTAGCATGAATTGTTATTTCAGGATGTCATGATTGCTGTAGAGTGGTTTATTATTTAAATCACTACGGTATTTAAATGAAATACTCAAAATCAGAAGACCATATATTCACTGAGAGTATACATGGTGTCAGATGTTTGTGAATCACAAGTAAGCATCAGAGACTGACACCAACTTGTGAACAGATCCTGAATCCCTAAATGAACTGCTGAATATCTTCAAAACCCAAATAAAACCCTCACTCATCAAATTTCTTTAATATTCTGTGTAATCACCCAGAAAAAAAATCTCATCAAGGGTAAACTAAAATTGTACCTCCAGGACAAGAGTGGGGGAAAGGACTCTGACACCCCCTTGAAATACATCTGTAAGAGCTGGAACCTGCAGCCAACATGTCCTGTTGCTGTTGATTGATATGCACAAAATTTAACGGTAAAAAGCTTTGCACTTAAATTAATAATACTCAAAGAAAGCTTGGAAATTATCTTAGCTTTGGACAGTGAAAGATTAAACACAGGCACCTGTGTTATTTCATAATAGTGATATATGTAATGGTTTGTCTCTTTTTCCTTCTATTACATTGATGAGACAAGCTCATATTCCATTTGTTTTCCCTGCAGTTGCATTATAAAAAGTGTAATTGGCTCCTGATACTTGCCCCAAGAAATAAACAACTTTTAATCACTATTTAAAGAATACATCCAATACTCTGCATCTTAAGATTTTTTATATATAATATCACTATTTATGCTCCAGAACAGTTCTAGTTGACTTTTCATGAGCATATGGGGTGTTTAAAGGCACTCTTAAAGGGACAAGACTTCCCTGGACCCCAGGAGCAAGGGTCCACTGCACTGTCACAGCAGAGCTGTTTCCCTGTCTGTCATCTTTCCTTAGAAGTTTTTGGGTGCCAAGACTGAGCAACCCTCTCTTGACCCCACACATCCCACTCTGCTTTTTGTGCATAGTTTTCTAAACACTGGGGGCAAAACAGGGCTGGGCACCCCAGCAGAGAGACCCTTCTACCTGTGACTGAGCCAAGGGACTTGCTCAGTCCAGCTGCTGAACGGATTTGTAAGTGATGTGATGTGGCTGCCTCTGGGCCAGGCTTAGCACTTCAGACACTTCTCTTGGAGTAGAAGTCTTCTCTCTTGCCTAACACCAGCACTTTTTTATACTTTAAGCTACTGTCCACTTTTGTCATGCCTAAAGCCATCCCTTCATACTATCTTCAAGAGCATAACAAGGTCTCATTAATGGCTAGGCATATTTCTGTCTCATATTTATTCTAAATTCTGAACTGGGAGCACTGGAAGTCTGTGGTTTTTTATTAGACTTGAACATTTACAAGTTCATGGAACAACACATTATGCTTTTCAAAATTATTTATTTATCCAGGTTTTGAAGCATACTTGAGTAATAACATCACAAGATGTGAGAAATTGCTAATATACTCAGACATTGGCTACTACTAGATATAACTAATATGCCAATGATTTCATATGAGAAGAAAAAATAAGCAACTGATGTAACTTGTCACACAGATATATGTACACATTTTTCAAAGACAGTTTACATGAGATGGGTTATTTATGCTGAATCTACAGTTATGACAACTTAAATAAGCCTAATCCTCTATACATGAGATTATTATCTTCCAGTTTCCTCAAAAAATACTTTATCATAAACACGTCAGTCAATTTCTCACCGCTAGGGATGACTTAAGCGTGGGATCTTAAACTAACCATGAGATCTCTTGGATTTACTTCCAAGTCATCTCTTTCAGACAGGAAAAGTATTTTTTGATTTCATATTTTCTAAAAGAAAAAAAACAAACAGTTAAATACCTAAATAAATTGAAAAATAAATGCGAGATTTAAATATCAAAAATTTTTGTTTTTTAGAACCTCTGAGAGCCTTTATTGCATAATTAATGATTAATTATTATCAAATATTATGCAGGTTTGAAAATATATGCATTCATTCATAAAATATGTTACTTTATTGGTACTCTGACTAGGATTTATTAAGATCTATCACCACTTTTTGAAATGTCTAGAATGGTTGGCTTAACTTTGCTTTTCTAACTTCTAAAATAGAATGAGGTAGAACAAAAAAAAGAGCTAATTTTAATCTAAAAACATATTGCATCCATAAATAATAAATATCAACATATAATAAATATTTATTTACAATAAGTAGATGTACTGATTTGTCTGTCCAATAATTCAACTTAGAAAAAGGAATTAACCAAACATATCAGTATTAACACAGAATATAGTTACACAATAATATAGTAACACAATACTGAATTCAGAGTACTAAGATTATCACTGAAATGGAACTATCACTCTGCAGATGCAACACTCTGCTCATTATGCATGTGAACTAAAACTGTTGCATTTCTATCCTAGAAATCCCTCTCTAATCCTCAAAGGCACCTGCACAGCAGGGCCAGCATGGTGGGCCATAGTGGAGCCCCAGGATCTGCAATCTGTCCCTCACTGGTTTTGGTTCACCGAGTCCCCGACAACAGAGAAGTTGTCTCTGTAATTGCATGTGTTCAGTGACCACCTCTTCTCAAACAATGGATATTGCAAATTTGACTTTGCAATCTATGTAAGAAGTATTTTCTGCCTTCAGCATTCCACACACAAACCCCAAATGATGAAATGCTGAGGTATGACTGATATTGTGCACCTTTACTGTAATGTGGATGGCAATTCCTACATCACACATTAATTAAATGTTAAAGCAAGGCTAATTGTGTTCCCATTTGTAAATAAAAAATATGTACTCTAATAGTTCAAGTGCTACTAGTTTTATTGAAACTTACATAAAATACAGTTTATCTCTGGTGGGCTGCACTTCAGTTCTTCCTTTGCAGAACCTGAGCTAACTGAAATAAACAAAACCACTATTTTGTGTGCATACTGCTTTGCTGCTGCACAAAACCAGCTTGATACATGCAAAGAATTACAAAAATTGCATTTATCTCATCTAACTGCAGACATAACAAAGCAGGTGTCTGTATCTCAGACTGCTATTTAGATTTCTACTACAGTGAATGAAGACCTAGATATTAGTGGCCTAAAAGAGGTATCAGCAGAGGGCCACCAGTGTTAAACCAGTGCCCACAGACATGCCCCGAGATATCTGCATGGATGGTCAGCCAGCAGGTAGGGAAAACACCCATGGTGCTGGGTGTCACTGTTCAGGCAACTGAACCAAGCCCCTGGTCAATACAGCCAATAAAATGTAAAGCATTATTCATCTCACCAAATACAGGTGTCTACTTGAGGAAGCACTTCTTGTTAAATTCCACACAGAGTGCACTGAACAGCTCTCCATCGACTGCAAAAGTCCCTTGCAGACACAGTCATTAAACAGCTCTGTTCACCAGAATTCCACTTCATTTGAAAAATATGCATACATTTATGAAAGACAGTACCTATGGCAGTATTAAAAAGAAAAATTAGCCTGTTTCTGATTGCAAATGGTGCACGGGAAAGAATTGTTTTTAAGACACAAGCTCTTTCTACCAGCCTTATAAAATCCAGAAATAGTGCACTTCAAGTTAAATACCTCAGCACTAATGACAGGAGAACACAAAGCTTGAGAGGGAGATAATGGGAAAGGATAAGGGAAATAATGCGGAAAGGACAGTATGGTAAAAAAGTGTTGTTTGATGTTTTTGTTGGGTTTTCTTTGGGTTTTTTTATTATTTTGTAGCAACTTATAGTATTAGGAGCTGTCTTAAATGTAACTGAGCTTTTTCTTCCCTTCATATTTTACACAGAATATTCTCAGATCTGAAGGATACCTCATCATTTCAAGTGAACAACAGAAATTCCCATATATTTGTGTTTTATGCTGACACTGGGAAATGTTTTTATTTCACTTCATCATATAAAAAAACCCCAAATCCTGAAACACTAAGACTGCAAACAAAATAATACAAACTTACGATTCTCAAGGTATGTTGCCTACTTATACACTCCCTAATATAAATCCTTATAAACCAATTCCTTTTTTTGACAATAAATACTTTGTTCCAGAATTAGACACAGCTATTCTGTCTGCTCTTTATATATTTTTCATTTTATATTGTTTCATTTGGCTTTTGCAGCAGCATGGATTTTCCCTTTTTTTCTACAACATGCTCATATCTCTTTACAATTAGGGAAATTCTGTGCTGTTAAGTTATGAACAAAACCAATTGCATTTTTATGTTCAGGTTTTAAAAAACTGTTCCATAACTTACGACACATAAAATGCCATACATTAATACTTGAGTATTAGACTGCTTGTTTGGGGCTAACTATTACACCAAATATTTTCTGAAGTTACTTATCTAAATCCAAAAGGATAAGTTTATCCATGGATCACAGCAAAGAATCAAGATTTTGCCTCTTCCCATCATCATCTTTTCTAAATTCCGGCCAGTGAGTAAATTTGAAAGTGGTTTTCAGCAAGCAAGTGCAGCAACCACTTTACTATCGTTGTTCATGTTAAGAATTGACACTGAAATACACTGGCTTGAACTATTTACAGCATGGACTGAGTCCAACATCTGATTGTTTTCTCCATTCCCCATGGTGGAAATTTCATTTCTGCTATTTTCAGTTTTACATAATTACCAAAATGAAGGAGTTGTTTTGAAGAAACTCTCTGAACAAATGGAATGGCTATGGTTGACTGTACTCTGCCTCAAAAAAGATTATCTTTATTTCTGAGAAAGGAAAAAATAAAATACAAACCTATCTGGTTGTTACTTAATGCCTACTTATTCAATTTCTTATGGAAAAGTAAAGTTCATGTTCAAAGAAATAAAGAAAATGAGGACCTGACAAGATGCATTAGAACTGTCCTCTATTCCACCAGAACAAAGGAGTGCCATGAATGATGAGCACTTTAGTTTGCAAAGGATAAATCCATTGATCACTTGGAACATGATTTAGTAAGTTTTCAGAGCTTGATAAAAATACAATACAGAAATGTCACATCATGTTAGTGTTATGCGGTAAAAAGAAACTGAGCCTTTTGCTTAGACTATTATCTTTCAGTAGAAAACTACTTTTGGGCAGTAGAAGACAGGAGATTTTAAAGACATATAATTAGTGCTGAAGAGAACCTTCTGGAGGATCTCTGAGCAGAGGATTTGCTATTTCTGTTAAAAAATTATTATGAAGGAATCTAAGGCAAATACCAAACAAAATCAGAAAAAAAGAGGTAAAGACTACAGAAGACTGTGCAACAGCTATTCTGAAAATATTTTCAGAACAGTAATACAGAATATTAATAAGCTAGAGTTGACAGCACTTTTATCAAAATAAACAGGCAAACATACAACTTAAATTTTTAAGTGAAATTTCATAAAACTATTAACTTTCGTTCAAAATACTCCAATCATATAAACACGTCTTTCATTATTAATATCATAATGGGTCTTTAAAAGCTAGAGATTTCTGCTTTGGTGGGGATATTTTATGGAAAACTTTGCAAATTTCTACTCAAGTTTATGAACCAAACGTCCTCTACAGGTAGTACAACTACCAGAAAAGAGGTTGTAGCAACGTGGGGGTTGATCCTACCTCCCCTGTGAGAAGTGCCAGGACAAGAGGAAATGGCCTCAAGTGACATCAGGGTATTGGATATTACAAAAACATTTCTTCAGCAAAAGAGTTGTGAAGCACTGGAACAGGTTGTTCAGGGAAGTGGCTGAGTCTCTATCCCTGGTAATTATTTAAAAGACAGTAGATGTGGCAGCTGGGGACACAGGTCAGTGGAGAACTTGGCAGTGATAACAGTTGGTTTCGATGAGCTCTGAGGTCTTTTCCAGCCTAAATGGTTCTGTGTTTCTGTGATTCTGCATGGGAAGCCCAGCCTGAATTCTCCTGTACCTCAGTCACTAATAGCCCTTCTTTCTTCACAGTGAACCGAGATCCCCACTCATTTCTGTGCATGTAATCTGATGAGTTTCATCACCTATGCATTCACTAATATACAGTTTAGAATCTTCTGCCTTCCTTTCAATAGGGTCTACAAGCAAATCAGTTCGGACCAGTGAGAAGCAGCTGAGGGACATCTGGAGCAGAGGCTGATTCTGGGGAAGCAAACAGCAATCCCCCAATACCTATAGGGAGATTATTGGGATGGATGATGCTTCCAGGTTCCTCACAGCAAGGCGTGGTGAGACAGTGAGGTGCATAAATTGAAATGGGAGAGGTTCAGAATGGATGTAGGGAGAAATCTTTTCCTCAAGACTTCCAGAGAGTGGCACAGATTGCCCAGAAAGGTTGTGTATGTTTGAAGGTGTTCCAGACTGGCTGGATAAAGCCTGGTTCCATGAAATGGTTCCATTCAATACAATTTATCCNCCCAGACTGACTGGATAAAGCCTTTAATAGCCTGATCTGATTTCAAGGCTGACCCTGCTTTAAGCAAGAGGTTGGACTAGATGAAAATCTGAGGTTCCATTCAATACAATTTATCCAATTATTTTAAGTGGTGAATTCCATTGTGACATGTTTAACATATATATTTCTGAATCCATACAGCTGAAGAAAACAACCATATTATAAAAAAAGTCAGTAAAGTCATATCTAGGATGTGTGATTCTGATGCAGATATTTCTGCCATAAATTTGGACGCGTTAGCCCAGAAATAGTTGAGCCATCATCATGTGTTTTTGCAATGCATTATTATAAGGTCACACAGTTAAATAGATAGGAAAAAAAAAAAAAAAAAAGGAAAAAATAATCCACCAGTTTTTGGCTTTTTTTTGTTTACAAATATGCAGGGAATGAAAATATCCTAAAGAGTGATTTTTGGGTTTTGTATTTTAGAAAGGTTTATGATGGCTTATGGATTGCAAGACCAACTGGGTCCTTACATGTAAGTCATATAAGGAACTGTTCCAGAGCCCCTGATTTATTTTGCATTAAAAGATTTCTTAAAATTTAAAAAAAAAAAAAAAAAAAAAAACCTGCAACACTTCAATTTTCACATATTGCAGGTAACTCACACATACTCAAAACTTAGAGATTCTCTTGTAGCAAATCCTCTTTCTTGATGCAAGGATGAGAGATTAGCCCATTAATTACAACCTTAAGAATAATGTTTTCCTGAATCTCTTCTCTTGCAAATATCTATAATTATATATTGCAAACTTTAATCAGGTAAGTATTCTGAAAGCTCCTGAATAATGAAGGCTAAATGAATGCCCCATGCAAGACCAAAATATGCAATATAAAACAAGATATTCTGTGGAGGAACCAGTGTTTTCAGCAAGCAGACACAAGAATTCATGAGTAAAAGATGTTGAGAAAAATAAAAGCAGTGAGCAAAATTTAATAGATCAGACTCTTTACTGTTTTGTGCCGTGTAAAAAATGGAAGCATATTTGGAAAAATCCACTGATTTGGCAGCACTTGGCATCTGCTTTGCATTCCTGTCATACAGGTATAACTGAATAAACAGAGGGCAAGTGAACAGGCTCTAGCAGAAGTCAATTTTTCACTTCACTGTGTATCTAGACAAGGTGCAAGAGGACTAACTTTCCAGAAAGCAATGTTAACAGAATTCTAGAAGTTTGAAAGACTTTTTCTAATTTTAATAGCAGCTTGAAAGACTAGCATTAAATTGACAAAATAAAGAATTAATAGCCCAAGTAGATTCAACTGCTTAAGATATAAACTTATTCAGATAAGTTTTAGTTTCTTAAACTAAATTTATATTGTTGTGGAACTGTTTACTTTTCAAAGTGGCTTCCAAATTTATTGTAAGCACCTCCAAAATCAAAGCTTCTAAATCAAAATTTTAGAGCCAATATCCTCACAAGAAATTACACATAATTTTGTTTCACTCTGGCCAAGACACTTCTCTCTATTTACAGCTGCTGAGAAGGTACACTGATGATTAATTTCAGTGGGACCACTCGTAAGAAAAGAATTTGAAATCCAGTATTTTGTGGGGGCCAAATCATTTCCATTTTAAGGGTCCCTTATTTTTTCAGCCATGGCATCTTTAAGGACTACAGCTTCACAATAGATATAGTTCAACTATATCTACCCTTACACACTTCCCCCCTACAAATCAAAAACTCCTACTATAACCTATCATTTGTACTTGCTTCTCTTGAATTGTTTCATCTTCCATAAGGATAAATTTCCAATTTGCATATTATCAATTCCTAATTTTAATCCCATTTCATTGAAATGTCTGAAGAGTTAGGTTTAATTTGGAAGAAAAGTGTCTACCCAAAGCTTGAATAATACCTAAATATTCTTCTGTGATTAGAATTATGGAAGGTAATAAATGTGTTATATACAAAAGCATATATACTGAAAAGAGCCATATACAAAAGCATTTACAGAAGTCACTCTCCTGTAGGCTTTTTTCCCTGCTATCAGGTTTCCCAGACATGCACTTAAATTTCTCATTGACAAGGATGCTTCTACTGCTCCTAAATGCTGTGACCGTGGCTTTTCTGAGACCGATACTCATCAGGAACAGCAAAGCAGACTCTGCTTCTCTCCCACCATTGACAGTGATATGGAAAAATTGAACTGCTTATATGAAGAAAGGCTGACCAGCCAGTCTGGCAAACCCTTATTTAAACTAATCACATTCATATGGCACCTGCTCCATGAGTTGATTTTGCTTCCTTTACTCCTCCTACCAAAAAAATTGTCATAAATTCCCAGCTAGATTTTTTATCTAAAATGAATAAAATAAAGATGCTTTAAGGCCATATTTTGCATGCCTGAATGCATAAAAATACAGTGAAAGAGAAGCTTGCAATTGTTGTCAGGTCCTCCCTCCCTCATACCTCTGTGGACGTTTTAACAGGTTGTTTGCAATACTCTAAACAAGAAACTTAACTAAAACCTCGTTTGAACTGAATAGCAAAGGATTTAATCAATCTTATATGCTTCAGCATAGTACAAAGTCTCAACATGAGTTTAAATCTGATGCCATCTGGTAAATTGCAAAAAAGGAATTAGAAGACCAAGAAGCACATCTGACTTGAAATACATAAAATGTTCTCTTTCTATATACCCCTAAAATATCTACACAAGAAATATCAGAGATGCACAGAAAGCTAATGCCAGCAAGAAAAGATTATTAATGACAGAATTCAGTAATTAATTCATAAAGCAAGCACTATACTGTTAAATCACTGTTTTGACAGACCAGTCACAGCAATAGATGACCCTTGAAAATGGACAATTTTTCCTGGGGTTACATAAGGAAGAGATCATAAGGACACGATCCTTTTGTTACCATGGAAGGAAGGAATGTATAGATCATCTATTAGCTACCAAATTTTCTGGAGTTAGCTGAACATCATTTTCATTATGATCCCTCTGTTTAATTCACATACAGTAATATAGTCTTTCATACTAAGATAAGCAAATAAACTGCAGAGATTTTTTTGTCCTTGATCATGTCTCAAAGAAGCATCTCTGTTCTCCAAAATGAATTAAAACAAGCTTTCTGACATTTTAGCTTTTAGGATGGGCAATTTATATTTGCAATTATGATCAAAGACTCCATTTCCTTTCCCGTGAAGAGCAGACAATTGCTCTCTTACGACTCAAGCTCATTAACACTTCCTCAGAACCCAGAGCCAGACTGTGGAACTGATGCATAGATAACAGTGCAGCTCAACAGGAAAGTGCTCCTCTGAAGGGTGTATAGGGCTTATTGGTATGACTTCCAAGCATCTCACACTCTTTATTCTGAATAACAGAAGTGTCAATTTTCACTTTTTTTTTTGGACAGCACTTGAGCAGATAGAGGTTATGTAAGAATGCATTGATAAAGACTGGTGAAAGAGAAAAGCTGAGATGAGACCAAGTCTAACCAAACTGCACAAAATAACATCGGCAGGTGGTTCCACTCCACTTCACCCTCCCAGCAGGCAAGAACACCATGGTAGTTTTCACTGATTTTCAGATTCTCAAGGCCAGGAAACAGGCAATTTATTTAACCCAATGCAGTTTTACCTTCAATGCTTCCTAACATCTCTTTAGAATATAAGCTGTGCCAATTGGTGTACTCGAAACACTGGATGAGAAGAAATAAACACTCAAATAGTCAAAAACTTAAGTGATCATAAAGAAATGCATAAAAAGACATCTGATTTACAACATCTGCTTTATCAAAACTCTCCTTCTTAAAATTTATTTTCATTCCTTTTTTTAATCTCTCGTATTTCTCTTTTTAAGAGGCAATCAGCTGCAGCCAAAGGTTGTGCACGCCTTGGAAGTTTTCCAGACAAGGCTGGATAAATCCATAAATAACATGGTCTGGCCTAAGAACTGATCCTGCTCTAAGCAGGAGGGTGGACAGCAAAATTTCTTGAAGTGCTTTCCAACCTGATGCATTTACATACAGAACTTTCTAAGAGTTATTGTTTCTGCCTTTACTGAGAAAAAGTCATAAAATCAAATATTCATTACTGTTGTGTGGGTCAGACAGCTATTAATTGAATCAAGTTTATCATATAAAATAAAGTGTGATTATGAAGAAGGCAGTGCTTTAATCACACTTTCAAAGAAATCATTATTCACTTACAGCACAAGTGAAAGTGTTTATCACTAGAGGAAAAGTGACAGCAGTGTTCAAAACAAGTTATCTATTTACTGAATGGAAGATATTAATAACAAAGAAGTGTTAATCACCGAAAATGTCTTTTTAAAAATGGAGTTTCATGGTGCAGAATCAAGGCTACTGCCACACGACTGCATGCAAATGACAGCAGGATCTTAGGAGTAAGATTCACAGCAGCCCACAGGAAAAGATAAAGCGCTTAAAGAAGGCACCAGATCAAGCTAGGTTTTCCTAAAATCCTACAGTCAAATACCTAATTCCAGCATTTAGAAAGTAGGAACAGCTTGCCATAAGCAGTCAAAAAACAAGACTAATATATATTAGGTCTAAATAAACATAGCAGTATTTGAGATATCATGACAAGGGGAAACAGATTTGTGCTTGTGCTGCCTGTGCGATGAGCATGAGATGGCTTTAGTTCAGATGTACAGTGCCATGTCATTATCCCAGTATGTCCCAGCAGGGAAAGAGGTCAAACTTTCTCAGGCGTGGAGCAGCACTTGAGATGAGTACTTGGCTTCAAGTCTGGAGGTGTCTTATCTCTGGGCAGCTCAGGAAATGACAGCACAGCTGGTGTCTGTTTGTACATGTTCCTGTAGCTACATCCTTTGTGGTCTGGTGATTAGGAATATATTGCTCCTACAACACAGAGAAATTCCAGGGGTTTGACTGTCATGCAGTAATTGTTAGCAAGTCATTGGTAAATCTCAGGTACCTTTTTTAAAGTGGCTAGCAATATCTATGACCAAGTACTTCGATCTCTACATACTAGAAAATCATTGAGTAAAACTCTTACAAGTTTGTAAGAATGTCTTCTAAATGTTCAGGCAAAGTCCCTTGCAACCTGTATTACCCTGTGGTACTATGAAGAGATGTGAAGTATGCAGCTCTCAAAGCAAGATGATTCCCCATACAAGGCAATATAATTTCCCACACAAGGCAAGATAATTTCCTTGATTGTCTTGATAGCTGCGTCCTTCCACAGATACAGACTGACACACCAAATGTTTTCTCTTGATCAAAGTCACATTTTGCCATGATGTATAAGGTCTCTGCTGTGTTACAGAACAGCACAACCTAAATACTTTCCCTTCTTTACAGAGAAACTAATTTTCCATGGACACTGTCAAAGTTACTTAAAAAATATACTATTAAACATTTCAAAAGGGACTCCTGAGACCTGGATGTAAAATAGAAAAAAAAATAGCAGATGAAAAGAAACTGACTTCAGAATACTAGGTGGGATCATCCTCTGGGAACATGTTCTGTTTAATGAAGATGACATAGTGAATTTCTATGCTCCTATTGTCAAGTAAAAATAGGCAGTGTGCTGATGTACTTCAGAATGTACTGACATGACAGCCAAAACACAACATACTATAACTAACAGCCATTACATCCCTCTGGAACACAATTACCAGGCATAATTTATAGCAAAACCCATAATCTGAGCCAGAACTTCAGTGTCAGAAGATGTAATGAGAGAACCAGGGCCCTTCAATTCCTCTTAATATGCAAAACTCGATTCAAATAGAGTTCAAACCTCAATACTGAGGTTATAGTTTCTCCATTCCTACCAGAACAACAGACCCTCTCCTCTGTAGTCCTCTCTAACCTCTGCAGTGCTATGCCTCCTTCTCATTAGCCCCATCCCTGCACAGCTCCCTTTACGTTCTTCATCATCTCTCCTTGGCAGCAGTGACACCTTCTCACCACATCTAACCACCATTTTATACCTGTATTCTGTAAGTTATTCTGGGAGTTTAACCAAAGCATTTAATTCCTTGAACTGCCATGAATCTGATTTCTTTATGTATTCAGTTAGAAATCAGAGGTATGGGTCTGTTTTACCACTACTAAAAGTACATTCAACTGGCTTCATCCTCTTTCCCAGAGGAAAACATGCATCTTGCCCTATTCTATTTCTTTTTTAGTCAGCTACACATACATTGCTTTTAAAGCTTTCACAACACTAATTGTTAAGTGCAAAAAACATAAAGTGTAGAATTAATTATAGCATTATATTTGACAAAATAGGATGTGTTCATTTGTGAGGTGACCTGTACAGATTTCCTCTGTGAGCTGCCCACAATGCCTCCTGCATACAACCACATAACAGGTGAGCAGAGACAAAGAATGAAGACACCCCCTCAATAAATCAGTGAAGCTGAGTCAGTATCAAGTATTTACTATTCAGCAGAAAGCAGACAGCTATTTTACACCTTTGTTTACACCTTTTAGAAAGCAAAGAGAACACATCAGCAGAGGTGATATAGCCTAAGACAGCAAATGTAGCATGGGTAGTGCAACATTGCTGGACTCATTTATGACATGCATGAATTCAGAACAACTAAAAGCTGGTACTTTTACATAGAACCACAGAATGGCTTGGGTTGGAAGGGACCTTTAAAGGTCATCTCATCTAACACTCTCTGCAATGAGCAGGGAGACCTTGAACGTTTCTCAGTGCCCCATCCAACCTGACTCTAAATGCATCCAGAGCTGAGGTCCTTCTCTGGGCAATCTGTTCCAGTGTTTCACTGCCCCCTTTGTAAAAACTTACTTCCTTATATCTAGTCTAAAGCCTTGCTCTTTTAGTTTAAAAGAGGGTAGATTTAGTTTAAATCCATTACTCTTTAGTTTAAAATCCTTTTTTAGCTTAAAACCATTACTATTGTAATGATTGTGTCCTATCACAACAGACCCTATTAAAAAGTTTGTGTCCATATTCCATATGACCCCTCCTCCCTTTAAGCACTGAAAATCCACCTTATAAGAGTCACATATAAGAGCTTTTTCTTCTCCAGGCTGAACAACCCAACTCTCTCAGCCTGTCTTCACTGGAGAGCTGTTCTATTCCTCTGATCATTTTTGTGGCCCTCCTCTGGACCTGCTCCAACAGGTCCCTTCTGTGCTGCGGACCCCAGAGTTGGATGCAGTAGCCAAGGTGGGCTCTCCCGACAACCACTTATCCATCAAACAATACATGGTGATACAAGTCTAAAAAAAATGGGATCCTAACTCTATACCCCTGATTTGCTGCCTATTTTTATTCATAGGGTGCTTAGTTAATTTTATTTACTTTGCTTTGTTGTATTTTTGGGGTTTTTTAAAAGATCTGTCTTTGTTCCCTTGTTTGACATGCTTCACTGTAAGTAAGGAGCATCCACTTTTCACCTACAGCAGGGCTCCGGCGCTCTTCAATTCAAACAATCTGTCACAGGTTATTGTGTTAAAGTCATGAGATGCCTGGCAAGAAAATAAAGGTCACACTTCACCATGAAAAATTTATATGAACCATACCTTGCAGTATAATCCTTGAACTGAATACGCACCCTAGAACTGGGACATGGCTTCATGGAAGAAGCCACAGAACTGGGACCAAGGACATAGGTGCACTGCAATCATTATAGTCCACTCCTCTCAGGATACTTGTTTATAACTAACACAAAACCACCTCAGAAGGGATATTCTGTCCTCACAGACACCACCACAGACGGTGACCATTGCCTAAATTAAACCCGGGCCAGAGCAAAGTCCCTGGCCTGCACTTGTGCACCTTGAGAGGTTGTTTGAACAGTTTTTGGTGTAGGTTTGACATGGGTCACCCTCAAACCATTCCGAGGCAAAGCGGAGGATCAGTCTCTGTACATACTACAGCAAACTTCACTGCATTTTAGAGGGTAAAAGATTTTTAATGGCAAGGACAAAAGCTCCTCTGTGGATGAGCTCTGCTGCACAACACAGGTACAGGGACATACATAATTACAGCATAGCATAAGAGGTAACTGTCGTAGACCTCTTTTTTTTTTTTTTCCTCACATAAAACATTTTGNTGTAACTGTCCTAGACCATTTTTTTTTTTCCTCACATAAAACATTTTGAACTTGTCAGCTGAAGGAATCTCAGTTCACAGACCACTGAAGGCTACTGAAGGATGGGGTCTAAAACTCTGAGACAAGAATGTGACTTTTTGCCCTTTACCCATTTAGGAGCTATAAAGTGCCATCTTACAGTAAATACACCGAAGACTGAAGGTCTGATGTTTCTCTAATCAGCCCAGCAGAGGTGTTTGCTTTAATCTTTACGTCATACTGCAAGAAAAATTTGATAGCTTTGTGTTCACTCCACAATTTTTCTATATACAGTAAATAATGACCTGGATCAAATATCCAAAATTTTAAAAAGAATATTATAACTAGTCCTGTGGAGTGGAAAAATAAAACAAACAGAAAGTTGTTATGTAATTAAACATCCTTTACTTTGGAAGGAAGGAAAGGGTAAATGAAAATCACACTTGTCACCCAAAGTCCTACATATGCAATTTTTAAGTGTTTGATTTTGCAGCTTGCAATATTCTTTCAGTATACTCTTTTCCTTTTTTAATTTCAAAAATAAACAAAAATTCTATTGACATGACCAATTCTGTTGGAAAAAAAAAGCATTTCATAACAGTAATTTCTGACTGATAGTACTCCTTCAAATGTAAAAAAAAAAAATCAGAAACAAGTTTGATTTTAGGAAAATTCTGACTATAAAAATAAACACTTTAGCTGAAAGGACTGAAAACAGACCTTTAAAAAATATAAAATGAAAGAAGCCACATGGTAAAAATAAATGGAATAGATGAAGAGAAGAAACAGACCATGAAGACAGGCAACATGGGCAGAAAGAAGATACAAAAGCAAAGGCCAGAGACACCTCAAGGGAATTTGAGAAAGAGAACTTCAATCTGGACTCAAGGGAAGCTGGCAGAGCCTACATATGTATTATTAAGGGACCACTGCCAACAGAAGTAGAAGCTGTGAGAGTATCAGGGGAAAGTATAAAATATGTTTTCCCTGTTCTCACTATTCCTTTGGTATCTGTTGCTGATGAAAACAGAACTTTTTGCTCTGTGTACCTTGGTGTGGCTCAATACCATCACCCCTATGTTCATATAATCCCACTATACACAGTCTAAAAACCAAAAAAATGAGTATTCTATAAAGAATGAATGACTGTGTCCTTATCTGAAATCATAAACAAAACAGCCAGGCATTGTTTTAGCCAATTCTTCAGGGAATTAATTACTAATGTCTTGAGAACTATGAAAAACACTACACAGAATTTTCACTCCCACTAGCACACACAGGATAGATAAGTAAACAAGTTTCCTACCTTAAAAATGAAGACCATTGCTTGAAAAATAATTTTCATGCTTTCAACCTCCATGATTTTCTGAGTTACTCCACTCTACTTTTCCTCATCCTTATGTGTGTGTGCAGATACACACAGATAAAATCAAATATTTAAAATGCTTCCTTAAAATAATTCTCAGAAGTCAAATAAAAGCCTATGAACACGAGTTTGGGATTTCTAGCAAGGTCACCTGGTGCCCACTCTTGGTGGAGTAGGAGACTCAACAGCAAAGAAGCAGGTGTTGCTGCCCTTTTCCAGCTGACTGCTACAAATCTCTTAGGGTCTTTTTGTTTATCTCGGAAAAGTCTGACTGTTCTGACAAGCAAATTCTGTCATCCTGTTCATAACAGATGACAGAAAAATCTTCTGTTCTCATCAAGAAACAGAGAGTCAAAATACTACCTTTTTGCCACTCAGAAATGTTTTCTGTTATTATTTCATTTTCAATCCATTTTTATTTATTTTTTACTAGAGGATCATGCAGTGACTGGGAGATAATGTGCTCAAAATACTCATCAAAGGGCTCTGTTCTGGTTTTGGCTGCATTCTTGGCTGGAACAGCTGTTCCAAGCTCATAGTAGCTTCTATCTTCCTACCTCTAAACATGTGAGCATTTTTATGCTTTATAACACATAAGTTATCATGCTTATTACTGGAGTCAACAGGGGAATTGACGTCCATGGACAAAAACTGAGATTCTTTGTAGATGGATCAACCTCCTGCAAAAATGGTATCTCTCCATTAAATTCACACAGAGAGCCCAAATGAATAATTTCTGCATCATGCTTAACTTTTTAATGACTAGAGGCAGAAAAGATTAATCTGAGCATCAAACAGTAAGAGTGACCAGAGTTTCATGTGGAATTAAGTCAGTTACCAAATGGCTGCTGTCCCCAAGGGTGAAGGGTCCTCTCGTAATGCCTTGTATGACAGGCTTACCTTGCAGGCTCTGTTTCATGTACAATACTGAATTTTTGCCTGTTTAATAAATTACTAAGCTTTATTACAATAACTTAAAATTCTAATAAGTAATTCTACCACCTGGACAGATGACCATGTACGCATGAAGCTAAATATGAGAAACACACAGGTCCCTTCCCTGATCTGAAATGGACATATTTTAGTTCTAATAGCACAGTACAGGTAGGACAACCAGATCAAAGTTTAATTCAAAGAACCTGTGGCTAGTGGAGTCAACATCCTCATCTTTAACATTATTTATCTAGTTTATAATATCCTATATTAGCCTGTTATTCATAGCTGTTACATTAAATGGCATTTTCTCACTGCTGTTGCAGAAGGCTCTGTTTCCTTCCAGAATAGCCACCGTACACAATTTTGACACTGGGTTTGCTTGAGCTAAACAGGAAGGAAGGACACCTGCAGGTGGAAGTGACTGCCAGAATGTCACGCAGAGAAATGACATTCAAAAGGCAACTTGTCAACAGCTCTAGATGGCAGACAAGCACGATACTTTAGGGCATTGACAGCACTGCCTATCTCCTATGAAGGCATCACTGCCAGAACATTACCTAATTGTAAAACAAGGAAAATCACCTCAGATGCGTGACAAACTACAAAATCTCTGAATCTAATCCACAGTTTCCATGATTACAAAGACCCAAATCACTATAAAATTAACAATTCTTTAGGGAGATGAAAAAAAAAAGTGTGAATAGTCTCACAATTCAATAAATACTTTTCTCATTTAATTTTTCGGTATTTAGAAACCAAAAATTCACCTAGTTTATGAAAGTAGAAGAAAAGCTCTGCCTAGTTCCTAAATGTAAGTCTTTCTCCCCAGTGCATTTGTATGTCTGTAGAACAGTAAATTCTTAGACTAATAATTTGCTGTTGCACCAAGAATCTACTAAGTTATAATATTACACTGATGCCAAGATGATGAACACAGTGGGCAAGGTAGCTCAGCAGACCTGAGTGGTGTTGTATGTATCATACTGGTATTGAAATTACAGAGACAGGCTTAAGTAACAAGACCACATGATAAAAGCAAAACATAAAATGCATATGTTCAGCTGGAGAAAAAATTGAATATATAGTACATGTTTGCGTTTTTTAAAGGATATTGCTTATGATAAAACAAGCATTCTTTCCCTTTCAAGAGGGAAAGATTTTCAATTGACCTGTCTCTAATAATGTGCACATTTAAAATGAAATTATCAAAACTTGCATGTCTGGCAAATGTCTGCTTTCGCTTTACAAATGTAACACTTACATATTTAATAATTGTCTTTTTTTTACCTGATATTAGTTTGTGTTTTGGGAGAGCTAGTAGAGACAACTAGGATAACATAACACTGCTTCACACCTGATTTGTGGTTCCTATGCTCTTATGAAACTATCATCTGTGATTATCAGTCTGTTTATAATCTACTGAGGGTAGGATGTGATTTGCAATATTAAATGGGATCAGTTCAATCATGTAGCTCAACTCCCATGTGCCCCTTTGAAAATCTGCTCATTTTTGTACTTAAACTTCTCTTCCCCTACAGAACAGAGCATTGATTCCTCTTCTTCAGCGAGATGAATCCCTTCCCACGTGATTTCACATGTCAGTCTATTCTAATCACTTCCAGCTGCCTCTGCTCATCCAAGCACAGCGCTGGCATGCAAAAGGGCTATGAGAAGCCTTCCTCAGGAATTCCACTGGATAGGAAACAGATTACTTTGACGACTCTGAGATGCAGATAAGGACAAGGCATTTCCGATATATTAACCTTCTGTTGACAGAAGTGGTACCAAAAACATCAATGCTGGTGCTATTGTATGACCTTCTATATGCTCTTTCCTTTGACTGATTTACCGTTGCCAAGAGGAAAGCCATTGTTTCCCAAAGCTGAACAAGGTCAGGATTCAAATAAAAACGTGGGAAAAAAAAATCCCTTGGATTACACGGGAGCATGTGGAACCTGGTGTTGTGTCTGTGTGTGCATATGCTTCTGCGCACACAGTTTCCTTATATGCAATAATTAATTTGGTTTTTCTGAAGGTTTTTGACAGACATACAAGTGTAGAGTACACACAAATACATACATAGTTTGCATGTGTACAGATATGCATGTTGCATATACACACACATACATAAACACACAGAACACTTCTCTGACCTCAGGTGACATTTGTAAATGTTACTTATTTTGATATTTACTACTTTCAAGTCACATTCACATGCTCTATTGCAGCATTAATTGAGAAGAACATAAATCAATATCTAAAATTAAATTTCACTCATAATTCCCATTTCTGAGAATTAACTATAAAGCAGCTGTTTTCAGGATTGCATCCTACTAGTTTATTAAGAATGTTGCTGATTCTGCTTTCTTCTATGATTTAACATCTAAGATTTTCTTTTTCTTCCATCTCTCAAAGGGACAAATAACAGTATATTATGGAAAATGGGTTTGCTGCCTCCATGAAGACTTTATGTTTATTTATTCTTTAGTTCTTTTTCACTAGCACACAAAACACACTATGAATGCATACATACTACATAAACATTGACACATGTTATGTAAAATGATACTTAATATGTTGTATATATTTCATGTATGTGCATGTACATGAGTTTGTATAAATACATATATATACACACATGTACACACAGTAGCAACACACTGCAGTTAATTTTTTGTCTTCATGGTCTTTCCTCAGAGAAGAAGAGAAGCTCACTACAGGGTTTCCCTAACTGTTTTTTAAATGCACAAGCAGTTTGGGCACAGGCAGATGAGGAATGAGAACACAGCAGTCAAACTTCCTCTTGGATGAGCACAGGTTTTGAACATGAAGGGAAAAAGAGATCCTCCTTTGATGTAATGGATTCAGCTCCAAGAAAATTGTGGATTGATGCCAACTGAGGATCTAAGACATTAACAGTGATAGAAGGGAAAATGTTTTAGCTCTGATATTCTTTAACTGAAGTAATCAATTAAATAGAGATGAAATTTAACTATTACCAAAAATTAGGTCAAAAGCACTAATTCAGTTTAAGACAGTTTTCCTACATTTATCTGTTTATATGGTAGCTTGTACCCTAACTTTAAATCTTTTGTGTCTCAGCTTCTTAATTCCCAAAGCAAAAGAACAGTAAAACCTCCCTGCACAGATATCATTTGAGAATTACATAAACTTAGATATTCAGCTTAGAAATTCCCAGTCTGGAAAGCAGTGACTTTATATCAAGCTATCTAAATATGTCTAAGTCCATAACAGATGTTGCAAACATTACTGAAGGCCATGCCACAATCCCTCATTTTAGGAAGCAATACCCAGGCACCATGAGTCTTGGTTATAACAGTATTGGCATATGAGTCTGCACAGCTAATCTGTATTGAAGCCAAGTAAGGAACCAGAAAGTAGTCAAGCCTCTCTTTAAACCCATGAAGGACTTGAGCCAGTATGCCTTTCAGAGGAAAGTTGGAAAACTTAGTGCAAATTGCAGTGGCATTTTGTGCTTTCTTATATAAGACCACAAGAGAGAAAGAAAAAAAAGTCTGTAGTCTCCAGTTTTATGTAATAACTGCTGGTTAAAACACTTGCACACTTGATGTGGGTGACCCAGATTCAATTCTGTTGTCTGTACAAGCACATTCAAACTCACACTAACAAACTCTCAAACCACAAAGCTGAGTGACTGTACGGGGTTACATAGGCTAGAGTTTATTGTAAAGAAAAACAATTTCAGGAGTCGGAGTCCAATCACAACATGGCTCCACTGACACTCAGCTAAGAAGTGGTGCATTAGTTTGTCTCATTTTTGTACTATTCATGTCAAATTCATATTTAAATCTTAAATGACCTGCCCAAGACCACACCTCCAGGCTACGGAAAGTATTTCTTTTACTTAAGTGCTACTGCAGCAAGCTGTGGTACAGTGAATGTGTTACAACCTTTCTTCAGCCTCTCATATTGACTGTCACATCAGAATAATATTAATGAGGAAAATACTCACAATTTATATGTGTAAACACATGTAACAACACAGATAATACACATCTGGCCTGTTCATCCTAAATATCAATTGTTGTACACATTATACTATCACTCATATACTAATCTATATAATACTTACAGCTATAATGTGATAAATTCTAAATAATTCAACACTGACAGCAAATAAGGAGGGGATCCAAAGAACCAATGATTTTTCCTTGCCCTGCTAAGAATGCAGCAGTTTCTTTGAAGAAATACACATTTTCAAAACAGAAATATTAGCAGGCCAGTCATGTAATAGCTTTACTAGGCATCTGATCTAGATATAGAAGTTCACCTAAGTGTTTAAATTCTACCCATCCCTATGTATAGTGCCCAAATCCAAATTCACATTCATGAAAACTCAGCAACCATGGAATTCCAAAAGAATCTGATTGTTCATGTAGTCTCTGGAGAGAGAAGCTTTTAAATCCCCCAAGACAGACAAAGGTATAAGATGGACTTTGGTGCTCTCCAAACCTGAGTATATGCTGTAAAGGGCAGGCCAGCATGATTTACAATACCAGGAAGAGAGAAGATTGAGGGGAGAGGGGGAAAGGCTGGAGGTGGGGTGAGGGGGAGGGGAAGAATAAAAAAAAAGTTAAGATTTCCTGCCAACTGCAGATTTCCTTATTCTGTGCCTTTAGACAACACACGCACACACAAATTAACCATCCTACGTAAGGGTTGAAAGCATTTTCTTGAAGTATCTCTTCATTTGACAAGACACTTGTGCTGGTTAGTAGTTAGCTAGGATCCAAACTCTGTTCTGTCAATTAGGTTGTGGTCCTTTTCTTCTTTTTTTTATTTAAAAAGAAGAAGTCAATTTTCTAACTCAGTCATTTGTTTCCCTTCAGCAGGAGTTCTTTGTTTGCAGTAACACTTGGTAAATTATTATTAAGCACATTCACTAATGGATTGGAACTGTGGCACAAATGCAAAAGCAGAAGTGATTTCTAAGTGGGTGTAATTATGGTTAAGCAACTCTAAATTGGTTTCATCTTCATTGCATCCATGTGTAATGGAAAAGAGGCACACCTTGTGCAAGCTAACATAAAACATCAGAACGAGTTGGTACACCCTGAAGCTATTTGCTTTTCTCCCCTCTCCAACTGACATGCAGGTTTTGCCACTTTGATCTCTTTTGTGATGATGGACAATTAGGATGAGTAACTCCCTGCTAGCAACAACTACTCTCAAGCATGGATTTACTGAAAGGGCAGCAGAGCAGAGTCTAGCTATCCATTAGGTGTTATATTATGGTGTGGTTTCTGTGTTATGTATTCTTCTGAAATGAGACTAAGTCCCAGATATTTTCCTTTGATCCTAAAAAAATTAACTGTGGCTTCCCAGTTTTAAAAGCCAAGAGTATCACTAAATCAAAAGCTTTTTTTTATCCAGTGCCTCTTCTTGTTCATCAAAAGAAAGGAGAGAAAGTGACTGCTTGGGGTAATCTTTCACTTGCAATAAATCTAAATCAAGAAAAGAAACAACTTTAAATTGATCTCTGGAACATCATTTTTGTTAAAACACAGCTTCTTCTTCTGCATGTCACATTAGATATACTGTTACATTCACCCTAAGAGATTTTACCACTTTTTATGTAACTACCTGCCAGTTCACTAGATATTTCATCAACTCTACTGACAACTAGAAAAGAATTCCAAGAATGCCTTAACAAAACCTTCAAAGATTTGTGTTATGATCTGGTGTACTACCATAAAGGCCACAACACACTATTATAAATGCTGTGGGGAATTAAAAAACAAAATATGCAAAGTCACATTGAATTTAATGTGAAAATAGTCTTTCAAAAATGTCTCTGGGTAAGAACTTAAATTACTTAAAATTCTGTCATGTCCCAAACTCTCAAATGACATGAAACAGTCCCTTGTTCTTTCCTTTACATGAATAACTCAATCAGTAAAGCAGTGTTTCAGTAGTCAGGCTGAATAAAGTTTAGGAAATTTCAGATTATACTTGCATTGCAATTCTTTTAAAGAAAAATCTATCTGGTTAAATGTAGCTTTTGAAACACAAAGAGAAAATAATGGCTTGTTCTAAAAAAAAAAAACAAAAAAAACAGCAACAACAAAACATTTGAGGAAAAAAAAGACCAAAATTTCTTTCAGCATTTTCACCACAATGGCACTTATAAATCCTCTTCACAAAGAACAGATTACACTATTCAGAGACTCTAAAGCCACCTGTAATGATCTACACCAGTGAAAATCTGACCCTTTACTATTACACCTGAACTTTAAGATAACTATTCTGACAAAACATCTGCTCCTGTGTTTATTTGCTGTTAAGAGGGAGGTTTGAATATGCTAATTTGTACTAAGGAAGGGTTTATCAGCTATTTATATCAGATTTGTACTGAAGTTTCATTACATTGTGATAAAAGATGACAACTCTTAGTTATCTTCTTTAACGTGATAGTTTCATTTTAACTAAAATTAAGCGATTAATTTCATCCTTAATTCACAAATTTAACATAGATTTTTTCCTCTTTCCTCTGCTCCTACTTACATTCCTAGCACATCTTCCTCAATAAGAACAAACATGTATTAAAGTATACTTACAGTAACATAATGTATCACTACAAACTCATTGCTGCAAGTATTTCAAATAATTTTACTTGAGAATTGTAATTTTTTCTACATTTTTTTCATCTTGTGTATAAAAATCCTAATACTAAATAAATAGAACCCAAACTCTGTGTTACCACATTAGAACCTTAGTCTATATTCAGTATCCTCTATATTGTTATGAGTAACGTGTAATTCTTTATAAAGTAATTTCAACTTCAAACACTTTGAATTCAGAATCATTTCTTTCTTGACTTTAAAACAAATTCTCCTCAGAATTATGAGGTCAAAATTAATATTTATGCCTACTGGCCACTAAAAATAAAATTAACTAACTCTTTCAAAAGTGTATCTAGAATACCTACTGGATGCCAGGCAATGCAGTAGTTCTGCTGGCTGGTATTACTATAGCTCTTTCTGGGTGGAGCGACACTCTCCCTAAACTGTGTTCGTACATAATTGTGATGAAGATACTGATTTGATCTTCCTTTTTAAATTGCTGAGGAATCCTTTCTTAGAATGGGGTCCTAATCTATTTTCAGTGTTATCATACTCATTGTCAGATACAGAATTAAATAACCTCATTAGTACTTCATACATTGAATAGTGGAAAAGATACTGATCAGCTTCTGTCTAGTATTTTCCCCTTTCCTCAGTCTTAAAGAGCCCAACTCACAGTCATGGCAGTTACTGTGCTGAGAGACAAAACAAGTTTTTCCTGAGCTAGAACAAATAATCCTACAGCTGGGAGTGGTAAGGAAAAGAGAGAAAGAAGGAACTATGTAAGTGCAACTGCAACAGCTTTAGACATCATGCTGAAGTTCAGCGAATACTTTACTTGACACAAGAAAACATGCAGCATTCTCTAGTACAACCTTCTTAAGTCTTTTTAAAGAGCTGTTAATTTCATTTAATTTCACCTATTTATAATAATTTTATGATAATGACAACAGTTTAGGGGTTTGATATTTGCCTGATGCAATTTTAAGTTTCTTTTCCTCTTTCAATCAAGGCTGATTTATTTATCAAACTATTTGATTACTTAAAACCAATATTTCAACAACTGTCATCTACAAAGTCATTCTGTAAATAAGGTAGCTCTTATAACACCCAAGGAAATTATTAATAGAGACAGTTTTTACAACTGGAACTGTTACTTCTCTGCAAGAGGTAGGTGTCTACAAAAATATTCAGTTTTGTTTTCTCTGGTTTTGAGTTGTATTCCTTCAAAAAACAGAAAATTGTAAAAAATTAACACTATTTCACATTACTCTTCCACTTAATCTTTATGATTGGGGTGCATTCTTTGTGTTTGTGGGGTTGTTTTTTTTGAGACCATGAAAAGCAATTGCAAAAAACTATGGAGCCTCAACCAAAAAGATAGATTGATTAACATGTTTTAGTGGAAAAAGTTTACCAAATGTTCACAAATTAAATAAACTAATCAAAAAGTAGGAAACCTTTCTCCATCCCTAGCTCTTTTAATGGATTATTGCATGCTTACCCAAGTGATTTTTAGTGAAACTAATGACACTGTATTTCATCATCTTTCCTTTTCTGATCTTGTGTTCAAAGGGAGAAGCAGTCAAGCCTAGATCTAGCCAGCCAAAGCCCACCAGATCTGAGTTCTGCATGTTCCTGAATGCCCAGGCTTGTACAGTCTGTAGGAAACATCTCTCTCCCTGCCCTGTCTAACAGGGTCTCTATGTCCTGGTTAGAGGCATTACCTATGACAGCTCCCACCAAGCCACTGCACTCAGACCAAGACTCCTGCTAAGACTTTAAATGCAGGTTCTCACTGGTTTGGTTGAGAGCTTTTTTTTTTCTTTCTTTCTTTTTGGGGGGTAGGGGTGGGTTTTTTTTTGTTTTGTTTTTGTTTTTTGTTGTTGTTGTTGTTGTTGCTTAATGAAAACAATCACTGATTAAAAAATTCCCTTTTTTTTTTCAGATTCTCAGATGCTGACAGAAAGGTGTTCAACAAGCAATGCATGATTTTGAGGAAGCCTCTGAACTACACCAGTAGCCTATTAGGCTCAGTGTGAAAACTGAGCAAAAATCAAATCACTATTTCCTTAGCTCAACTTGTATCACCACTATTGCTATTCCTGTTAAGAAGCACAGTCAGTATGTTGTTTGCCATTAACTTTTACAGCAATGTATAGATATTTAATAGAAAATTACAAGTTACCTTAATTCCAATACCAACATTGCTGGAATTGCTCACAACTGCCTGATCCCAAAGAACTCTACAACAACTGTAAAAAACTGTAAAACTCCTCATCCTATTTAGGAGACTGTAATGGCCCATATCATACATTTCCTTCAATAATTTATTAGGTTTAGACTAAATCTGAAGATCAGTACAGAAACATGATGATCATAGAATCATAGAGCATTATCTAATAGATCCATGATCTCCTTTGCCACAAGTTTATGGAGAAATGTCATTAACATTCTGAGATGTTTTACTTCTCTTTGGGATTAGGCAAGTAGTACCTCTTCAGCCTAAAACATCCCAACAAATACAAATACAAATCCTGTCAAATGTATAACTTTTTTTCTGGGAACAGACTGTGCAAAAGGAATTAATTGTAACAAAAAAAATTACAGAAGTATGTTTATGAATAAAACAGCAGGTTATGGCACAAAATAGCTTGGATAAAAATAATATTTAAGTAAAATTTGAATATAATGTATTACTGGGATTTCCAGCCATTAAATTAGTTCAGTACCCTGAGAACTTTTGATTCCCAAGCATACAAAATTTTAGTTTGCCAGTTACAATTCTAGTTTGATGTCAAGCATCTCACTTTCCTGACCTATTATGCAAGTGCTAATAATTATTTACTTGATAAATGCTTCAAATTTAAAATCATAACATCTCTTTTATTAATTTAATAGAAAAACTTCTATCTCCAGTTGTATCATTCTGATTGAGAGAAATCAAGGAAAGGAAAATATAGCAGCATGGCACCTTGGCTATTTGCTTGCCAAGAAAAATACCTCTGTGCAGTATAAATCACTGGACTCAGCTGTTATAGTCAATAGCAGATAATATTACTAAATAATCAATTACTCCATGGTTGATCATTTAAAATCCACCTATTTATAAATGTCCATATCCTGTTATTAAATGTCAAGTCAGAAATACTACACTTACACATAGTCAAAATTTAAGTCTTGAAGATAATTATAATCCAGTGAGAAATGTTTTTTTGGTAATCTACCATCTAATTACCTGCATGTAATAAAAAAAAAGGGGGGGAGGGAACATCTAGTAGTTTTTAAGGAATATGAAACTGTGCATTATTGTGCTCACTTATACTGCTTTGTTCACATTTGCAAATACAAAATATATACTCAAATGAAATTTGAGATTGCAAAACATCCCAATCAAACACTACTTCTCTTCTAATCTCATCTTGGAAAGGCTGCCAGGCATTGCAGAAGGACTTAGTAAAATGGAGAATGCAAAGTAAAAGGAAGTTCATAGCACATGCAAAGGACAAATCTGTTCTTTTCATATCAAATGAAAACTGCATCACCCAAAATTAGGCGCTTAAATAGCAAGACTATTCAAAAGGGGAAGGGCAGTGCTTGCCAGGTGCAAGTCAAGATAAGCAAGCCACTGATTTCTAAATCTGCTCCAGAATGTCCCTGAAGATGGTGCAGAATAAAATAAATAAACATTACCAGGCTTCAAATTAATTTTAAAACACCTAGAAAATAAAGCTGAAAATTACTAAGGACATCTGAATGATCGGCCTCTCCCCACCAGTGTGTAGCTTAAAGGAGAAAAACCAAAATGTTGATGCCAAAACTGTTATAAAGCTGCAGATAAAACAGTTTGAGATACTAAAGACAAGGAAGCCCAGCACCTGAAAACTCCTGGAAGCATTCTGGGTTCCAAAACAAGGAGCTATCAGACAACAATAGCTCAGAAACAGGTGATTAAAAATAAGTACATCTGAGTGGTTGTAAAGACTCCAAAAGACAGAGACTTTGATAGGGCTGGGATTGGTTAAAAAGGAGCTGAGCAACCCCACGTACACAACCAACACAAAATGATCCATGAACAGTCAGACCGGGCTCCACAGGCAAAACTAAGGGTTGTCCTTGGCCAGAGGCTGCTAGGAGCTGCAATGTGGATGTGGAGCCCCTGCCAGTGACCTTGGGCCACAACCCAGGGAAGTCACAGCTACTGCTGGTGCCCCTCTCCCCCTCCACACTGCCCTTCTCCAACACAGGCAGGAGCTCCCCTGGGATGCAGCACAAGGTGCTCTCACCTTCCCTCCTTCTCTTCCTCTGGCCTCACTTTCTTAGCATGGCAAAAATTATTTGTACCCATACTACAAAGCTGCCTGCAGCTCGTTCTGGAGGAAAAAAAAAAAAAAAAAAAAAAAAAANAAAAAAAAAAAAAAGAAGTGCTATGCAGCACTAATTTACACTTTATCAAAATTGCAGAAATAAAAGGTCACCTCATGAAATGCAGAACACAGCCTTGCCGTGGTACTCAGTAAATTTCAAAAAGATAATCTAGCTAATACACTAGCAGAGGACACTATCAAGCTTTAAAGAAGATTTTTACATGCACAAAATATTAATGCTTTTTTCTCTGTTCATTACAAAAGCAATGTGCACAGTGAGATACAAACTCTGCTAGTACAGCCACAAGCTCTTCACTAGCACATGTGATCAAGAAAATTCATCTGTCCCTGATGCACAGGGAATTCTGCAAGCACCCTCTCAGTTTCTCATACCCCATTCTGAAATACCTGATAGTAGCCAAGATGAGAGGTTAGTCACAAGCAGGGCTGTTTTGTTTGGTCTCTTACTCCCTGATGTACACACAGAAATCACATCACCTTTTTCCTTTCTGCTGCTTCTTATTCCAGATTCTCTCCCACTTTACTGCTTCTGTTAACCACCATTTGCATTGTCTCTCTCCCATCTCAGCAAACTTCAGCCTCTTTCACACTCTCCATGTCTTAGGAAAGACTTGGTTGCACATTGAAGGAGTTAGAGACCAAAGGCCTGGGGTGCTCAAATTAATTTTCAGTCCAAGTTGTATATGGCATATCCATCTGAATATCATCCCTACCAAAGCTGGTAAGTGTCTCTAGGAGGTAGTTAGGTTTCTCAAACTCTAGTTAGAGTCAGGAATTGTTAATTGTTCTTTCATTATTGAATGAAATAAAAGAGGTTCTCAGCAGCACTAACAGGATGTAGTGGGTTTGTATGGCAAGGTCTTGGTGGAAGGTGGAGGCTATAGGAGTGGTTTCTGTAAGAAGCTACCAGAAGCTTCCACCATGTCTGATAGAACCAATGCCAGCCAGTTCCAAGATGGACCAGGCTGAGCCCATCAGCGACAGTGGCAGAGCCTCTGGGATAGCATATCCAAGAATGGAAAAAGTTACTGTGGCAGAGACTCTGCAGCCAGAGAAAGAAGTGAGAATATGTGGGACCCATGTGGGAGCAGTTTGGGGTGGAATTCTCCTGTGGGGGGGACCCCCATGCTGGAGCAGAAGGGTAAGAGAAGTTCTCCCCATGAGGAGAATGCAGTGACAGAAATCATACGTGATGAACTGAGTCCAACTCCCATTCTGCATCCCTCTGTGCCACTAGGCAGAAGAGGTAGAGAATTCCGAAGTGCAGCTGAGCCTACAAAGAAGGGAGGCATGGGATAAAGGGCATTTTTAAGATCTGGGGCTCGTTCTCATTACCCTACTCTGATTGGCTGCTAAAAATAAGACAGTTGGTTCAAACTACACCTCCTTTGCTAGGAACTGAGGTTGCTTTGCTGGATCTCCCCAAGAATGATAGAGTCTCAGATACAGACATCATATGCACAAGTTCAAAACAAGATTTCTGTCATCAAAATAGGCTAGATATAGGATTTTGTAACTTTAAGTATCAAAGAATTGAGTTCTATTGCTCATTTGGCCTTGAGTGTTCTCCCATTTTTTTAACTGAAACACTGTACATTGCAGTCTGTATGCAACAGAAGACTAAGCATATTAATGTTCCCTTCACAGGGGGTTTTGAGTCATTATAAATGCATACAAATTAAAAATATTCTAGTAAGAATACTGTCCCCTCCATTATGCACATGTATACATAAGCATACAATAACCAATATGTATCTGCGCAGCTTTTTCTATGTCAATCCCAAAAATCAATCCCAGGTGGCATTAGTTATTTAAATGCCATTGACAGCTTCATGAGAAATTCACAATTGTGCTCACAGTGAAGGGAGGCTCAGTGTGAGTCAGAGAATGCCTGAATTTTGGACAGTTGCTATTAGACATACCTTTTTAATCAGGGATTACTCCGTCAGATAGGGAGCTTCTCCTGCAACTCTTTGCCTCCAGGAAAATAAGGCAGATTATTTTCTACTATGAAAGGACAAATCTGATGCGAAAGTTTATAACCTGACCTTAGGGAAACAGACAAACAAAAGTAAAATAACACTGAAGCTTTCTTCAACCACACAAGGTTCCTATCTATAATTTCATAATGCAAAGAACTTTTACACCTGTCCTTCAAGCCTATAGTAAAGCATGCATTACTTATTTCACAATTATATTAAATTTATGTATTAAGGTTATGTATAACAACTCAGGAAAGCACCTAGAATTACTGAATACATCTGGATGGATTTTATGGACATTAGCAACTACAGCTCCAGGTAAAACAATAAACTGAAGCTCCAATTGCAAGCCTATGTTCTTCACACATCTTCCAAAGCAAAACACAATATTTCAGCTATTTGGTGTTTCTAAACTCAGTGATTTATAGAAGAATGTATTTAATCCAGCAATGGTGAGATACTGTTGTTAGCACTAAGCAAGAAAAAAAGACACACAGTACTTACTGTGTTCTGAGTTGGAGACAAAAGATAATAGGCAGGAGAACAGGCACTATCCCAGAGCCCTAGGCAGGCTCATAAAAGTTTTATTTCCACATATAAGACCCATACATTTGAAAAGTACAAAGAAAAATTCTCTCCAGAGTGACCTCTTTAATGCTTCCAATACCAAAGCTCAAGATTGGTGTGAAATGTAGATGGAAAAAATAGAGATGGGATATGGAGATGAACCAGGTATCACATCATCACTTCTACAGGCTGCAAGAAGCCACAATAATACAGGAACTGGGAAATAGAGGGAAGAAGCACTGACCTTGTTCAGACACTCAAAGCTCTCAGCAATGCTGGCTTAGCTCAGATTCCTACTGTCACAGTAGAAACAGCAGAAGCTGGTAATAAAAGCCAAATCTCTGTCTTGATTTCAATATCAAAGATCATATGAAGAGACACTGCAAGTGGAAAAGGCCCTGATGTGGAACTTCAGGGCATCTTTGATTTCCTTTATTCTTCCCTTAATCCAAACCAAAATGGCTTTTATACTTTTGTGTTTGTCTGGGACTTACTCCCATATTGATAAATTATAATTATCACTGAAACACCTGGATACAGCAGTGAGAACAGGTGGGGAATTTACCCATCTGCTGTAGGTTAATAACTATAAATAGGATAAAACCAATTACATTTAAGTTCATACTACTTCTTAGTTAAAAGTGTACAAAACTCTGTGTAAAAGCTGGCAGCAGCAGCAATAACCAGTCCTCCCTATATGCAACCCAGAACAGCAATGCAATTTGATTCACAGAAATAGAGCACAGAAAAATTCAGGTAGAGTAAGAATTGAGGCATTATTAGATTTAAAAGCAAGACCAGTCAGAGAGTAAAGAACATGAAAATGTTCATGGAGAGACAAAAATAGATTTAAAGAAACTGGGACAAATTATAGAACACTATTTTTAAGTTGTTATTAACACTTGCCACATTTGAAGTGAGAATGAAGCAAAAAATGAAACATCCCAAAATAAGCTTACATTGAAAAATTCATGTGAAGACTACTTTTCTGAGAGATATGCTATCTTCACATTTTTCTAGATGTTTGATGTATACAGAAGATAGGCTGTGGTCAATATGTTTCAGATGATTAAAGCAAGGGGAAGGAAGACAGGGAAGCAAATACAGACAAGACCCTCAGGATCCCTGAAATTGCCATGAACCACACTGTTCCCCTGAGTACAATGACAGCTAATAGTTCTCTTGTCAGAACTCCAGCTGCATGGAAAATATACAAAATGCATTTAGGTGGGTTCAGTTCTGTCTAAGTGCAAGTTTTGCTTCATATTCACAATTATATAATCTTTAGTGGAGCCATATTGGCATAAGGCTAAGTTTAAATGAAGATTAGTCACTCTGACTATGCTGAAGCATCTGTCAAGGATATAATTTCATAGTGTTTTTCTTGGAGCAAGTCCACACTTGCCACATTTGCCACATTGGCTAACAAGATGGCTGAATTTAAAGATCATATTTCCTTGCAATTCAATTGCAATCAAAGAGATCATTTTTATAACTACACTGGTAAAACAAGGTATAAATTGTTATGGTCCTATCCTACCATACATCAGAAATATCACAAAAGAAGAGAGGTTTTGCAAAGGCTGTTTGTTAATCTGAGGTGAAACTCCAGTCCTAGAGCCAGGAACATGGTCAAAGGCACAGGAAGTTGATATGGTTTAGGAGTCTCCTCAGCAAACAAAAGAAATGAGGAAAGTATCCACTCCCACGCTGAACTTTCCTAGAGTGAAGACACATTGGCAGAACAGCAAGTAGGGAATAAATGACAACTACACCTGACCAGTCCCTGGGATACTCAGTTTAGCCCCATTCATATATGCAGGCAAAACCAAGTGCTTCTATGAAAGAACATTCTTGTGAAGAGACAGTGGTTTTAATTAAAAGAAGCAAAAAATTAATAAATCCATAAAAACTTGGAAAATTGGTAGCATGAAACCACGATCTGACAGTATGTAACAGTAGCTACAAGAAATGTGATAAACCAGACCGAATATATCCTATGCTGGAATACAGTGAAGTGACAGACAGAATAGTCAGAACAGAGGAAGAGTTATTTCAAGAACTTTTTTCTGGAACTTGGGTTTGTTGCTGATCCAGAAGTTAAAGACCCTTAGCTAGATACATATTTTGGCAACCAAAACCAGTAGTACAACACACAGAAGTAAGTTTTAAAGTGGGTAAGTGATTATCAAAATCTCAGTTTATACATTAACATAAATGAAAGCAGACAAATGAGAACAGATGTCTTGGGGCAATTATTTACCATTGCTAATGCACAGAAGTGCAATAAATGTAGCTATTAGCATAGGAATGCCTTCATCCAGCTGTAATCTCAACATCAGCTAAATTAAAGGAGAAAGTAATAAACCTGAAGATACCTTTTCCTTCTCCACATTAGAAAAACAACATCAAAAGTGAAAGCAGGACTAGAGAAAGAAACCTTTGTAATATCTCCACAACCACATAAAAAGAAGCAGTGCCCAGCACAAAGCTTACATCTCACTCTACAGGTGAGCTTTAAAAAAAAGGCAGAAGGGTTCAGATCTAGCGATCTGACTAAAGACTAGCTCTGCAAGTGATTAGTTTTATTTGACCTTAACACCTGGAGTGCAAATTTCCTTCTTCTGCAGCCTAGTCTTGTCACAGTTTGTTGGAAAAAAAAAGGAAAAACAAGACTTTTCAACCTATGGAAGAGGTAATATTAAGAAATTATTTTTTCCAAGTAATTCTTGATTTGCTGATTCATTGAAAACCCTTCTGTTTTCCAAGTTGTTTTAGTTAATATGGTACTAGGATGAGTGCCATCCATGGTGTTGAAAATGGTCAGTGGTCAGCTGCAGAAACCTTGAGTTCTGTTTTTCAGAGTTATCACTTTTTCTTCATTTCCCAGATCACCTTGAAGCTAGACTAAATCTTAAACAAAAGAGATTTAAATAAGAATCTTTTTCTTTGACTATGTAATGATTAGTAGGTAAAAAAAATGGAAATAAATGAAGACTGTGCCTACTATTAATGAGAAGAAAAAAGAAAAAAAAAAAACAAACCCAAACAACAGTGTCACCCATCAAAATTTGGTGGCACATGAATCTTCAGAACAGTAAAAGAGAAAGTGTTGCTCATTAATCTGACAGTCCTTACTCTACAGGTGATGGCACTTTTCTGCTCTTTGCTCAGCCATGTGTCAGAGAAGATCTAAACTGAGAGATCATCTTCAATTACACTGTTCACAGGCTGGAGAAATCACTTTTTTCAATTAGTCTAATGCAGCATTTAACACAAACTACAGTCTTACCCAACCTAAGATAACCTCTATTACATAAACTGCATCTATTTTGTCCTTGATTTCCATGGCATTTCTGATAGTAGTTCCTCATGTCATGCAACTGACAAATGGCATATTATCACCAGTTCTCAGTACTTTGTTGCAATAACCAGCTGTGCTCGATCCTGCACCTCTTCTGATTGTCTGAAATTGACTATGTTCACTTTGCAATGAGAGTTGTTTATCTCAAGAGCTCTGTGCTATTTATGTTCAACGGATACCCCCAGAATCTTACAAAAGCTGGTCTTAAACTCTTCCTCATGAAAACAGACAGAAAATGTGTTTTTCTCTATTTCTCTTTGTTTACGTATAAAGTAATTGTTAAAGTTTCTTGGGAGCCCTTCCAACATATCTGCCTATTTTTGAAGCACAGTCACGAAAACATATGTTTTGTGTAAAACAAGAATAAATTGCCAACGACTTCTTGGCCATTCAGTCCATCACTATGGCATTATAGCACACCAGAATTCTGGCTAATCTAGGATTCATATCCCCACTACTTCCTATCCCAGAGAGTGTGCTACAATTCCTGTTTACAGCACAGTAATTTTTAACAAATCTAAACTCTTCTTTTTGACCATAAGATCATGCTTTTCCTTTGCCAGCACTATTTATTTTACAGCACCTCTTTATGCAAAAGCATTATAGCATCCAACAATGAGAATAAACAAACAAAACTGATCTGCATATCCATTTTAGATAAACACACAGAATGAAATTCTAAAATAAACCTTTTATAAAATCTACATATGTCTTGGCTCTGCAAAATAGAGGTAGTAATCTCCCAAAGACAGATGCCTAATAACTTCTTATGATTTACATTCCTAGTTGGGTCAGAGCCTGCTCTGCTCTGTATGGAAACAATCAAAAATGTTCTCTCTACTGAACATGAGGCATTGGGCAGCAAATATTCTGTATACTGATATACAGGCAAATAGAGACTTTCTGGAGTTTAATAATTTCTATTTTAAAAGCTGTTATCATCACTTATATTTCAGTATCATTTAAAAACCACATCTAAATTTGTGCTGAGCAAAATGGAAAGCAAACAGAGCTGGCAGACCAGTCAATGACTGGAAAGAGAAAATGAAAAGTATTGCCCATGGATGGTCAGTTTTAGAATCAAGAGTTCCAAAAACCCAGTTCAAGTCCACCTACAGCTAATGTTATGAGTTACTAAGGCTGCAGATATCCACTTGGATGAAAAAGATGGCTTGCCTTAATTTAATGATTTAAAGTAGAATTCCATTCTCAGATACACTGGTGCTTATGAGGGAAATTCTACAGTGTCAGTGCAGCTACTTCAGATTCCTACTGATTAAATGAGAGCAAATGATGGGCTGTAATCTGCTGTCTGACTTTTAACAGCTCGGAGGTTCACAAGGAAATGTTGCATATCTTTTCTGTGATAATTCTAATAACCCTCTTCTTGCATAAGGAAAGATTACCTGATGAAATCACAGGCAAACTTACTGGGTGGACACAGATTTGGGGTACTTTGTCATACCTGCTGACTAACTTCTCAGTGTCTGGTACTCATAAGTATTCAGGGTGGTCATATTGTAAATGAAGGATGGTCAACAGTTGCCAAGGCAATCTGCAAATCTAATTCTGGGACCAGACTTGGTGGGAAATGTGCCTTTAGCTCCTGCCCTTCCTGCAGCTGAGCTGTAGCAAAAGTGGCATTATGGTGCTTGGCTGTGCCCTGGTGCAGAGGAAGACACCCAACTTTTGAGCCTAACCAAACATTTCATTCCTACTCTGAGTCAGTAGCTTCAGCCAAGTGGAGCTGGACTGACCACAGACTTTAATGGAAAAGACCATGGATGTCACTGCTTCTGGCTGTTACACACAATCCAACCCCCATGACTGATTCTAATCTGTGATTTAAATCTCAAAATAAAAATATTCACTCAATCCACACAGAAATAGCAACTTCTATTCAAACTATTCCTACAGACCAGTAATACAAAAATGCTTCCTTCTTTATGTTATACAAAAATTAAATCTTCACTAAACATCAAGGTATTAGAGTTTAAAGAATAATTTTTTTCCTTTCCTAAAAATGAGCTAGAGAGTCTTTTTGGCTTGTCAAGATAATTTTGTGTTTACCACATTAAAACTATCTCTTTCACAACATTGGTTTAACATAATTTTTCCCCCACTATGCTATGTCATCATCTATTACAGATAATGAAAGAACAAATGCAAATAAGCAGTCATTTAAAATAGTAACAGGGAGTAACACCTCTGTCAGGCAACCTTGGAACATCTGTCAGAATTTTAATCATATATTATAACAGGAAAATAAGTACTGTTATGAATAGTGATAAACACAACTCACACAGACTATTTTTAACATTGAAGGACAAACTCTGCTATGGTAAACCAACCCGATCTCATAGCAATGATACAATGTGATGTGTTGATATGCTAAGTCTGGCAATTCCTATATGAAATAAAGTTAAAGATAGATTCATCTTTATTAAATGTGACAGATACAATGGTGCCAAGTAGCTCAGTGCAGAAGAACAAGACATTATCATAAAGTTTGGACAGACAACTGCATTAACTTTCAAGTAAATTTGACTCACAGTGGCAATAGCTTTATCATCTCTGAGAAGCTGAGATGGTTTCTTATGGCTATCAGAAATATAAACTGCCATAACAGGCACAGTCTCTGCCTGGACCAGGAGACTGTCAAAAAAGGTTTGCATTAATATATGTAAACATTAAACCACATACAGCACTGTAAAGGGCATATTTCTGTAGTTCTTTGTACTTGCTAGCTGTCTTCCTAAAATATTCCTGCATGTAGTGTTTGCAATAAGATTATGTCATTCAAGCAAGCAGCTACACACATGGGACAGGATGCCTGGACCTCTGAACCCTGCCTCTACTCCAGAACTAGCATTCTAATTAGGCTACAAAGAAGGAATTTAGAAACACTGCACAACCATCTGTCTAAAAAAGCAAAGCTTAGCTAGGATTGAGACTGGCAAGGGACATCAAGGGCAACAAGAATAGTTTCTATGCTAAATATGCAAGAAAAGGTCTGTTCCGGTGTGCCCATCGCTTCTGGCCCGGCCTGCGGCAGGTGCGGGGACAACACTGCCCTGGGTCCCAAAGGGGCTCTCGGGGGAACCTCTGGTCCCGGAGTACGGCGGCGTTCCGGTGAGTTTGGTGTAAATAATAAAAGGAGAGACGGGTGCAGTTGGAGGGGAAGAACTTAAGATTTAATGAGGAAATAAATAAAAGGCACACAAGGATGCAACAGAAAACATACAACTAAAGAGGTGCTCCAAAAGACCCTGCACTGTGGCAGGGCACACATTTATATACGCTTGGTTGGAATGTTCCAGAAGGCTTTCAGCCAATCACAGGCTCATACTCAGTCACTGTCTGCATAGCCACTCCTGGCCAGTCCTATAGTCCTTTGTGGATCCTTAATGTTCTCACCATAACTTGAAAATATGTTGTTTCCTGTGGCTCCTTACTGTCTGTGGCTTAACCTTGACGGTACTTGTGGCTACCCTGCAGTGCGATGACCATGGACAATTCACAGCCTGTCCCCACTGGAACAGCCCCACCACAAAGGTCTGGACAATAAAAACATGGGTCCACTCCTAAATACAGTGGATATGGCACACTTGCTACAAAGAACATCTGAGCACCCTGGGCTGTTTTAAAAGACCCATAGCCAGTAGATGTAAGTAAGCCCGTTAGTTACTAGACTGCATCTGACACACTGCATCCTCTATCATTCTCCCAGTACCAAAACCAGAGTGACAAATTGCAGAAAGCTCAGTAAAATGCAACAAAGATGGTTAGAAGCTAAAAAAACTCCCTTGTAAGGAGAAGATGAGGGAAAGAGGCTTGTTCAGCTTGCAGAAGTCTGCTTCAGGAAACTAACAGAAACCTAAGAAGGAGACCATTGAGAAGACAGAGCCAGACATCTCGAAGTGATGCCCACTGAGAGGACAAGAAACTGCAGACCAAGGTTTAAACTGAATATATGGCGAACTTTTTTCACCCCAAGGACTTTGAAGGATTGGAACAAGTTGTCCACAGATTTTATGCAGCCTTTGTTCATGGAGGCTTTCAAATCTAGATGTCAAAGTCCTGAGCAACCTGGTGTGGTTTGTGGACCCTAGATTGGACAGGAGATTGGACTAGATAACGTACTGACGTACCTTCTAACCTCAGTCATTCTATGTCTGCAATTTAAATGTTGTCTAACATCCCACATCCCACCTGTTCTGCTTGCCCTGTTCAGATGCTGTTGCAGTGCACACCTCATCAATGAGCTCTTGCTGTCATCCTCAACACCCTTATTTACAGAGCCTGGTCATGTTGGCTGCTGGCAGAATTGACAGCAAAGGATTCAATAGCATCACCACTAATGCAAATGGAAGCATAAATGATAAATTATATTAGCACTGACTCAGACTCTTGGTCATCTTGTTGACCTATTCAGGTTCAGAAATCCATAGAGACACAGGTGGTCTTCAAAGTGCAACTTCAAAATTTATGCCTTCAGTATGCTCTGTAAGTGTAGTATTGCTTCAAGATGCCATTCCTCCAAATTTCTCCTGCAAATTCTAATCTTTTTCTCCTCCTTGCAATAATATGCATAGACTAAAAACACTTTTAATATATTTGCTTATATGAAACATGCCCTGTTGTCTTAAAAAACAACTCCCCCTCTCCTCAAATAAAATAATTGCCCATTTAGAAAATCCTGAGACAAGACTTAAAAAGTACTGAGGAATCATCTAGAACTACCTAGGACAGAGTTTCTGAATTTCACCATAGCAATTACTGGGATGTGACTAAAGTTTCTAATCACAAACCAATTACATATTTTCAAAACTTCTACATCTACGTATATAGAAACAGAGCAGTACCATGAAAAAACAGCATGCATCACTTTAAGTGATTGTACCACATTAGTCACCTTCTTAAAAGATTTCACACATCATCATGGTCTTTATTCAGGAAGAACAAAATTTGTCACCTACTTTCTTAACAAGTTTTCTCTTTCTTTTTGAAAAAGTTTAATCAAATAAATGGAGAAATTATAGAATAAGTCACCCCTTCAAAGGAGAGGACACAGCAGCACCCTACCCATTATCAGAAGGCTGAAGTAGATCAGATTACTCAAGTGAAAGCTCTTGACTTGCAAGACTAAGGCTGGAACTGTAAGTTTCTGATATTTCCTGAAAATCCTTCTAAGCCTGGTGAAGTAATGTTTAGGGTGCTAGTGCCATATCTTTGAACATATCTGGAAATAACTACTAATGAGAGCTAAAGTTTCTCACTTAGCTAATCAGTGTAGAAGATGAAGCTCTAAAATCCTAAATGCCACTATGAAAATATATCCCCACAGACAGAAAGCAAGCACTGAATCTGGTATTAAGTTCTGCTGACTTATTTCAGTCACATCCTGTCAGACAACACTATTTGCTAAAACCAAGAAACATACTTCTATTGTTACATGATGCTGATTGAGCAATGCCAGGCTCTCTGAAATCAGAGTCATTTCCATCAACTGTTGAGAAATAAATCAAGGAAAATTACATTTACGTTACCTATTTGATTAATTCTGAGACTCTTTTCTTCTAAAAGATATCACTGTCTTGTAACTCCTTCCCTTATCTCACCTTCCACATTACTTCAGTCAGCTCGACAGGACTATGCTGATAGACAGCTTGTCACGAGGGTAGGTGCTGTGGAACTCCAGCATGGGCAAAGGGCATCTCCTTCTCATGAAACAACAAATGGAGAAGAAATTACTTGTGCTGTGCCTTCGCTTTCCATTCATACACACTCCATAACTGAACACTCCTGTGTAGTTTGCAAGCTGTTGGTTCTATAAATTTTCCACCTGTGATGAAGAATGAAAGCCACTGCAAAAGTTAAGGCAATTCTCCTGGAGTACCCTCCATGCAATACTTACAGACTCATCTTTCCCTTTTAGTAGCTTCCTATGTGAAGAAATTTTAAAAACTGGATAGTGTGAGGAAAGTCTGTCCTCTAGAACTGAGTTTAGGAACTTCATAGCTTTTAAATCCCACTGAGACCAGGGAAAAAAAAAAAAAACTGATTAATTGAATTGATCAACTTGTAAATGATCATTGAAATCCATTCCTGTGACTGAATCGCCATGATTTGCTGTCTTTATATTTGTGGGTTGTGCATAATTCAAACATAAATTGCTTTCACTTGCCTCACTTAGAATTACACTGGAGTGCTCATATGGGGTCCAAATCAAAATCCTTAGAAAAATGTATTCTTTCTATGCACTACAAGGTCTTACTTGATTTTATTCTGTATGTATAGATAAACCCTTCAACATCAAGCATCCAAGCATTTAAAAGATCAGACTCCCAGCCTTTTTGACTGAAGAAGGAAAAAAGTTTCATCAAAGTTAAAAAGAAGTAGTAATAAACTAAGATAATGATTCAGAGCCTTCATTGGAAACCAAACGGCTTACAAAAGATACATATAAGTCTTTGAATGAATCACTTGCAATGAATCTTTGCACTCCCCTACATTTACCCCATCAAATGTATTCTAACCACCGTAAAATCCAATACTCAAAAATATAGACGCCATCTGCAGATACATAAGGAAGTGAAATCCAGCATGAATCTATGCATTTGAATCTCTAAATACTTCCATTATGTTTTATGATGCTAATAATAGACAGCATAGGGACTGAAGCCCAAAACTAAATCATGACAGAGATAATGCAGAGCCCTTCTTTTTAATACTTGCATAGAAATAATTCCATCTGCCACATTCTTCCATGCTGAAGCACTGGTTTTTGGTTTGGCACATTTAGGAGATATAAGGAATATAACTGCAAGGAAATACACTTTTGTTAACTGTACTTATTAGTTTTTATTGCACTAACTTGCAAATCATTGTCCTTCTGTCAGCACCTTCTTTCCACTTGCCTTGTTTCATTTCTCTTAACGTTTTAAAAAATGGATCTTACTTTTTGGTAGTTAAATATGACATTCACACGTTTCATTTCACTATCAAGTGAAAAACAGGCTATAAGAATGACTGCTTTAAATGTCTGGAAATAAAGGGTGGAGAGAAGAGAATGATACTACAGCAGTGCTAGTTTTACAAACACAAAATTCAAGATGTATCTCTTCTCAGCCAGATTTAGTACAACAGACTTGAAGTCAAGTGCAGAGAAATAAGTGATGCCAAGGAAACAGCAGATGAGACTTGTCAGCAGAAATAAATATTTTTATGTGAACAGAAACTGTACATGTAAGGTACATTCAAAAATGTGAAAGGTCTTAGAAGGTGTGCCAGGGGAATGACTAGTTTCTAACTAGTACCTGATCCTATTTAATCAGCAAGTACACATTCTGTACTTAAAAATTCAAAGTATGACCTTCTTAAAACAGTGTCAACCTACTGGCATTCCTTTTCCTGAGTTGCATAAATAAGATTTCGATGCATAAAGAGAGGAATTTGTGCAGAGGAAACTGAATTGCCATTGCAAAGACACTTTGATTTCTCCTGTTTTCTACTACAGATATACAAACTTTAGTACTGAAAGGAACTAAATGCTTTTCAATGCATTGTTCAATGATTTCTCACAGACTATGAAGCCACTTTTTATACAGTCTATGTAAGCAATAGGAACTAGTTAAAAGGGATATTAATACCCTGCAATACACACAGAATTAATCCAAGTCATAAGGACAGAACATGTGGATTGGAATACAGCAAACTGAGGGGAAAAAGCCATCCACTATCATAGCTTCACTCAGAAAAAGCAATCACTATCATAGCTTCAGACTCAGAAACAAAATTAGAGTAAATTTTCCTTGACACGCTCTGAAAATTATATCCTGCATGCTGATGAAGACCCAAACATTTCACCCTGATTCCTGTTATAATTATAATATATCGATAATTGTTTGCTACCAATTATGAATTTATAATATCTGCTCTGGTATAATTTCATTCTAGTGATAACACATCATTTCTGATGTCCTATCCCTGGATCTAAAAGGAAAACGACTACTTATTTTTGAATAGTAAGTTAAGATCAAGAAATGCAGATTATGTACTTATAGAGAATGATTAATTCTCTATGGACAAGTCATCCAAACAAAATTTAGAGAGCATGAAACACCTAATAAATCCTATTGGAACATAGGGTTTAACTGTTTTCACATGCATAGTGGTTCAGAAAATAGATCATTACTGAACAAATTTTCATTGCAGCATGCTTCAAAGCTCTGTAAATTACAGGGTGTTTTTAAAGCCTTACACTTTACAAAAAGCATATACTGATTCAAGATGCAACAACAGAAGTTCTGCACCTGGAAAAACAGTTACTAAATATTGAAGTTACCGCATTAACCTTACATTTTTTTCTCCTCCACTGCTTGGAGCAAAAAGAGACACTTAAAAAATGAAAATCATTAATGTAAAAGATGACAAGACAAAGAAGACCCATAGTTAACAGAAGAAAATAACAATTTGAAATACAAACAACAACTATTTCAGCATGTATGTAAAGGAAGTTGATTTAGGAAGATGAGAAAGTACAAAGTGGCATTTATCTAAACTGATTCAAATATAAATATTACAGACAGACAGATGAGGTTCAAAGTTCAAGTGTTGGAACATCCTATGAAATTCAGGCTTGGATCCTGTCCTAAACATTCCTTTCCTCCAAAACAGTATCTATACCTTTTGCTGTTGAACCTGTCAGTATAACTTGGAGAAGTCAATATACACCTGCCATGGAGAAGACCTGCTAGGACATATTTTGTAGATATATCACAGTAATCCAAAATTTTCACTTTATAGAACCACTGTCTCTGTGAAGTTCACTGATGTACAGTGACTAATGGCCAGTTTAAAGTTAGTATTCCTTAGCATGGACTGATCATGGACTGATTCCTTCCTCTGGACCCCAGAACATTCAATAATATGTGGATGTTGTGTTTACAGCAAAGTGCTTCACTTCACCCTGCTGCAATGGTGCTGGAAGACACCACACGTGTACTCTGTGCCCTTGAGCACAGTATGAAAACAAGGGGAGGCACTGAGCAAAAGCCATGCTTAAACACTTGCACCATCCTGGGTTGTCGTAGGAGCATCGCTAGCACGTCTAGGAAGGTGATTATTCCTCTGTACTCTGTACTGGTGGGACAGCTCTTTGTCTAGTTCTTGGCTTCCCAGTAAAACAGAGACATGGAATTACTGGAGCAAGTCCAGTAAAGGGTCATGAAGATGATTAAGGGTCTGGAGTATCAATCACATAAGGAGAAGCCGAGAGAGCTGGAAATGGAAAAAAAAGGAGGCTAAAGAGAAGGCTCAGGAAGGTTGCCTCAATGTGTTCAAATAGCTGAGGGGAGAGTGAAAAAAAGATAAAGACAGTCTCCTCAATGATATCCAATGAACAGAAAAAAATTCAAATTAACATAAATTCAAATACTAAGCATTTAACTTACTCATTTAAGCTCATTTTAATTCAATTCCTTCAAATAAATATTATTTTAAGAAAACACTTGAAAAGAAAAAAAGGAAGGTGGCCATTGGTTGTCTAAAGAGGTTGTAGAGTCTCCAAGTCTGGAACCAATCAAACCCTATCTGGCCCCAAGAAACTTGCTTCAACTGACCCTGCTTTGGGCAGGGATCTACTCTGATTTGTAGGTAGAGGGAGTTTCACCTTGCCCTTTACAGCTACTAAAGACATACCGATCCGTACAGCATCAAATATATCTTCATTTTATCCCAAAAAGACAACAAGGACCGAACTCAAATGAGCTTAAGGAACTCATCAGGGAGAGTGCATCACACCTTAGACCAACACCTGGAACAGGCCAATTCACCATATTAAAGCTGAACCTTTCTTGATTCCAGTTAACAGCATAGAGAAGAAAGCAAGGGGAGGGATGAGTACGAATTTCACTGACATCTCTAATTATGTCTGTAACTAATTGTAAAACATTATGGATTCAAACATAAGTTCCTTTAGCTAAAATCTTCAGTCATTGCACCTCATGAAAAAAACCATTGACCAGATTTGTCATTTGAAGGGTGACAGAGCAGTAACACAATTCTTACAGGTTTGGAGAAGAAGCAGCACAGCTAAAGTATGTAAAAGGATGCCAAATCAAATGAGAGATCATGAGATTGATCAGGAGATCCTTCTGCTGATAGGTGATATAGAAGAAAAACAGCAGTGCTCTTCCTCTTCAGAGGTCTGGCATAACAGTGTGAGTCCCAGATATACTGGGCACATGACTTTAAAAATTCACTGCACCGCACAGTACAAGTGTTCTTGGTTATGACTGTCAGGAAAAAGCAGAAGTGCATTGTAGATCAGCACAAAGGTGCATGTGCAGAAGCCCATGAAATAGGTAGTCCTGTTTAACTTGTTCTGTAATGAGTACAAAGCCTACACATTCTCAGTCTTAGAAATGCCTTACCACAATATCAACCTTGAGTCACATTAAGTAGAAAATACACTGCGCTTTAAAAAGAAAAATCTAAGTACAGTTTGGTTTTATTCTGAGTTTTTCCCTTTCTATAGTTAAAGTTAAACTTTACAAAAATCCAAATACTTTTAGAGATACTGATGAAACTTTAATCCAATGTCCACTTCTGACTCTAAAAGAAAAACAGAAAACTCTCCTATGAAACACCAAAAAAAGGAGAGCCAAAAGGTAGAATATGCTTAAACTTTACTGTTTTAGCCAATTTTCAGTGTCAGATTGACCTTTGAGCACACAAAATATTTAGTGCATATTTCAAAACAAAAATATTTAAGAAATAACAGGTATTTCAAGCATTCCAGTCTTTTTCCTACTGTAATTCAAAATCAGGAAGAGAGCCCCAGGCTGGCTCTCTTGTACTATGTCAGAGTTCAATGTTTCAGTGAAAATTCCCATTGAACAGCCGTGGGAGAAAAACATTTATGCAGACATTTAAGAGTTGGTGTGTTGGTTTGCGGGAGGGTGAGGAGCAGGCATATCTGACAGCCTATCTAGACAGTAAAGGATCTAATGTCATGCTCTGAAATGCACAAAAATATAGTTACTAACTAGTATCCTGAAGACAAAAGCTAAGAGTTTGTCAGCAATAAGAAAGAAATACATCTTTTTCTTCTCATATAAAAGAAAATATACAAAACTCAAGATAACTTACAGTAGTGGTTCTTAAAAAAAAATCAAATATTTGTATTGACAAATAATGATGAGGATCAGAGTTACGTCAACGTCTTCAGCAATTGTGAGAATGCCATTGCAAAACCAAGCAAAAAAATCTCAATATACTCCTTTTGGATGCCAGGAAAGTGGTCAGAAATCCCTCCAAAAAATTAAAATATTATAAATACATCTGGAGTCTTTAGCACAATTATTAATTTAACTACAAAAAATAACTGAAAAACTAAATACATGCATTAAAATAGGACAAGATTTCACATGTTCAATTTCTAATCTCTGTACATGACAGCTGGACCATTTCCAATGTAAAGGCAGTTTGCTAAGGAAAAAAAAGAGGAAAAACAAAAATAAAACCCCAAAACAACAAAGAAATTTACTAACCTAGAAATACTAAGAACAGAAGACCACCAGATGGTCTTTCAGTCTTGTCCTTAGAAGCCTAAGTTACCTCACTGTCTGAGTAATTTCATTAACCTCCAAAACACAGATGGAAAACTAATACACCTCATCATTCTTCTCAGAGAGTGTTCTTGTCTGATACAGCCTACTGACTCTTACATTTTTTTTCTAGTGATACAAAAATATATATTTCCCCCCCTCCACCCCAGCTCAACAGCATTTTGTGCAAAATTCAGCCAGAATAGTTCAGCAGCAGCTAATCACCCTCTTCAGCATCAGTCTGTGACCTTCTGTTTTAAATGCTGCTAGACAGCAACTCCAGCAGCTTACTGGCATGAATCTAATCGCCTTTCCACTACTACATAATGGCTCAGCCTCCATCCTTACTCTTGGTAACACTGCAGAAATCAATTTAATAGATAAATAACATTAAATCTGAAGTCACATTTGTTCTCATTCTGGTCCACTGAACTATATGTATTTCAGAAAAACTAAAAATAATTACTGACCACTGTCTCTTTAAATGACACAATCTTTTCATTACTCAGGGAGAAATATTAATGTGTAGAATACAAACAGAAATCAGGTAAATGCCCCCTCTTGCTCATTTCATCTTTTCCTGTACATCAGAATTTTTATTTTTTACAGCTGGCCATACTCCTTGCAAACAGTTAAAATTAGTTGCAAAACGACTTTGATTATGCTCATGCTATCCCATTAAGTTTAAAATCACCCCACAGTAGTGGCAAACAAGGGATTTTATAGAATTTCTTTGTGTGAAATGTTGACCTTTCTTTACTAATATGCTGTTGTGATGTGAAAACTTTCAGCTTTTGGTCAGCAGAAACATGACATGAAATTTTTAACATATGCAGGAATTGCAACTTAACTTCTTTAACATAAATAGCCTTGTTCTTCAAGAAATGAGAACACAAAATGTATGCAAATATTTAAATTGACAGTATACTGTCTTCTCAGAATTTTATTAAATACTACAATATCTATGGGTCCTATTACAGTCAATCACAGTGACAAATATTCAGGGAAAAATATCCTGGTTTCAGATATATAAAATCCTCTGATACTTTTCAAAATGCTATTATAGCATTTTTTCCTTGAAAGAGCATCAGCTCTTCATATTCCTGGAATATTAAAAAATTTCATTTGAAGCTCCCCCCTATCAGGGAATCAATCCAAACACCAAAAGAATGTGAGGATTCTTATAAAAAGCTAAATTCTTTATATTTTTATAGTCACACAACTTACGACAGATCATTAATGTGATCAGATAGCATATAATGTCTTATCTGGGCACCAAAAAAAAACAAAAATGAAGGCACTTAACAGAGTAGATTTTGTCTGTTTGCTTAAGAAAATCTGGAAGTTGATCACTGGGTCTTATATTGACATTAAGTAAAACACAGCAATATTTAAAGTCTCTAAAGTAAGCATTTTTGTTTCTCAATAAAGCATGAACAAAAATGTATTGTGCTGTAATGGAAAAGAAAATTTATCTCAATAAATAAGTTCTCTTTAAATTACTATTATAAAGTTGAGTAGAAAAATTCAAACAGTTGATACCAGCTTGGCTTTCAAAAGATTTTTCCTCATTCAATAATGGGACACCAACCAAATTTCTAATGAAGTAACAGAGAAGAAAATCACCTGGCTCAAGGCCAGGTCAGTAATTTTCCTGATAATCTGTTTTAGATTTGTGACTCCAGCTTGACTGTCTCTAATACACTAGTCTATAAACTATCTGCACAGGAGGAAAATAAACCACACACAAAAATCAGTACCGAAAGATCTGCACTCACCTAAGCATTCTATCTTTAAAAAAAAGCAAAGCCATCTAAGATGGAATAAATGTATATAAGTAAAGAACTCATTGCAAATGAATTCCAAATGGATGAAAAGTAGCGAGATAGACAAGAGCTGTCTGTGCCAGTAGCAGTGCTGCTGTAGACATCCCTTTGGATTTCACACCATCAGTGGCCATTACCAACATTAATAAAAGCCATCTGGCCTTACATGGCTTTATGTCTGTATCTCACTGTTGGTTTCAATGGAGTTCTTTGTTCAGAAAGGTAATTTGGAAACTTTTAGAGACTAGAATAAAGGAAACAAATAGCAGGCAATTAATCACGGTAATAGTCCTTCCAAAGGTCACACTATTACTTTGAGCAATGAGACCAATCTTCACGCCTTGAATTTAATTTCAGGGGGGAAAAACAAAACCTAATTTTATGGTCATAAATAGTGAAAAGAAAAAATCAACAAGAATGCAATCTTGTAACTCAGGCCTTGACTAATAACCACAGAGATCTCAGATGCCTTGCTTTCAAGTATCGTCCCAAGATCCCATTCAGAAATAACCATCAAAACCTGGCTGCCAAAAAATGAAACTGCATTAGTGTATAATTTGCTCTGTACCAAGAAGCCCTACTGAACTGCAAGACACTTGTTCAGAGAAAGCTGTGAGAAAGTAAGGATGTTTTTATTTCCCTCTACAGTGATGGGGAATTCAAACAAAACCATCACAGGACATCTACCGAATAGGTTACCTGGATGCAGTGGTTCACTCTGTTGAAACTTGAGTGCAGACTCGTGGGGTCTTGGAGGAAATTGGGAGACAAGAAGCTTGGCTGTACCATGGCAGCAACAGGCCTGAGATGAGGATGAGAGTCTTGAAGTCACATGTCTATTTGCAGGTCTGAATTTGGCATATAATACCACTGAAGAAGAAATAAACTTGGCAAACCACCACCACTTCACACTTGACCATGAGCAGGCTTTATTATTGTTATTAATTATTAAAGCAGCTGTAGCTACTGTGCTTAATGCCAAGCAGTACTGCCTCCAGTTGAACTATTCTCAATGACACACCAAAATCAGACCCCACAAGATTTTTCCATGTCTGGACTTTAAAGGGGTTTAAACAGAAGCTAGCCAATGCTCAAAAGGAACAGCTCAAGGCATGTGCAGGAAACAGAAGTTCAGGCCTCTGCGAAATCATCTGGTCAAAGCTGGGTTTTTTGGAACAGGTTCAGCTGAGGCATCAGAGAAGGACATGAGCTCCTAACATCCTTACAAGCATCTGTCTTTAAGCATTTAAATACCTCTGCAAATGTGAAACACCAAAATCTAACTTCGCTGAAGAAGCTTGAGCTCTTCAATCTTACTTAAAAAGATAATTCAGGCATTAAATTTTTTAAAACTATTTATCTGTGTTCCATTTTGACTAAATCATCCATCAAAGAGTCATTCCATATTAGCCCTTCTATTCTGTATACACACAATATATGTGCTTTACAGGAAAAGTGGAAGAGGTGAGCCATTCTGCTATGAAAAATATTTCCATTTTAATTATTTTTGTCTGTCATGCATATTGAATAAGTTAAACAGAAAACTAAGATACCTAATTTGGAGTGAGATTAATTTCATTCTGACAGCCAAGAAATAAGAGTGGGGTTTTGGTCGTTTAACATGCACTCTGTTTTTCAATGCCAGATTTTATCTTTCAAAGTAATAATTAGCAGTAGTTTTAATATTTTCTCAATTATAAAGAATTATCATTTAATGGATAAAATTTCCATAAATGTTAGGGAGTACATTGTTTTAGCCTATTATGTTTTGTATTATTTAGTTACTTTATTAAACAGTAATAGCATTCACTTTCTTACAATCAAAATTTTAAAAGGTTCTTTAAAGGGAGAGGGAAGGAGCAGATAAGATAAATTATGCAACTGAAAGGAGTGATTGTTTTTCTCTTTGTCTCTTTAGTGCAAATTCTTTTCCACTGTGTTTCCCAGACACCATCTGTTTCCAAAACAACTCATCACCAAACATAACAGAGAAGATTGGAGTTTCTTGCAGGAGCTAAACCTGTCAGTTTGCAGAGCAGTCTGAGCATTTTCAAATAGGAAATACATGACAGTACAGAGCTGTTAATTAATTAAAGATAGGCAATGGGTGTCACTTCAGATGGTGCAGTACACTATTTTAGGGATTTCCATTAGAATAATATATGGATTATTACTTTATAAGGTTGCTGCACACTTGTTTTAAGAAGTCCAAGGCACATTTGGGCATTCAATAGCAGGGTTTGATTCACTTAGTTCAGGTCTGGGAGTTTTTTTAAATTATTTTTTAAAGTCTACTTTTGAAGCTTGAGTATAAGGGCACACTTGCTCAGGCCCCCACTCCATTTCACATATAAGTAAAGTCTTGGAGAAACAAAATCTAGCAGAATTATTTACACTGGGTGCTCATTCTCCCATGACAGTACCCTTTCTGCAGGATTCTGGGAGGAGGTAGAAAAACCCAAGCTGTATCCAGGTACATGACACCATGCCACCACAAAAATCACTCCATCTCCAGAGAGGCTTGTATCAGTTCCAAAATGCTATTTACTGCTATTTCTAGAAGTTCATACTGGAAGGGCAAGGTACCAATTTTTCACCTGGTTATAATACAGAGTTTAATGATAGCAATGTGCTTACTTAAAATAAAAAAAAAACATTTATATTTTTGCTTTTCCTTCTCTCTATAGTCTGTTGGGGACAAGAAAAAATTATTTATTTAATTAGGTCTAATAAGTAGGCGTGGTAAAATGTGTTATCAGAAAAAAAAAAAGTCAATTCTTTTAGCAAGTTATACAACTATTTATTAAAAAAAGAGATATATTAGAATATAGATTGGACAGAAACGAAGCTTTATAGATTTGTGTCATCATATCCACCAATGCAAATCAATTTCATACAGACTACATGTGCTATAATAAACATATTAAGAAATAGTACCCTAAAATTGTTCATATTATGTATTCTGATAATATCTCTAACAGATTACATCTTTTTCAAACAACAAATCCTTACCAAGTCAGAGATATGGTGTCTCTTTTGCCCTTCCCCAGTTCTCCCTGTCCTTCACCATCATTCAAAACATTTCTATCCTTTCTGTAGCCCCAATAATTTATTTCACACATGAAGCATTCTTTTCTTCCCAGTGCCTTTCCAGGTAATTTTATAGCTATCACTAGACAAAAAAGTGCTTCTGTTGTTCTCCTGGAAGTTCTATTAGATTAATTCCATTAGCATGGTCACATATACACACTTCACATTGTCAGCTCTTTCTGTTCATAACGTGATTCTATTAAGATGGTATCCTTTATACTGCCCACATAGAATCTAAAAATCTGGATTATCTTATTTTTCCTTAGTTTAGCTTTTAAACCATCTTATTTTTTTTGCATTTTATTACTGCATTAATTTATCACAGGTTCTACACTTCTGACCTCAACATACTTAATTACATTATAGACAACCATCTCCGCTCCTGCTCAATATTCTGAACAGCTCACTGAGTTTTAAATGCACAAAATGGTCGTTGCCACACACTTCATTTCTGGCTTCAGCAGTTGTGATCTTGTGCTTTGTTACTAAAAATAGAGCTGCTTCCAACTACCTGAGCTGGAAGCTAATTACAGAGCTGGTAAACAGTTCTCCTCCCCATTGAGCAAATGGCAGAATAAGGAGTCTGCTAATGCACTAGGGCTCCCATGGTCCTGTGGGCCCCTGAAATGTATCAAGTGTCATTTATTTAATCATTTGTGGCTGTTTGCATCATGGATAAATTACCATTTAAGTAAATAACTGTTTGACTGTTGTATCAACAAATCAGGGAGGAAAAGAACAATCAGCTCATTTTAAGAAAAAGTATTCTAGCCTAATTCTCTCCTTGCACAAATCAAAACAATTTCACTAAGTAAATAGCATATTGTTGATTTTGACTAGGTAAGAGTCTAGTTATATTTTCTGCAGTAGAGGGGTTATTAGAGGACTGACTGTTTGCAGCAGCTTAAAGACTTTTTTGATAGTTATTTCTGTCACATACAGGCAAGAACAAACAACTGCCACTGTAAGAAAGCACTTTCTTCCCTTAAAAGTACTCTCAACCCTGTCTGCAGTTCAGCAGCATGTTGGCTGGAAAAAATTCCCTGCTGAGAGATCTTAAGGTAGAAGTGCCCATGGGATTGAAATGCTCTTCTGCATTTGATAATGAAACACTGGTTTCCCTGTTCCATTGGACTGATCTTTATTATGTAGCCTAACATAAGCTTTGCTGGCAACAAGGGTTCAGCCATCACTCAGTCAATAAAATTCCACTCATTTTCAGCTATTACTGAGGGAACAAAATGTACACAACACATAAGCAACTGTCAGAATAACTGTGATACAGCTGCAGACCCAAAGAAAAACTAAGACTATGTTTAAGATGCAATATGTTTGTTCATCCAAAATCACTTGTGCGGCCAAGAAGGCATATAGCTTCTGGAATTACATTTTTTATCTAAATGCACAGTATAGGAATAAAAAAAATTGGGTAGAAAACCACCAGAAAGACCAATTTTAAAAAGCATTTGTATTTCTTCTTCCTAACCCCCAAAGAAAGAGACAAATAAAACCTCCGAAACCATACTGAACATATTAGAAGAATGTGGTGGACAAAAAGAGTATGCAAGTATGTATAAACGATCTGCTCACCGTCATGTTTCTGTCATGTAAAAGGTATGTACTGTGCATCCAGGGACAGAATTGCTATCTGACCATAAATATGTTATTTACACAGCACATTGGGAGATGAAACGTTGAGCTCCCTGTTCTGTCCAATCTTTATGAAAAGGAAAGTCAGGATGCTCTCAGCCAAGCAAACCACCTCCTGTGTCAAGGAAAAGTATATTGCCACTTTCTAGCAAAACTAAGTGGAAAAAAGAAGGCAAGATAGAAAATGTGGACAGAGGTGGAAATGTGTAGTACAAGGAAGAAGGATTTGCAAACAGGAGCCAAAAGAGAAACAAAGAAAGACATGAGGAAGTCAGACTAAAGAAAATCATTCATATTTCAAGCTCTGGATATTCTAAAGAGTGGAAACAGGAAATCTTCTGAAAAAACAGTGATAGAAAAACAGAAACAGAGTATCAGCCTTCTGATCTTAGCCAGAAGAAATCAAGGTAACATGCCTGCACACCACTAGGCAGTCCCACACTATCACAACTAAGCCAACGCTGAAGACAAGTCATGCACCAGGACTTGCATAGCTGAAATTTGAGCAATGTTCCATCAGAACTGACACATCTTGTTTCCATGGTACTCTTTGTACGCATACTAGAGTGCTCCTGGACAAAGCCATAAGCATTTTTCACAAATAAATCCATGTAAGTGTGTGTGTGCGTGTACCCAGAGTTAAACAATGATGGAGTGTGTGTTTGATAGTATTCAATGCATAAACAATGTTAAAAATCAACTGAATCCCAATTTTCAATCACTGATCAATCTTCCTGCGTTTTCAGACATTTTTTTCTGACCTAAACGACCACAAATACATTAGGCAACATATCCATGTGTTGGATAAAATGTGCTTATCATATGAGGAATAAGACCTCTCAAATGATAGAATATTCCAGAAAACAATACACAAAGAAAGGCATATGCAAACATCATACGCAATATTTTCCCTGCAATATGCTATTTCTTCCCACATTTATTCTCACCTTAAAACAGATGTGATATCCTTTAACCCTGGCAGTCATTTGTCATTTATTCATTCAGATTTCAAAGGCAGAACACCAACTGCCACAGTCCCCATGTGCTGCAGAGACCATCTTAAACATTTCAACCACTCACAAGTATTTTTAGGTGTTCTGCTTCTGTTGAATTAAACTTGCCAAATTCATTGGGCAGATAAGACGTGCCTCCACCTTTCCATTAAGCTAGTATAAAGTTTCCAATCCCCTTGTGAAAAAAAATTACACTGAGAAACGAAGCAGATAAAAACATGCCATGTGAGTAAACTGTTGAAAATAAGTCATGTAATTCTTTAAAATATGAGTAGCTGTCTCAGGCAATCACAGAAAAAGCACTTTTCAAAGTGACAGTCTTTAATGAATGAAGTAACTTTGTGAGCCTTGTATTGTTCTTGCCAAAAAATTACATCTTTCACCACACAGGTATCACTCAAACTTCAGCCCTCCTAATGAACGCATCAACATATGCAAGGACTCCAGAGCCAGAATGAGATTAACGGAATAAATTTAGGGATGTATTAAACAGGAGGGAAGGGCAATAACTAAGCATTAACACATTTCTTCATTCAATAGCTTTTTGAATCGGAGGCACTGGTTAAAGAAGCACACATTAGGAGACAACACTGAAGTATAAGAAAAAGCTTATAACAGACAAGTACAATAGTTTGCTGTGTCATAGTAGTACCAGTTTCAAAGCAGTTCATAACCATATCTGCTTATGTCTCAAAGCCCTAGCAACCACCTCTACCAGACCTCCTTAATATGCCAAAAATTCATCAGAAGTACTATCTGACAAGTGACAAAGTTTCATACAACACAGATACTTAATTTTAAAAGACTTCAGATGATGAAATTCTCAATATAATTTCTTAACAATTAATTCAATGGCTAAAAACCAGCTATTTCTGTCTCGACAGCACAGGGAGCCTGTCGGTAGGAATATAGGGTAAATACAGACTCCATTGCCTTACCTCAGCTATGTGCGGCATTGGGTTAAATCCACAGAGATTGCACACAACTTTCTTGCACTCGGTACAGGTATTAAAGTTGGGGGGATCCTTAGAACCAATATTTAGTCCAGTTTTACAAAGGGGACAAGACATTTCAGGTTGGCTAGCTCTCTCATGTTCCGACAGCCCAACAGGTTTCTTAGCTTCAGCAGCCTGAGGCTTGCTATCTTTAGCCAAAACAGGTTTCTTTTCTAAATCAGATCCTTTAGTTGAAACACTATCCACTTTTGATGGTTCTGATTTTTCAGTTGTAAGAGGCTTGGCTTCTTTCTTTACAGGAACAGCTTTTGGAAGAGGCTGAGCCTGACCAGCCTCTTTGGGGGCTGCTTGAGGGGCTGGAGGCTGTGGTGAAGGCTGGGGCTGCTTTGCTGCAGGACCAGGCGGAGGGGGGCCCGATGTCTGAGATCCTGTCTGACCCGCTGTGGAAATTAAATTTGAGGCCTGGCTGAAGAATGAAGCTCCAAATCCAAAGAGTTTCCCAGTAACTGTTTCTTGTGGTGTTGTAGGCTGAGGCTTAGGGGCATCAGTGATGCCTCCCAGGTTAAGGCTGAAACGCCTTGATTGCTCTGGAGTTTTCTGAGGCGGCTGGGGCTGAGGTGCCAGCTGTGCTGGCACTGGCTTGGGTCCTGCCCCTGCTTGTGGGCCCTTGGGAGCTGGTTTTGTATCAGGTTTTGGGGTTGGTTTTGTTGGTAACTTTTTAGGATCATCTTTTGTTTGTGTTGGCTCAATAGGCTTTTGAGCTTTAGCATCTGGTTTAGCCCCCGGCTGAGACGCAAGCTTGGGATCTGACTTCTGTCGGGACACTTGTGGAACAGGTTTGGAATCTGGTTTATCCCCGGCTGGATGTGTGTCCTGTGATGGCTTTGCAAGCTCAGGCTTTGGGGAGTCTGTCACTTTCTGTTGAGTTGATGGTCTGGGGCCTGCCAAATCCTGCTTCTGCTCTGGTGCTACAGAGGTAGATACAGTGTCTGCTGTAGGCTTCTGTACACTGGGCTGTTTTTGCTTATCTTCAGCCTGTGTTGGCTTGACCTGATCAGATTTTGGAGTGGCATCTATTTGCTGGGAGATCTCAGTGGGTTCTGCAGGGGGTTGTTTTGATTTTACAGGAGGAGACCCAGGCAAGGGTGTTTGCTTTTTTTGTGGCTGGGGTTTTTTCGAATCTGCTAACTGTGAAGGATCAGGTTTTGGAGTTACATCTTTCCTTTGAACAAGCTGTGGCTGGGGAGATGGTTTAGCTGTTGAAGGTGGAATGGGTGTCTTCTGTTTGGGTGCAGTTGGCTGTGGCCCAGGACCATGACCTGGTGGTGCTAGGTCACCTCCTAACGTTCTTTGCATCTGGCAGTTTAAACAGAGCCATTCGCTGATCTGAAAAAAGTAAAGGCAATTATAAGTAAGATAAGACAAAGTTAATAAAATATTGGAGCAGGTCATATATTAGAATAAGTTATTATTATGTTTATTTTAAATTTATGTGTAAAGAGGAAGAAATATCTCTAATAATGTTTTGCAATTAACATGCACAGCTGATTATTTTCATTCTTCTCCACATCGCTGTGAGTCAAGCTATCACTGAGCCCCTGATTCTAATGGCTTCCAATTCAGTTTACACACAGCTGAATACTGGAGGATAAAAACCCAGCAGAATGAAAAAAATGCATTGGAATTTCATGGGACCCAGTGATTCATTTACAGCAATGATTTGCCAGAATAATGACAAATACTGCTAAAATAATTTAACACATCAAGTCTGCTGACAGAAAACAATAATCAGAATTAAAATACAGAAAATGCATAATTATCTTTAAGCATACATCTATCAAGCTCTTAATACAGCTTATGCTTTTGGTAATGGTTTAAATTACAGAGCACAGGTATTGGCAGTACATATGTATCCAATGAATAAGCCACAGGTGTGTAAACGGTATAACACAGACTTACGAATTACCACAAATTTCAGGGGGTAAGTGTTCATCCAAAATCAGTGAGGTGCTTTGCCTGAGCCCTGATGGTGTTTCAAGAACCATAATTACGTTTCCCAAAACTCCTTTGTTATTTGGAGTTTCTAGGGTAATTACTGTACCTCTGTATACAACAGGCCCCTCTTTTCACACAGAGGAGAAGGAATAATGTAAATAATGTATTTGAAACTCATGTTTCTCATCAATTATAGTACCTCACAACTTTGAAACATTTTTTTATCATTCTCAAGCAGTATTATATGAGAGGGAAACCATATTTCAGATGAGACAAAAAAGCCCAGCTTCACCACCTGAGAAAGGATCAAATTGCCTAAAACACATGGTCACGTGCTACACTTTCCACCACTAGCAGAAACATTATAGGCAGCAAAAATGCCATTCAATATGGTACAGAGTCTCATGGGCCTGCACCTGCAAGTAGATATTTAGGCAGGTCACCTGTAGTTCTTCTTTAGTCTTTGTGTGAAATTCAGAGTGCCAGCTACAGCATTTGCACGCACCACTGCAGCAGAGGGAACCGCAAGTAGGAGAACACACAACATAAGTCTCTTTTCCCTTAAGGGTGAAGATTCCTGGATGCTATTTCTCACTCAGGTCTCGATGGTCTTAGAGATCTTTTACAACATAAATGATTCCATGATGCTATGAAATCTCTATTATACACCATGGAACAAACCTAGAGGCACTACATGCAAAGAAAGATTTTGTCTGTGTAATATCAGAGCTCACTGGAAGGAAAGAGCTCTGATATCATGGACTGAGGCAATGAATTCATTACTTTGGTGTGCCTTGCCAGCCTTGTATTTTCACAGCAGCAAAAATTAAGAGTTGGATGCAGCTCCCTAAAACACAATTATTCCAGTTATTCTGATAAACATGGTATAAACACACACTCTGGAATATAAGTTCACTATTACTTACAGCTTCACAAAGCAATGACAGATTTTGTCTTTAGCTGTAAAGTTCCATTCATAATAAGGCTGCTCTTATCTTCCATTTTCAGTGCAATTTTTTTAGATTGTTTAAACAATTCTCTGTTCTACTTGCAAACCATATAACAAATGACTGTTAAAAAGTGAAAATAACTGAAAAAAAAACCTGGAACACATGTTTAAACTCTGCTTTGAATTATGAAAGGAATTAAGTTCAGACCTGTACAAAGGACTTGAGCAAGGATTACATTTAGCTTAACTCCCATTTTGTTTGCTTAATGATCATTTCCCTTACCTGATTTTAGATATTAGCAATATAATTTAATTAGACACATACTAATACCATTTCTGGATGAATCCTTAAGGGTTTTTCAGGGCTTAAGTGTAATCAAAGACCAGGCTGTCACAGTTGTCTGGCTTTGGCAAAGTAACTAAAATTTCTTATATTGGGGAGGTAGGCTCTGCTCCACAGTGGAGAAAGACAAGATCCTGTGAGGAGTTTTTTAATGGAGATAAGCAAGGAATGGCTTTTTCCCCTATCCAGAGGATTCTTACAAATATTTGGAAAACGTGCTTTCCATAGGGATTCACTGCTTCTGCTTCTTTTTGACACCATGGCAATAACAGGTGCCTACCTGCTCTCATTCAGCTTCCAAGAAATCTAAATTTAAGTCACTATGACACCTTTAGGGTCTCAAATGAAGTAGCTGTAGGGTTGTTGGGGCTATCAAATGAGTAGTTTGAATAATTCTTACATTTAAGGTGTCCAGATTCCAATTGCATTTATAAGCATTTAGGTTTGTCTTCAACCTGCAGCTTGTCCAGTCTGATTCTGCTACCTACTTAGAGTCCAAACAAATATTACTTTTATGCTACAGATTTCAAAACAACAATGTGCAGAAGACAAAACCTTAACCCTCAACCACTATTTTATTTCCTTATTGTTAAAAAATAATTATATACATATATACACATGTGCTCTCTCAGTATGAAACTGAACCCTCCAAAACCAAGACCAAATTTGCTACTCCTACAGCTGAACTTTAAAATGGAAAATGTACAAAGTTTCACTTCACTGTATTATTTTTTAAATCTTTCTGTTTTAAACATAAAATTCCTCCCATGCATTTTAGTGGGAGGAATTAAGCACCAAAACATTCAAGTCATTATAGGTTACACACATCTTCAAATAAATACAAAACTGCACAAACTATAGTCCTGTGATTGGAACAGCAGGAGTTCAAAATGAAATGTGCTATGTGATATAGTTTTCTATCAAACACTTGCCTGTTTGTTCTACTAGAATTACAGAGATTTTCCACAAATTTCAACAGAAAGAGGCTTCCATTAAATACAGATACTCTCACACATTATTACAGATGAAGTAAAACTTACTGCTGCTGCAGATACCTAGAATACAAATGTTCCTCTATCCTTAAAGCTGTACCTGGGCAGCAGTTCTGTGGTCTTCCAGTTTCTTTCCCCACATTTCTAATATTTCATGTGGGATTAAAAAGCAAAAGTTTCCAGAGGAACTTGAGAGCTTTAGTAGTTCCTGTCTGTGAAGGAGATTCCTCTTTGATGCTGAGAAACCTAAGCTGTCTGCTTTTTACACCAGTATAGAGAGGTGGGAGCTGGGTCTTATTTCTAGAAGAAATCTGTAAGTGATTCTCTCAGTCTGAGACCCATGCCAATAAGTGCCATAACTAGGACAGTAAACATGACATTTTCATGCAGATTTTTGTTCAGATTTCAATTCCTGAGCAAAGAAAATTGCTGCTTTGTTTTCTAACTGTTGTAGAAACTATATGCCTTCAGAACAAAAAAGTAATTAAAATGTATTTTATGTATTCATCAACCCTAGAATCAACTCCTCTAGTTTGAGGCACCAAATGAATTTATTCGTTATTTTGCTAACAACATCCATGGAGAATTACTTTGAAGAAAATTGTAACACTACGTCCCATAGATTATGAATGCATAGAGTTGCAAGCTAACAGTTGACACCAGTAAAAAAGAGCAACTATATTTCAGTCCTTCTCCCTATCCCAAACAAAGCCAACACATTTGAAGGCAATCCTGTGTGAAGGCAATCCTGTGTCCTTTCTTCAAAAATGGTTGAGATTTGTTCTAACAACACATACCTATCAAAAGCAACAGGGAAGCTGTCAGCGAGTGCATTGCCTGGCATGCTTAATTTCTATCCCTGCAGATCATGTAGGGGAGCGAGAGAATCTATCTTGAGTCTATGATTCCAGAAGTACATGCAAAATAAATTTTGACTTGCAGATAGAACATATTTCATATAAAATTACTGGCACACAATATGAATGTGGCTCTCAGAAGCCATGTTAACAGTCCTTCTGCAGAGCAGAGCTGCACTACAAGTGAATGGGTCTCATTCTCTTTTAGAACAGTCATTTGCTGCTATAAAAAGGAACTTAAAATATACATAAAATATTAACATCCCTTTACATTACCACAGATACGTAAATGGACTTTGCTGACACCGCTCACCTCCAAAGCTTTATTGACAAAATCAGATTCTAGTTTGAAAACACAGTAACTTATTTGGTCCCTGATAATTTCAAAGAGCAGCAACGAATCCAGATTGGGCTGTTAGCAGACATTTTTGCCAAGATGATGAGAGAAACAGGAAAAATAAAGTGCTCAAGCACATGATTTTATGCAGCTTCGTGCAGTGTGGTAGAATACTCTGAGACAAGAAACTAAATCAGAAAATCCTGTTATGAACCAAAAGAAACAACTATCACAAATCAAATTAAATTTGTACGTCAACATACAAGTTAAAATGCCTTCTAAAGAAGCTCGTGCAATACTGGAGACAAACTTTTTTCTTCTACACCATCCTTCCAGGAATAAGTTCTCAGCTGTTCAAAGTAATTACACCAAACCAAACATTTACCAATTGCACACAGTATGCAACTGATCCTCATTTTGGGCAAATTCATCATCGCTACAAAATACGTATTTACCTTTCTTTCAGGTATATGATCAGTTTGCCAGGCAACACTGACTCAAGATGCTCACAAACATGACACTAGATTCTAGTCAGCAGCATGGTCTGTAGGTATCCATTCCACAAACCAATGGTTACAAGCTCTGTAGCTTGGTGCTAAAACAATGCTGGTGCAAACTTTTTAAATAGACATATTGAAAAAACATTTTAAAATATTACTTAGCTATTCTAAAGCTACTAAACACTACAGAATTAATTATATTATGCCGTTATCACAATCTTAAAACATACTCCACTACTCTAATTAAATTACCAATACAAAAATCTAGATTTTGCATATGAATTATGAATGTTTGGGGANACAAACATGACACTAGATTCTAGTCAGCAGCATGGTCTGTAGGTATCCATTCCACAAACCACAGCAATGGTTACAAGCTCTGTAGCTTGGTGCTAAACCAATGCTGGTGCAAACTTTTTAAATAGACATATTGAAAAAACATTTTAAAATATTACTTAGCTATTCTAAAGCTACTAAACACTACAGAATTAATTATATTATGCCGTTATCACAATCTTAAAACATACTCCACTACTCTAATTAAATTACCAATACAAAAATCTAGATTTTGCATATGAATTATGAATGTTTGGGGAACTATTATTTTATAGCTTACATAATTATAATCATAAAGCAAAATAGTGAACATAATCTTTTGAATTTTTTTTTTTGAATGTCAGTATCTCGGGATATCTAAGAACTAGGTTTTTATAGCCAAGGATATGATTAAGCTTCCTCATGCAAGGAAAAAGACTCTTAAATACAGCTCAGTGCACTGCATCACGCAGTAATGCAACAAATGCTCATTGCTTTCATCAACTGCACTGAGATTTAATATGCCAGAAACATGCGAATGATTGGCAAAAAGTCTAACTGCAAATGAAGAGAGTGGCAAAGAAAAGGTTAACAAAGTTCATCTGCACTGCACTGAGCGAATCATGGCAGGGATTAAGCTGTCTGGTGAGAGCAGGGCTGGGCCTGCTGCCCGCCCAGTGACTGCCCAGCAAACACCACCCACATCACATGGCCCCACAGAGTAGTAAATTACAGTTGCTGAGCAACAGCAATACTGGCGCAGATGGCTGACTGCAGTTGACATCTTTAGCTATGCAGATTAATTTATTATTTATTTGTGTTAAAAACTGGACGGACCAGCTTTCTGGACTAATGAGAAAACACTCCAACATATTGTAGGATATTGCTCAATTAAATTATTGGGACACTACTCCCCATAGCGGAATATGGGGAACCAGAGGGGTTTTGTCTCTTGTAAAAGAGAGAAAAAAAAAAAAAAAAAAAGGAAAAAACCACAGGGCATCACTGATATTTCTACATCAAATCCTTAAAGTAAAGAAGAACTGTAGGCACACAGTCTTCCTCTAAGACAGAAACAATGTGGGAGTTTGTTTAAGAATATTCCATGGAGAGAAACAGTACCCTGTACTTCCATAACCCTTCTACTTGAGGATCTTTACAATTTTCCCAAATGTCTGTGTGGCAGCTGTGGCTAGAGGCAGAACTACAGGAACTATACTATACTTCATTTCATCACAGAAATTGTGAATAATTCCCATTTGCATAGAAACTGCAGTGTTAGTAACACTGGAACATCCCAAGTACTCTTAGTACTAAAGCAAATATTTCACACTTTTATGGCTTTTAAATGACAACTCAACAAGTCTTGTTTGCATCTGCTTTCTGATCACCTTGAACCCAGACTAAAGTCCATCAGTTTCATAGAACTCTTCTTGCTTTACTTCAGCACAGTTAAGAGCTGGTATTTAAATTAATAATTTGAAAAATTTAAAAAAGTCCTGGGTTTTGTCCGAATTTTTTTAAACTCATTTCTATACAATATATGAATATTATAACAGCCAATAATCAGATATAGGTACTTGATTTTATTTCTCTTTTTTTCTGCTTTACTTATATAACCCTTATACCCCCCCCCCAGCCCAGTTCACTAAGGGTGTACAGATTCAAAGCTATTTCCCCTCATATTAAAAAAACTTAAGATTTTGTTGCATGTCACTACCCACAGTGAAGGCAGTTTTATTCTTGTTAATATATCATTTCCAGTCCTAGTTGCATTCTGGTTCCTATGCAGCAGGGGCAGCACGGTCTAGACTGCAAACCACAGGGAATACTTCAATTAAAAGCTTCTTTTACTGTCATGTAATCAACAAAGATTCAATAGAGTAATTTCTATTAATTTTATTGTAAGTATAAGCAAAATTTACCGGGATTCACCACAAGAATTACAGTCATCTTCCTTATTTTAAATTATCACATATTGTTCTCCCTATACAACTTAATAATAATGAAAATAACAAGACGAAAATTAATGCCTTTCTGACTGTTTAAATTCTGTTTAGTTACTGATCCTACTTTATGCCCAAGTAGGAGATTTAGAGCTGTATCTTAACAGAGCTGATTTTAACAAAAACAAATGCAAATATCAAAAATAATTATAAATATTTGAACTAAAATATTATTGTTGTAAATCAAATTTTTTTATACGATCGTAAATAAAAAGAGAGGCAGAAAGAAAGCAAAAAACAAAAAACAAAATCAAGGCAATTGATATGGAAAATTTCTATCCCTACCAAAAAAAGTTAACAAATAGACATCCCCTCCCCCACAAAAATTTACAATAATAACAGAAAAAAACATTTCAGACTGAGTTAAAAATTTTTCATGTTGAATTGAAAAATAAATGTTCAATCCAGTAAAAAGTTCTACTTGATCAGAAACCTTACGCTCTACTTTGAGATAGTCAACTGTTTGAGGTTTCTGATTCCTCCTCTTGCAATTTTTATCCCTCCTCTTTTTTCTGTTAGGAATAAGTCAGCTTTGGTACAGACACATTGTGTTTAAAAAAGAAATCAGAAACAATAAAATACTTTTAAGAATTCACTTTACCTCCATCCAGAAGAACTTTGGGCAAGTAAATAAATCCTGTGTCAATATACAGCTTCACATTATTTGAATGCACAATTTCCATTAAGTATCTACGTATAAAATTATACCTGGCCTCAACATGAATTTCAAATGGTCTCTTAAAAGAACACCTAAATGGATGAAATATGATCTAATGTAGATAAAAGTCATGTAGAATAATCCCTCCTCAAAAACCACCTAGAAGACAGGCATCCAAACATGCACAGATACACATCAGAGGTGGGCTCCAGGAGCAGAGCCCACACACAGCCAAGTGTCCAACATTAACAGCTTTAACACTCTACTTGATTATCAGCCTTACACATGAGCATCATAAAGAATGTAATGACTTTGTTATTACCCTTTAAACCCTTGCTCGGTCTGTGTTGCATCTATCTTCCAATAACTATTTCACAGGGAATGAAAATTTACTCCAACTATTGAGCATATGTGCTGATCATTTAAATTTAACTATAGCAGTTCATGCTTTTTGCCTTTTTTCCTCAAGACGTCTTTGTCCATTTTCAGAAAGTCTACTCCTATTCAAGTGTTCTAATGGGCTGAATCTCTCTTTGGGAAGTGCTGGTTTCTGTTGCTAATGGCTCATGGGAGTGGGTTTGGGAAAATAAAATGGTAAAAAAATTAGAAAAATAAGTCACCACCTAATGAAAGATACACTTCCTACAAGGTTCTGATGTACATAAAAGGCAAATGGAATAGAGCACCGGTCCTCAAACCTGCTTATATAATTTTTTCCATTACTTTACGCAACTGTTGCTAGGCAGTCATGTGCCATGGTGATGAGTGGAGTATGAATACCTAGACAGATTACAGAGACATATGTTACTGCACACTTATGTATGGTGCTTTTTCTCTCCAGACTGCTGTACAAAAGCGAGACACCAACTATCCTTCTTCCCCAAGAGGACTGCAATGTCAGATGGTTCAGAGAAACAGTTCAAGGGGTCTGACCTTGTGGCAATACAGGTATCACTTTCTGCTCTTAGTTACAGAGTTCTCTCTAGTGAGTTGAAACAGACAGAGTGCATGTACTACTGAATTTTAAATAGAGGTTTAAATGAATTAAATTAATTTTTTTATCTGCATTTTATAATGGCTTTACAATGTATTTAATCTACTTCCTAAGCCAGTTTTTAAAGCTTGTTAAATTATTTTCAGGATCAGCTAGAAATACAGAACACAGAAATGTAGAAAGATCTACATTGGAAAAATTATTCACTCGATTAGTTTTGGAGACTGAGCTACCTTGTAAGAAACTTGTAAGAAGACTATCTTAGGAAAGAAATTCCAGCAGCTGCACAAAGGGAAAATTTTAGAGAACAAAAGTCAATTTCTTTTTTCCTAAATAAATGCCTTCCACTCCTCACATCCAATTTGAAATTATTGCTTCCCCATAAGTAATGTGTTTAACATAACCAACAAAATCAGTAGTTAAAAAGGACATGGGAAAAGCACAATGCAGGATTCCAGAATCATGAAACATGGCAAAAGAAAAACAGCAGGGAAAGCTAAAGTAAAACAGTGAAGCCAGTAGGTGAATGGGTAAGACACAGAATTTTGGTCAATAATACTTCAGGAGAAGTTAAAATACAAGCCAAAAGAAAAAAATTGCACCATAAGCAAGAAAACTGACAGCCAAGTCATAAACCATGATCTTCCTGATAGATGGGAAGAAGTGGGTAAAGTACTGTAAAAAAAGAATCAGAAACTTTTGTTTATAAGCTAAACACTTAAAGGAAACAGAAAGTAGAAGGAAAATGTGATAAAAACTCAAGTGAGAATCTTGGCAACTGAAATAAATGAATTTTTTGTACATGCCAGAGTAGGTTCTATTAACTTTTGATCCCAATGTTTAGTAATAAAGTCAGGTGTGATTTCTGTCGCACTTCAATGGCAGACTGGAGCAGGACACCCACAATGAAGTTTCAGCAAGACAGCTGGTGGTGCAAAGCTGAGCAAATGAGAAAAGTCTGAGTGGGAGTCAGGAGATTGGAACTAATAGCTGAATAAATTAGATGTCCAATATCTTCATTTTCTGAAATTATTTTATCATGAAATAAATGCATATCCTGTGTTTATTTCAATGTATAATATGAAATTCAAATCTGCTTTTACATATGCATGCAATCAGTTAGTCTTAAATGCAGCTGTATTTATTGTCTGAAAGTTCTGAATTTCACACTTACTGAGTACCCACTTCAAAAACTAGTAGTTATTCACAGAATTTCCAAATACTTGAAAATCTTCTTACATAGACTCTCAAAACCTGTTTCATTTGAACACACCAAAGTTGTTGACCAATTCCATAGGAAATCTGAAGCTTTTAGAGGAAGACAAACTTGGGGCTTCAAGAGACACCAGGAGCACACTACAGATATGAACAGCTCAGCACTCACAAATAAATGTAAGAAGTTCTGGCCTAAAAGCATTGGCAGAATTTGAAGGCAAAGGTTTGCAATAAAACTTCCTTGTTGACTTTAATATCAATACATCACATTTCTTGCCTGCTACATATCTTATTTTGACACTAACAGTCCAGAATGACCTTTCCTCATGTAGACACAGAAATATCGACACCTGGTTAGTTGCAGATGCTCTGAAGGTTCTGCACACAGATGTTCAAGTCACTCCTTTTCCAGTCCAGGCTTCAGTGCCAGCTATCTCAATCTTCAATTTCCCTAAACTCAAAGAAGACATTACACTCCTAAACCAAGCAAAGTGCTACCAGTGGTTACTGCTATTAGTCTTTCAGGCTTGAATTTGCAATTTTAACAAAAAAAAAAAAAAANTTTGAGGGTTATATTTTCAATTTAAAAAAAAAAAAAAAAAAAAAAAAAATCATATTGCTAGATGCAAAAAGTCTGCTGTTTGTTATCAGGTAGCCACAAATAAACATTTGTGCTGGAAAAAAAAACAGCAGCTAGCAATGTCCATAAATCATTGTGGTACTGAGTACACAGGTTGCCCAGAAAGGCTGTCAGGTCTCCATCCTTAAAGATATTCAACATTGGCTAAATCTGCTTTAGGTGACACTACTTTGAGCAGAAGTTTAGACTACACCATATCCAGAGCACCTTTCCAGCTTCAGAAACTATTTGATTCAATTTTAAATTTACAGGTAGTATTTATCAGGTTCAAAATACAGCAGTAGTTGGTACTTCTTCCTGTGTGCATCTCAGATCAGCTAAGTTAATGCCACAGTAAGACAAAAAAAAAAAGTTTTCCAAACATCCCTTCTGATTATCATTAGTTAGCCTTTGGTGCCAGGTCTACTATGCTTGAATTTCCATAAATTGATAAAAGTGTTGGTACTGAAAACAAACTCCAATTACTTGGCAAATTTAAAAGTAGCATATCAGGATGTACATGAAGCCTTACTCCCATGCAGAGCAATAAAGGATATGTATAAGCAATAAATCAAGCTACCACAAATATCAGGTTAAAATAAATTCATTTGAAGTCCTAATATTGCTTTCTATTCCATTTTTATGTTATAGAATTACAGCAAGAATGGTAATCAAGGTTAGAAATAGTCCACAAAGATTTTAACATCCCACGAGAATGAAATAACCCACGTAGCACCAAGTCAAACTCATGACTCAGGCTTTCAACTAACACAACTGAACACTGACACAGTTGTAAAGCAAATCCACTCCACATCCTTCCCTAAGCCACACACTGGAGCTATGAAGAGTGTTTTGGTGCTGTGTTTTTTTTTTTTTCTTTTTGCTTAGTTCTTATAGCATAAAAGATTATTTATCTATAAATATATTTGCACATGAGTCTTGTGGTCAGATTATAAACACAGACAGCAGGCGATTAAAAACAATCAAAATGAGAAAAGTCACACTGGGGTTTCTCTTTGTATATGAAGAGATGAGAATGTATTTCTAAATCTATATGAGCAGAGAACCATTACCTTCTTTTTTTTCCTCCAGTTTCACCCTGTTTTACTCATTAGCAGTTATCTGAAATAGCATTAATTTTTTACTGAACTTGTTAAATTATCATGATGATGATATATGTAGTACATCTGATGTTTCAACATAACAAAGGCAAACTGAATGCTTTGGTAGGGAACATCAGTTTGAAAATTACTCACCTCTGCGATATGAGGATTAGGATTGAATCCACACAGGCTGCAGACCACAGTGTGACACTGGGTGCATGTGTTGTAGTTGGCCTTTTCAGGAGTGTGCAGCAGCAGCTCGGTGGTTGTACAAAGAGGGCAGAAGGTTTTCTTTGGGGCAGACTCGGCGGGTTGACTTGCACCAGCTTGCTTTTGCTGTGGGGGTTTTTCAGGCCCTGGTTGCTGGCCGGGTGGTTTTGTAGGTCCTGCTTGTTGTGCCAGGGCTTTTGTAGGCCCTGCAGTCTGAGAAGGTGGTTTCGTAGGCCCCGCCTGGGGTGGCACTTGTTTTACAGGCCCTGTTTGCTGCGGAGGTGGCTTTCCAGATCCAGGCTGAGGTGGTTGTTTTGCAGGTCCTGTTTGCTGAGCAGATGGCTTTTCAGGCCCAGGTTGCTGAGAAGGCTGTTTTGGAGGCCCTGTCTGCTGGGGAGATGGCTTTACAGGACCTCCTTGCCGTGCAGGCTGTTGCGATGGTTGTTTCGCAGGTCCTGGCTGCTGTGACGATGGTTTTGTGGGAGGTGGTGTTTGGGACGTTGTTTTAGTGCTGTCTGGTTGCTGTGGGGATGGTTTTGTTGGGCCTGATGAAGGTTTTGCAGAAGTTTGCTGTTGAACAGGTTTCATTGGTTCTGACGGTTGTGGTTGAGATTTTTGTGGTCCTCTTGGCTGGGGTGGTTGTTTTGCTTGCTCTTGCTTAGCATCTGCTGGTTGGCCATGGCCTGGTTTCTGAACTTGCCTTGGTTCCCCAGGCTGCTGAGGCACTGGCTTGGAAGACTCAGTTAGTTGGACAGTAGGTCTGACAGGTCCTTGTTGTTGAACAGCTGGCTTTGGAGACTGTGGTTGAGTTGGATGTTTTGCAGGGCTCCTCTGCTCCTCAGGTTTCTCTTTTGGGGCAACTTTTTGTTTCCTACCGGCTTCTTCATGAGTTGTATCTGAATCCGATATCAAATCAAAAGGATTGAATTTGTTCACAACTGAAGTGACTGCACTCAATGGATTGGCTTCTGAGAGAAAACTGGGCATCATACTTGGCTTCTGATCTTCTTTAAAATCAGTCCTGGACTTTGATTCCCGTAGACTAAGAGTAGAAGGGCTCCGTCCAGGCGCCCGTTGTTCTGTCTTCAGCACATCTACTGTTCTGCTTTTACTTAAACCTGGTGGTCCTGGATCTGGAGGCTTACCTGGTTGTCTGGGGTGCCGGCTTGTATCAAGTTCAGGATGTCTGCAGAAGAAAAATGTAATAAAATTAAAATAATGCATAATATGAGAAAAATTAGATAAAAGAAGATGTATCAGTAATCCTGGAAGTGCACTCGTAGTGCTAAGAAGTTTCTCAGTGCTTAAGCATTTTCAAGACCAAGGCTCATAACAAGGTACATGTAAAAGGTATTTAAACAATCATTATTCTTTAAAGGCTTATACAAATATTCAGTCATAGATTGCTTTATTCTTTAGAAAATAATCTAATATAACAAATTTTAACCAGATACATTTTTTTCAGAATTCTGAATAGATCAAAGCTAGAACTTATTATACCTATATCCAAATTATTAACTCTCCACCCTACTCCTATAAAAACAGGGAGACAGAAGACTAAAAGGAACAGAGGTGTCAAAATTAGCAGATCAAAGTACAGCCATAAAAAAAAAAGCCATGCACAATGCAAAATGCTTATGCACTTGTGTTCTGGATACTTGTACAAAACTTGGATATATTTACAATTCAATATGCAGCAGGGATTTCGACTCCTAAAATTCATGTATGTTAAGGAGTATATGCTTCTTCGTAAAGTATTTATTTTGGAACCCATCCATTCACAAATCAGAAGAGGTCTCCATCAAATAAAACAGATTTCAGTTCCCAGTTAGCCCTGAACCCTTTTTTTCTTCTTTGCAAATAGCTACCATACTCCTTCTCAGCCTCACCTCAACAATTCTCACTGACCTGTATTAAAAAAACCCCACCACATTACATCAGAGAATTGAGAAAAATCCATGCAACAAGATCTTGCTATGTGTTCATACAGGAAAAAATGAAACTAAGAATGCAAGAACCCAAATCAAGGCTATAGCTTTATATGGGGCACAGTATTTTACTTGTTGCTATAGTTGGCTGTAGCAGGGGAAATAATATTGTATTTTCTGCTAATGGCTCAGGGACGTAATAAAATATTCTATTCAGTGCTATCACTGAGCTTCTTCTGGAAGATATGGTGTTCTCTTCAGTGTCACAGAAATGTTCAAATACAAAATTTTCACTTTTCACTCTGAGAGAACCAGTCAGCTGTGGTCTTAAGTTTGCCAGACATGACATTTCTTCTGGGTATTCAATAAACAATCACTTATTAGATTTAACTGCATTCCTTGACTAATAAATAGATAAATAAATGCACAATTTTAAGAGTTTTTTCAGAAGTCTGCAGAACCATCTACAGTAGCCACATCAAAAAATGTGTCTTGCATTGTTAATGTCACCATGAGTTTAGCAGTATTTCTGATTAGCATTTCGTTTCCATTACATGACTAGCAATGGCAATACAAAAGGACAAAGCTAAGTGGTAGACATTTCTATGTAATTCTCACAACACGGGATTTCTCATAATCTTGTATCTGATTCTTTCTGTTAATTAAAAATTTCCTCAAGTAATACTTGTTAAGGACAAACTACTTCCAGCCTTCCACAATTCTATTTATCCTTTCCCATTTTTCTGTACATATTGACCGCAATATTTAGAAGTTTATGACCCTAATGTGCAACCCACTGAAGTGAGTAGTTGTTTTTCCAATGGCATCAGTGAACATTGATTAATTCAGAGAGGATAGTTTAAAAAGCCCAACGATAATCTAATTCTTTCCAATATTTGGCATTTTTGCTTATTAAAAGAGCAATTTTATACTCTGATTAGCAACTAGGTAGGTCTACCTGTAGTTCTATTTCTCGTTATTTAGATAAATGCTCTAGGTTTATCTGAAGAGGCACTGCTTATCATATAAAAACATTTCAACTAGTCTGCTAGCAGCAGCCTGGTACAATTCCAGCATTCATGTTTGTAAACATGCAAACTCTTGGAGTTTCAACAATGATACGAGTGAAAAGGGAGGGGGGGGAAAATCAGTAGTGTTACTGAAATTTAGATCCAGAAATAGGGTACCATGCCCATGCCCAAACCTTACAATGTGAAGGTAGAATAGAAGGGGGGGAAGGGGGGAACCCCAAACAAAAACCCAGGCAAAAAAACTCAACCATTTTTCAAAAATTTAATTTGGAAATTATCAAGAATAACAACTGTAGATTGAAGTAGAATTCTGCTCCAGCTTGCATTTTTATCAAATAATGTGTTCCATAAATTTCCACCTGATCAGATATCAGGCTCTAAAATGAGATTAAAACCCATGAATCTAGGAAATAAACTCAGGTGATTCTCTTCAAGGCTACTGGTATATTCTGAAGACCTGACTTGTCTTGCCTTTGTACATAACAATGATTCTAAGCAATGGAGACAGTGTGTGATTAACTAGTGGAAGAAAAAGCCTTGAAAAGACAAGCTTCTTGAGAAATGTTACTTCTGTCAAGAGCCAGGACTTGCTCCATTTAGTTTGAGGTACCTGAGAGTTGAAGTCTTCTTTTCTACAACCATTTTACAACCAACTACAGATTGATACTGAAAAATCTTAATTGACAGAAACCTCAGACTAAATCTTGTATTTATTTGACAAGAATTTTCTAGCTTTCAAATCTTTTGAATCATGAATAACCCACAATTGTTTTAAAGCCTTCAAATCAGACCCAAAATACAAAATAATTTAGTTCTTCCTCACATAATGCTTTTCTTTGTGCTGCTGTTTCCTGTCAATTTGGTCTTGCTTCATGGAACTCATCTCTATTCATTTACGTATTACAGCCAAATCAAAGCTTACTTTGGAGTAAGTGGAGATTTAACAAAAAGACTAGTCTAGTCTTTTCAATTCCATAGTCTAGTTCTTCAATTCCATAACTATAAACACCTGTTCAGAAGGCATGCCTTTTCCCCATTCATCAGTATTAACTGATCAGTGTTAACAGTTTCAAAGACAAATGCAATTACAATGCAACTCAAAGGTAGTTAGATCTTTTCATATCTGCAGACAAGATATGTATGAACCTATGCATACTCCAGTGGCTAACTTTTTAAAAAATATATATTTCTTCTGGAAAATATACCACAAATATACATCAGAAGTGCAACACTCCGCAAGACTTCTTGGCATTTCTTATCAAAATGTGGCAAATTTTTTTATTGATATCTATTGTGACCAACGTATTGCACTGGGGAAAAAAACAATAAAAAATAAACCAAGCAGCTGTATTAGACAGTCATAGATTCAGTTGGCCATCTAATCCTTTCAGATATAGAATAATTCCTCAGGAAATGAACACTGGCATAGTTACAGAGTCATTTGATGAAGCTAGAACAAATGGAACTTGCTTACAAATTGACTCTGTTTGTTTCAGATAAATTTCCCAACCATGAATTTTCTGAAGACAGGTAATTGAAATAGGATAGAAAGATTTCCACAGATCCTAAACATCTCACTGGAATCTTGAGAATGAAACTCTCATTTTAAAAGAAAAAGTAAAAAAAATAATAGGGACATATTAATCAGACAGTTCACTTTAAGTGCTCTAGATCAAAATGCTTATATTAAAATTCACCAGACTAAAAGGCTCAAAGCCTACAGAAGTTCTAGAATGTAAAGCATTCATTTTTAGGTGATAAAGGTGCAACTATGTTACCTGGCACATATATTACTTACTATTAAAATGTCTGTATTTGCAAAAATTGTTACCTCAGGATACCATCAATCATAAGGAATTTGTACACTTTAGGGTTACTCTGGGAGCAGGAATGAGAGCATTTGGAATAGGAAATAATTATTAGACTCTAATGTTATAATGGAAATCACAAAGTAAAAATCCATTTAATATGTTAAAAACTAACAGACACTACAGTAAGGACACTGCCAAAATGCAAGCTATATGGACTGAAAGCCAGAATTCCTCTTTCGATCACACTCTGTCACTTAACATTTGGATTGGAAAGAAAAAAAAAAAAAAAAAAAAACTAGTTCCAGTTTTAGTGTGGAAGAGGGTGATCTGTAATCCTTAGAAGAGTCTTACTCCAAGGGTTTTGTTTGGATCAGGTTCTTGATAATTACCACAAACATTCTTGATAGCTCTCAACAGCAAAGAAAGCAAACAGCAAGAGGAGCAAATAAATCCACAAACCAAGAGACAAGTAGTAACTTCATTACAGTGGGAAGGGCATGAAGATACTATGATAGGAACTGCTATAATAGTCAAAGCTGACACTCTGACGCAAGGTAAAAGGCTGTAATTCACAAATTTAGAGTCCCTTTAAATAGAGGGTGGAAGTATGGTATGCTAACAAGATCGAAGTAGCTTCTGATATAAAATATGTTTGTAAGAAAGCAGCCATTTATAAATGCAAAGATATTCACATTGCAATGATTTCAGCCTATTCTAACGACTTCCAAGAACATTTATCTTTATTTTTTCATGCTGATGTTCCATTAAAAAGTAAGTTTCAAAGTACTTGTGTCTTTGTTCATAAACAGTTATACAAAAGGGAATTTTGAGCTTAGTTTCTTGGAACTCAAGAATATTTATTTTCCTTATTAACATTCCTTAATAACAACAGAAGCTGTGCAGAGACCTAAATTGAATAGAAAATTTAATTTTATACACAGTGTTAATGCCTGATCAATAATTAAGCAAGACATGAAACAGGAAGATTTGACTTCCAGTTTTAAAAAATGGAGACCATCATCTCAGGTATAATCTCAGTGATTCCAGTAATTTGCCCAAGAATTAATTTAGTCCAACCTCCCTTGCCTCTCTTCTAGAATTCACTTATATAAACCTGCTATTATATAAACTGAATATGCATTTATGTGGGGTGAGGTCAATGCACCGTGAAAGAGTCGAGGAGGCTCCTTTCAGCTTCCTCCTTCAAGACAAACAACACACCCAGCCCCGGAGTCGGAGAGCAACAGAGGCGCCGGCCTCGGACGACGGGCCGGGGCGGGAGGGGGTTCAGGACCGAGGACAGCGACACGGGGCCGGGCAGCGCTGGCGGCTCAGCCGGCGGACAGCGACAGGGGGCCGGAGGAGAACCGCTGGCTCAGGACCACGGACAGTGGCAGCCCCGCGGAGCCGGGCAGGGAGCGGGCTTGTTGCACGTCGGGCTGTGAATTCGCCGAGGGGCAGGGAAAGAACGGGGAAGGAAATTACCCTAGCCTTCGCAGAAACACAATGAGATAAAGTCATGACTCTCCAGAACACTGAATACCGTGGCAATCAATTTAATCTATAATTTAGCCTCTTCCCTACCAACTAATAAAGGAGAAAAAAAAAAAAAAAAAAAAAAAGAAAAAAAATAAGGGTAAAAATAGGCTGAAACACACCTCATCAATCCATGACTATTTAATGAACCCAAATGATAGTTGTAGAGGTTCAGAATTGGCAGAGTAACGGCCAGCAAATGTATTATGCCCAAAAGCTTTGGAAGATTCAACAAGATTCTCTCTCCAGACGCTCGTAGAACCCATCCGCCCCGGAGAGAGCTTCCCTGGCTCCTACCAGAGCTGTAGGGCATCCAGCCCCGTAAAGCACACACCCGCACACAGAAAACCAGAACGGTGTCTGCACATCTCTCCCCGCCCCGACACAGAAACTGCCCGTGCTCCAGGTAAGTGCAAGGGAGGAAAGGAGGGCGCAGCGCATGGAAACGGGGACCGCCGTTATTATCAGAGACCGCTGTAGTGGGAGAAGCCAGAGAGTGCGGGCTCCGTCCTGGTGCCCGCGCCCGTGCAGCCACTCCTTCCCTCCCTCTGCCAGCAAAATGGAACGCCGGCTCCGGGTGCAGCGGGCCCAGATCGGATTGCGACTCGCCCCCCGCCCCACCGCGAGGAGACGGAAAAGGGGGAAGGGAGGAGCGGGAGAAGGGAGATTTTCCGTGCATGCCTTTGCATGGGAGGCGGCTCCGCGCCGGCGAGGTTCCCTCTGGGCAGCCCCTGCGCCCTTGACATGACAGCGGCGATCTGCCTCCTCTCCTCCTCGCTCAGCTGGCTCAGGTCCGCCTCCACCCCGGCCGGGACCAGGCTCTGCAAGGGGGCCGCGGGGCCGCCGCCATCCCCGGCTGCCGCCGCCCCTTCGGGGAAGGCGCCCAGCCCTTCGCCTCCTTCCAGGCTCGCCTCGTTGCCCATGGCCGCCGCGGCTCGCCGCCTCTCCCGTCGGGCGCAGACCGGGCTGGGGGGCGGCTCGCAGCCCCGCTCCCCCG
>VZSE01005073.1:4890-36686 GCA_013398275.1 Promerops cafer
GAGTGGGAGGGGGGAGGGAGGGGGAAGGGACCCGCCCCGCCCGCGCGCTCTCCATGACGGGGTGGGCGGGGCCGCGCGCGCTGTGGCGGCGGCCGCCATCTTGCGGCGGCACCGTGAGGGCGCTTGTGGGGTGGGGCACCTACTGCGCTGAGTGGCCTTGGGGGGGCTGCAGGGAGACCCGGGGAGCAGGAGCGCCCACTCCGCGGGGATCGACGTCGTCCCCGAGGGGGCTTCGTGGTCGAGGGGGCTCCCGGGCCGGCCTCTTTAAGTCCTCAGATTAAAACACTTCTGCGAACACTCTGCTCCCTTCCGCCTCTGCAGCAGCACCAGCCCAGCCTTCCCCAAACCTGCTCGGAGTGGCTGCTGCCAGCCCACTGCTCTGGGCTCTAGACAGCATGTACTTCACTTTCTCGCCAAGAATCTCCTCCCTGAATTATTGCTCAGTGATGATCGAACCCAAGCTGAAACCTTTAGTTCTTCATAAAGATTTTATTTTTCTCTCTCTCAGGCCAGTCTCTGACAAAACAGCTGGCAGAACATTTGGTTAGACTTGGTGGTTTCAGTTTTAGAAGCTCCATTTTCTCACGTGGAGCGCACTGGACTTCAAATTGTTACGGGAATAAACGGGAGAACGGGTGTGTGTGACCGACTGGGGAGTGCTCAGGAGTTTGGGTATTGTCTCAGGAGAGAACTGCTCGAGGAGATTCAGGCATTGATCCCTCGAGTAGCATGTCCTGTGCTGTTCAGGGAGCCTGTCCTTGAGAAGGGGGGGTCTTGGGAAGAATTTAAAAAATCTGCCTTAAACGGATGCACCAAAGAAATCCCTTTATCGTAGATGGAAAAAAAGGCAGGGGTGATCTGGGGATGCTGTGGTTGCCTGTGCCAGGAGCATTCTGGCAGCACCATGGGCAGGTGGGCTCTGCCAGCTTGGCACTGCTGCAGCAACCAGGGTAACGTGATAAAAGCCTTTTATCTTCCTGACAGCAGGGCAAGTCCATTCAGCTAACACTGAAAGGACCATTTTCTCCTTCCAGTAAGAGTTGAGTGTTGTTACTTCAGTTTTTCTCAGAGGGCAGGGCCCCTTCGGGCTCTAACACACCCTATTATGGCAAGACTGGGTGTGTTTTTAAAATGAGTCAGCTATTCTGAGATAGTGCTTGTGTGGCTGACCTCACTCTGCTAATGAATTTCTGACTCCTCATAGAAAATGTGGTAAACAATTAAATGGTTTAATTCAGTCCTTTCTGATTCAGTGGAAGAAAATTACATTGTTACAGTTTCACTGAAGACAGAGGTGTCTGTGTTCTCCTGTCTCCTCACACATTTCCTTTCAGCCATTAACTTCTGCCCTGGTCTCCAGCTCATCCCAATGGGTGTGAAAGTGGCACTGACAGCAGCAAAGCCCCCTCAAGTACCATAGGATTGGAGGCAGGTGTTCCCAGCCTGCCTTATGATGGCAGTGATCAAACACAGTGACTGAAAGTTGCCAAGGAGAAAAGGAATTTAAATAGCTGAAAGAACCTTGTACAGGCTGAGTAAGAAAGGTCTCAGACTCAGGCTGATGGCACTTCTGTTGAGTAGACACTTCTGAACACCACATCTCGTCAGCCAGGATTTCAGCAGATAGCCCAGGGTTTGGTGGGCAGAACACTAGGGAATCTGGGAGAGGGATAAAGGAAGGATAATTTTTCTTGGAACTAGTTAACACTCATGACAGCTTCAAATATTTGAACTTGTTTAAGGATTTAAGAAGTTGGTGGTAACTATCAGCAGCTAAAGAGGGGAAGAATCACTGGGAGGGGGACAAGGAGGGGACAAACACTTTGTAGGCAAGGAGAGAATATATGAAACTTTGATGTGCAGAAGAATGGAAAAGCAGGAACACTAACAGAGAGATTAAAGTTTGCAATTAAAGTGTAGTGTAGGAGTGTATGTGTGACAGACGGGAGACGTTGAAAGGACAACATCCTCAAGCCACAGAAGCAACCAATTGTGCTAAAGTAGTATTTATTTTAAGGTTTCCCTCTGAGTCAGTCTATTTCTCTCTGGAATTACAGAAATAGAACTGGGCTGGTTTATAATCCCTGAGGAATCGCCTGGGATTCTTCGTGCCTCCCCTCAGCACAGAGCTGCTGCCTGTGGTGAAATGTTCACCCCTCTCATCACAACACCAGCCAAGGTTTGGGTGTGAGATCCTGTGTGGGGACCGTGCTCCACTGTCCCTGTCACTGCCTGAGAGCTCCAGCCGGTGCCCTCTGTGCTGCAGCCCACTGGACCCCAGAGCCAGCTGCTCCAGGGAATGCTGAAATGAGACTGGGAATAACAAGGCTGGGCAGCTTTCACCCACGCTGCAGAGTTCCAGCTGGTGTGCTTATATTGGGATTGTTCGTTTTCCTGCTGGCATGGCTCATTTTTGTCCTGGAATCACGTCACTGTACTGCTTCTGGCATGGCTGGAGCTGTTCTGGAGCTGTTGCTTTGTTTTTCTGCTAGCACAGCCCCAACAGTCAGAAGGTAAATAAATCCCTTGGCCATAGGCACAGAATAAGCACAGTGCAAGGTGCCTTTCTGACCAGCAGGCTCGGCGAGAGACCTTTTTGGCACCTGCAGCAGGTGTTGGGGTCTGCTCCCTGTAGCTGTGGGCTCTGGCCAAAGCCAGAGGCCGGTTAGGAACAGAGGAGGCCCCACTCAAACACTCAGGTTTGGTGAGTCAGGAATGAGGAAGTGCCACAGCTCACGTTGAGAAAGATTTTTCAGTGCCCTGGGTTTCTACTGCTCATGATCCCCTGCACTCTCCACCTATTTCAACATCCTGCATTAATGAGGGAAGTAGAAGTAACTGAAAAAATAATCCCCTACACCATTCATCATCTGCTGCAAAGCTTAAATAGCTGCTGAAAACATCCTGTTTTTTTCTGTGAAGCTGTTCTGGGATTTAAGAAATACCCCGGTGAGGATTGTGCAATCTGAATTCAAAGCTCGATGACTCAGGGGTAGCAGCAAGCAGGGTGGTGCTGGTTGGAGGATTTACAGTCTCTCCTCAACCTTGAGGGATCCTTGGATATAGGTACAGTAACAAAGCAACTGTGAATTTGTGAAGTGAAAAGCTACAAACAAGGAAAAAACCCCACCAAACCCCACCAAATCCTGAGTGTTTTTATTATGAAAACAGTGCACTAATGCTTGAAAGCATTATGCCTTCCCTTGGAGAGCCCAAGTTTCTAGTCTGGGTTAGGACTCCTCAGTCCCAAACCAAGTTTATACTCAGTGCTGCAAGGCCTTGTGAGGAGTGGCTTGTAATGAAAATGTGCTCACAGAGCAATTGAAGGAGTGAAAAATTTCCTATAGAAGGAGTTGAGCTACTGGGCAGAAGGATGGCAGGTGAAATTTGGCACAGGCTCATGATTTCCCATGGGAAACCAATCATAATTCCAGCCATTTAGCAGCAGCCTGTAAAACCAGGACTGCTGAGCAGGGCCAATATATCAGAATTATTACTGAATCATAGAATCATTAAGATGGGGAAAGACCGCTAAGATCATTGGGTACAATTGTGGCAACTTCTCATTAAGTACTTCTCAGCACCATGGTTGGCAGGAGTCAAAAAACTGTTAGAGAAGAAGTGAAAACGGAAATATTTCCTGGCACCTCTGCACTTGGGAGTGTCATATACAATTCCTGTGCCCAAAGGGAAACAAGGACACTGAGGCAAGGCACAGTTTCCATGGGCCAAGTGGTTGAATGGGGTGGTATTGCACTGGGAACATGAGCAAACTGATTCCCTGCATCGTGAGGTGCTGGGGATGCACAAAGGTGCTTCGGGTCTCATGGAGGACTGGGCAAGCATGTGAGGATCTGTGTTGGGCCACCACTGATGCAAAATGGGGTAGAGCCAGAGAGGGGGCAGTGGCTCTGGGACAAGGGGAGGGACAGTGGGTGCTGCTTCTGGTCTAGGTCCCCGCAGGTTGCAGCATAGGTCATCTCCCTGCCCCAGCAGTTATTAGCCTGTTGTGGCCTGTTGCTGGTAGCCACACTGGGAATTCATCAGCCAGTGTAAAATCACCCCCTGGCCATGTGCCAGTGTGTTCCCTCTGCAGGGAAGCCTTAAGGGAGGTCCTGTGAGCAGTGGGGCAAGGTCTGTCTGTTCCCTGCCGCCCTCCCGCTCTGCCAGGCTTGTTACACACGGGGCAGGACACGGTACTGATTCCCAGCTTGCAGAGCTCACACCCTCGGCTTAGTTCAGCCTGACTGCACAGCCGTGCTCGAGTGCTCCAAGTCTGCCCCTGTGAGCACCCACATGGGCTGATGAACAGGTAACACACCCACCACGTTTTACCCAACTCGCCCAGATTTATCAAGACACAGCCTTAAAGAAAGTACACATTTTTTTATTCAGAGAATCACAATAAACTACTGAGGCTCACAGCTGCTTGCCCTGGCATAGCTTCCCAAACATTCCCGTGCAACTTTTGAAAACATCAAGCACACTTCAAGGATTTGGAAGATGCACCATCATAAGCAAAACCTGCACGAGACATTGGGATTTCTGCCAGAGCAGTAGCTCCCTGCAAGAAAAGCAGGCAGGTGCAGAGCAAGGGGAAAGGGCAGAGAACTTTCTAGGCAACCTTCTGCAGAAGCAACTCAATGTCGTCCTGGATCTTGATGGTTTCAAAACTCCGGCTGTAGCGTTTGAAGGGCACGCCGTCGGGGCCAATGAGGAACTTCTCGAAGTTCCAGGCGATGTCGTTGCGGCAGACCGGGGACCAGATGATGTACTGCGGGTTGGTCATCAGCGAGGAGGGGTCGTCGTGCGGGAAGGGCAGCGCCTCTTTCAGGAAGGTGAAGAGGGGGTGCGCGTTCTTCCCGTTCACCTCGCACTTCTCGAACATGATGAAATTGGGCTTATACCCGTTGCCAGGACGAACGTGCTCGAGCATGGGAAGGATCTCTTCGTTGGTGCAGTTCTCCTAAGCAAACAAAGGTAAACCCGCCCGGAGCACGGCCCGTGAGACCTCGGCCGAGGAGGGCGGCTCCTCCCCGCTCCCCGGTCCCGCTCTCCGGGCCCGCCGCCCGCCCTACCTGGTGACCGAACTGGTTGCAGGGGAAGCCGAGGACCTGGAGCCCGCGGGGGCCGTAGCGCTTCTGCAGCTCGTTGAGCTGCAGGAAGTCGCGCGTGGTCGTGCCTCAGAGCGACGCCACATTGGCCACCAGCAGCACCTTGCCCTGCAGCGAGCCCAGTGACAGCGGCTTCGCCGCGCCCAGGGGCTGCGCCGAAAGCCCCGACAGTCCCGCCGCACGCCCGGCCGCCGCCGCCGCCGCCGCCGCCGCCGCCATNCCGGGCATCGCCCTCCGCGCCTTCCCGGGCTTGGCGGGGCGCGGAGAGTTGGCTCAGGACAGCTCTGAAGGGCTCGGGGGGCTTTGATCACGGAAATGCGCAGCGCAGCGTGGTTTTAAAACCCACAGCTAACAGGGAAGTATCACCAATCCTCGGAAGCGCTGTGGAAAAGCAGTAAAACACAGAGTGGTCCCAGGAGTTCCAGCCTTGGTAGTGACACGGCCACCTGCGTGCAGGGGTGGCACAGTGTGGCACGAAGGCTGCAGCATTCTCCGAGGACATCACTGCCGCCGAGCATGGCTTTGGGGAGAGAAACACCTTCAGTTTGTGCATCAGGCAGAGAGGAACGGGAGGGGCACAAGAAAGAGGGACAGCAAATTCCCTTCTTCAGACTCCTATCATTTTTTCACCTCTTTGAGGCTGGTGAAGTCTACACACAAGGTTACAGCTTGGTATATCCTCACTAGATAAAGAGAAGTAGGCTCCTTCTTCAACTTCAGGGCTTGCTTTTCCTCATCCTTGACTTTTCCATTTCTTGCCTAACTGCTTCAGTCTGTTTGCAAGAGTGTTAGATCATGCAGTATTTACTGCTCAGTTCCCCACAGACTGAAGGCAGCCCTAAGTGAACCGGGCCATTTCTTGTGCTCATATCAAGCAAGTGGCCCGGCTGTCTCTCCACAGGTCTTTGTGAACCTCTGCTGTCCCCCAGAGCAGCCTGTGAAGAGGCAGGTCGGGGTCAGGCCTTGTGTCCATGTGCACGGGTTGGACCGACAGGGACTGTGGAGCAGCACAGCCCGGCAGGAACAAAGAGCCAGGGCCTCAGCTCCAGTGCAGCTCCCAGGGGGAAGCAGGGAGCCCCTGCTGAGGCTCCTGCCAGCATCTGCGCCAAGAGAGCTCCATTCAGAACAGCCCAAGGTCAGACAGCTGCTTATCAGCCCTGGCCACCAGCCAAGGCAGCCTGGGCCCCCACGCAGGGGGATGCGTTCAGCCCCCCCTTGCTGTCTGCTCTCTTTCATGCTTGGGAGCAGGGACTTGTCACGAAATGCCAGCTGTCACTAATAGGCACCACATAATGCTGCCTCTGGCCTGGGTGCCCAGGTGACTGCAGGATCTGGGGGGGTTGCTCTGAGCCACTCTTGGCACATGCCCCAATGACTGGGAACTGGAATAGTTCCAGTTCCCGGCTGTGGCAAGTTTTGGGGACTTCCCTGATTATCTTGAATCTTTGGGGACCTGCAGTGTGTTGCAGCAGTGATGGCAGGAGCCATGTCAAGTGTCCTGAGAGAGATCAGTGCTGGAAAATGGCCGATGAGCAGAGGCACATGATCCATGTTTGCTCTTGAAAAAATTGACAGTTACAGTTAACACAGACTCCTCCTCACCCACCCCTGGGCACAGTGAGCCACAGTTCCTGAAGAAGAGGAACTTCCCTTCAGGGTGACCTCTAGGGCAGGGCCACATCTCTGCTGCTATTTTTGATCTCAGACTGGCACCTTAACTCCTCTGTCTGGTCCCAGGGAATTACTCTGAAGTAGGGGAGTTTACTTCTGGGGCCCTGCCCTTTCCAGAGAAGCACAGGTTAGGGCTTTCCCTTCCTGGATGAGCAAGTTTTAAGGGCACAGAATGAACTTCCTTGTTGGCTCAGAGGTATGGCCTGTGCCTGGACACATTCTGTGCAGCGTACTCAGCTGGGAGCCAGAGGAGTGCCAGAAGCTCCAGGGGGACCAGATGGGTTCAGGGGACCCCTTTTGGGCTGTGTGACAAGTGACAGTTGTCCTACAAGGCCAAAAAATTGCTGTTTAACAGCAACAGCGGCGAGTAATCACAAAGGCCACAAAGCCACACCTTCTGGCCTCCTGCTTACATCATGTTCCCACTCCTGGTACTGAACTCCCTCCCCTGCCCAGAGGACTGGCACTTGGCTCCTCACTTTTCCTCTGCCTCTTCCACAGCTCCTTGCCTGCCTGGATCACTCTCCATTTGTGCTGAGCTTTAATTTCCCAGGTCAGGTCTGGCCATCTGTGTCCTCAACTCGGTTTCATCCAGAGCAAATGTGGTTTCCAGAGGTGACAGATGTGGCAGGAACCCAGAGGGAGCCAGGCTGCCAGCCCTCGAAGGCAGGAAAGCTGACTGATAACTGAGATGATGGTGTAGGTCAGCAAAAGCTTGGAGTCACACTGGGCTAACAGTCATGGCTGTGTTGAAGAACAGCAGCAGATACACAGCCACAGGCACTGAGAAACAGGCAACCTGACTCCAAACCCCTGTAAGAGTTGTTCTGTAACTGTGGCCATAGCAGACTGCAACCCCACATCCCTGCAAGACTGAAAACCGCCAGATTTGCTCAACTGCAACACCCCCCCAAAAACCGGAACTGCAAATGAGCAACTAAACTTGTCAACAGACCAGCAAATTAAATCCTCCCTGGCAGCCCCACGGCTGCAGTTGAGAACTTCCTGCTCTGTTCAATCCAGTCACCCTGCAGGGGGAGGACAAACACCCAGGAGAGGAGGGAGGGAAGGGTGGGGTGGGGTGGGTGAGACCACTTAGCTTGTCAGACAATTCACTCTGGATGTCTGTCTGAAGAGGAAGGACAAGGACCAGAGGTACAGGGCATTCCTACAGCTGGGTCTGTTTCTCCTTTGCTACAGGAAAAGCCATCAGGAATTGTCCCAAAAAAGAAAAAAAAGTGACACGGGTGTTTTGTATGCCATTATGGGATGCAGCCAGGTGCTCAGACATGGATTGTCATCAGCAGCTGGACTCCCTCCTACCCAGCCCAGCGAGGAGGCTGAAAGCTCAGCAGCAGCTGCTGTAAATACCAGTGTGAGCATGGAGATGCCCACTGCTGTTCCCTGGCCTTTCCTCCCCAGGAGCAGCACAATCCACTCTCCAGCACGGGTGCAAGCACAGGGCCTACACCTTAAGCCCAGCCCGTGCTGCAGGCCTTGAAGGCATCCCTCATGCAGTGCCATGGCAAACACCCTGCCATGTGCAACCTCTGCCCCTGCTCCTGCTGCCTGCTGCAAAGCATCACATGCTCCCACAGCAACACAGCATCTGCTCCTCCCTTCCTCCTACACAGCCTCCTCCTGCTCCTCCAGTCCCATGCTCAGGACTGACAAATCCAACTCAACTGGTGCACTCTCATCTCGCTGAGTATCAAAAGCTCCTGGGAAGCTTTGCTGCTCACTGCAGGGGCCAAGTGAGATACTGCAACTCGGCTCTGCTGCAGCCTTTGGAAACCACCATGAGCAGCAGATGGGTATCCCTTACTGGGAAATAAAAATAAGTATTAAAGCACTTGCAACTGCTCAGCGAATTCTCTCTCAGCTTTATCAAAAATGGTATTTCTAATTCAGGCTGTCAGATGCTGGGACAAAAACCCAGAGTGAGGAATACAGACACCAGGATACAGGGAGCTTAGAAAACTGCCTTTATTCTATTAGTTCTTGGAAAAATGAAAATACAGAAAGAGTTTAGTTGGCTGCAGAACAGCAAGAAGTTCACAGGTTAGGAGTCTGATCACTACATGGTAACCAAACTTACACAAAAAGTTTCTTTTTTTTGTTTTTAAAGTTTTGAAACTGGGTCCAGCAATGAATTTAAGGCAACTGAACAGTTCAGAAGCTTTGAGTGTGAGCAGGCTGTCTTTTCTCATCCCTACAGCACGTTATGGAAAAAACTCCTCCTGGGTGTGCAGACCACTCAAATCATTCAAATGGGTCAGACTCTTACAAATGAACAGGGGAAGAGGATCAGCTGCTTTCCACCGGACTTTATTTTCAAATACAGTTTCTTAAAAAACCCAGAACACCTTAACGCAGAGGTTACAAGTAACAGTATTAGGAAATCCAATTATACAAAAAATACTACATCTAAGCTGGGGTAAATAGATTTATTTTTGGTAACATACATTTAAACTGGCACTAATTACACAGTAACTAAAAGGTAACTAACATGAAACCACAGAACCCTCACTTTTCCTTAGCTGAATGGGACTTGGTCATTTCAGAGTGATCACATTTTCAAACTAATGTTTTACACCAAGCCATGAAAATCAGATCTTCCTAAATGTGATAGCACTGAAGCTACTCTTGATTCCATACAGCCATGTAACGGTTGTACTCAATTAGAATAGGACGTTAGTTATAAAGTAGTTACAGACCAATCCTCTGTGTTGACAGCTTTTTCTCTTTATAGAGACAAGAAAGAAGATAGAGAATTGTCTTCAATTAGCGCCTGGCATATCCTGTGAGTGCAGAAAAGGTTTGTTAGAGGAATGTTGAGGTTAACCTTGGGTGCACAGATGAATTTGATGCAGATTGTTATAAAAATCATGGTTGGCTTCTAAATACTGGTAGCAAGATGACTCGATTTTTAAATCTCTTAAGTAAATTATAGATAATGAAAAAGGCCAGTAATCATACACTAAGATTAATAAACAGCACTTCAAAATTACTCAAGTGCAGGGTGCTGCTTTGGCCATCTTCCTCTGGCCACGCTTTATAAGAGAAGGCACCCGGACTTTTTCTTGCCACGCCGGGCTTGCAAAGCAGCTCTAGTGGCCATTTCAAACACCTCCCTCACACCGTCTTTGGTCTTTGCCGAACACTCCATGTACCCGAATGCACCAATGCGGTTTGCCATATCCCGGCCTTCCTCGGGTTTGACAGGCTCCTGGAACAGCACAAAAGCAGCAGGTGAGAGAGAACAGCCCAAACCCACACTGCTCTTGCCCTTCCCACCCAGCCTCCCAACAAATGCAAGGGATTTCTGGATTAAGTACACATAATGAACTGGTTAGTTAAAAATCCAATGCCAGAGGACACGATCAGTTTTCTGATTATCTCTGAGCTTGAAAGCTGCAAGACTTTTTGAAGCTTGGGCAAATGATTGCCTATTTCTGATGAAACATTTATGCAATTCTTTGCTACCGTTGCAAAAAAGCCTATGAACAAATCCCCAAATCAATGCCTCAGTCTTTGTATAAAACCCCCAAATATTACGCTACAGGTGCAAAAATTCCAGGACAGAGCAGAGCATCTGCAGTCCCAAAACCAAGCTGGGGGTTTCAGGCTCAATCAAAAAATGAAACCTAGTGATATGCTCAGGAATGAGCAACAGCAACTGTGGTTATTACCTCAGAACACCCACCAATAAAAGTGTTTGCTGTCACATCCTGAACACACGAAACAAAAAACAGCTCCAGAGTGCGTGCACTGATGTGCTGATGATTCCTCATCAATTCCTTTCTACCTCAGGGATCCACCTCTCCAGCACTGAGAGAAGCTGACTATTAGTAACCCAATACAGCCATTTTCATGGCTGAGGATGCCTTCTTCTAGAACTAAATCTCCAAATATGAGAATCCCCACTCAGTTAATGGCAATAGACACTCCCTGGTGTCTGCCACGGGTAGGTGTTGATCACACAGCCCACAGAAACCAGCAGCCAGCTGTGGGTGCCTGTTTAATGCTCTGCTACAATCACCACACACTTATTTATTGTAAAACTCTGAAAGGAACCTGCCTGCTTCATTTTGGCCAGCTCTCGTCTTGTGTGCTCGTCATTCCTCAGGTCCTTCTTGTTTCCTACCAAGATGATAGGCACGTTGGGGCAGAAATGCTTCACCTCCGGGGTCCACTTCTCTGGGATGTTTTCTGAAAAACATAAATAGAGGCATGACTGTACAAAACCCCACTTCAGGGGAGAGTTTTATTTTAAAGCTTTTACACGCTGCCTGAGTTGTTGTAGCTTGATAATCCACACTGATGCCCTTTTTTCTACTCTTCATAAGGAAGCAAATAGACCTGTTCTGGTGTTAGCAAAAAAAGACAAGCCTTCTGTGGTAATTTGAAGGCTGAAGGACGTGTAGTATCTTGGCTTCTCTCAGCAGCTACCTGACAAGGGTGAGCACAAGGGGCTTTGAAGAACAGCATGCAGAATTCTGGACTGGAAAGTTATGGAATATTTTGCTTCAAGAGAAATATTTTATTTACCTCCAGAAGCTAGATATGGGCACAACAGTGAAGCCTAATTTTTAACCTCACTTCTTTTCCTAAAGCAACACAAAACAACCCCTCTCAGCTCTCCCCTTAACTGTAGCAGAACTGTTCAACGCACTAATTACAGATACACAAACACTAAGGCTTGGGGTAAGTAACTTCCAATCTGCCATTTCTCCCTACATGCAGCAAATGAATTTGTTCTCATATACAAGCAACCTCCTCCTCACATCCCTCCATGACTTTATTTTTTTAGTGAAAGGAGGACTTGGGGAGTTTTGAAAGCAAAACCTTGACAAATTCTATATAGCAGGAAGTGCTGAACAGCCTAAAACATCTGGCTGTGCTTTCATAAGCTTTTAGACATTTGAGATTCACCAGTGGATGTACCTGCAGGCTGCATAACCACTTTTTATCTTCATAAAATTCCATTCAGCTTTTGAAGAGACATTCACTATTATGTAATATGGTACATTTTCTTGCTTGAAGGAACAACTTAGACAAGGAGTTTGAAGCCAGTTTTTGCACTACAGCCAAAATATCAATTCTGCAGCTGCACCTGGAGTGCTCAGGTGTGCTGGCCTCTAGATGCTGCACACCTGAAATGCTGCCTGGCAGTCCACTGCTCCCAGGGACCCTGGCACCCAGATACTGGTGAGCAGGAAAGGAGGAGAGGGAAGAGAATTTTTACAGTCTTGGCAAACACAGAGTGCTGCTGCAGCTCTTGTGATGCTCAGTGCTGCTGGAGAATACCCTAATGTCTGAAAACTACACACTCAAACCAGCACCAATTCCAAATCTAGGAAAGCTCCCAAGGGAAAATATATTCTACAGTGCAATTTCCAAGGGGAATATATTGATATAGAGAAGTGGTTCTGATTCAGTTAGAGATCCACTTACCTAAACTATCAGGACTATCAATTGAAAAACACATAAGTATAACATCAGTATCTGGATAAGAAAGCGGTCTAAGTCGATCGTAGTCTTCCTGTCCTGCTGTATCCCACAAAGCCAACTCAACCTGCAAAATTAAGATAAGGGGTTAGTCAGATCACCAGGAAAGTTCTGATTCAGAAGCCAGGAACTCAACAGGAGTGAATAAAATATTTCAGTCAATACCACACAGAAGGAGGAGACTACAAGTTCTCCTTTTACAGGAAAACTATTATGAATTTTACATTCTGTAACTCCAAAACTCATCTTATTGCTGCTTATGAGTCTTTTCTTTATACCTATGACCACTGTCAATTCTCTAAAAGGACATAAAAGCTACCAGCAGAAAAGAAAGACAGAAGAATCGAAGGGAATCAGCTCCAAAGGGCTGGGAAACTCTCAGACAAGCATCCCGAAAATACCAGTTTTCAGTGAGAGTGGACTAAGTATATGCTTTTTAGGATTATGCACATTTTCAATGGGTTTACGGCTGAAACCTGTAGTGACTAAGAAATTTCAAGATCGTACTTATGTCTGCACAAATTTAACAAACCTGATTTGTGTGTAAACCTTGTTACTAAGAAGTAAAGTACTTAATGTTCTCAATATTTTTACTTCTGCTGGAGCTAGGGGAGAACACCCCAATAGGATTGTTTGAAACTAGAAAAAAACTAAAAACTATAATCAAGCTCTTTAGGTATATATACTCTTGCTTAAGATTCTCTGATGAGTCTGCCTTCACAATGGAGTGGGTGCCTTCTTTAGACCCTTGCATTCAAAAATTCCAGGAAAAAAGTCCATAGCAGCTCAGATAAAGACAGATGGGCAGAACTGGAACCCAAACGTGAGCCTGCACGTGCAATGCAACTGTCTGTTAAAATTGTGAAGAGACAAAGCCTTAAGGTGCACACATATACAAAAATAATCTGTGTTTTGGTCAGAAATACTCCTCCTTTCAGAGTCACCTCTGCAGTTGCAGATGTGAATTCTGTGGCAAATGTTCATATTTTTAAAGAGATGTCTGTTGACAGTTCCCTCACACTGGAATCAGCTCCTAAAACACCACAGCTCCTACCATCACCTCTTTGTCTTCATATGACTTCTGGACATTTCTGGTAATGCTTTCCTAGGAAGACAGAGGTAAGTGGCTGTCAAACAGAAGAAGCTTAAGCACCACTCTCCTACAAACTTTTGCAATCAAATTTTCTGAAGACCAAGAACTTAGGTAAAATATATCCTCTAGTTACAAAAATAAAATGAGCTGATACTGCTCAAGCTGCTCATGCTATTTCCCTTTAGCTACTGGCTGCATATAGCTGATAGGGCATAACTCCCTGTTCACTCATTCAGAGATGCAGAGATTCAGGCAGAAAGGAATGAGGAAGTTAGACTTGTTGATAAGAGAGAGAAATGGATATCATACATATTTCAAACAATAGTCCTTAGAGTCTAAGATACAATATAGAAACTGTGTATTTTAGAACTGTTTTTTCCCCAACCTGTCACATGGGGAAAAAACATGTCCTAATATTAGTCTAAAAGTAAATTTTCTTTCACTGATTCACATTATGGGAGAGGAAAGCTCTTTTTAGACTCAAATACCATGAGCTTTCATGACTAAATCCATAAATAACCCATCCCTGAAACACTAGGAAATCACATTTAACATAAAGTCCAAAACTAGCTCAAAAACCTCTTTTTCTCCAGTCAGGATCAAAAGTGAGCTAGTTCAATCCATCAGTCACTGCATCTGAACTAGAATGGGCTGAAAAATGTCCTGGCTGTACCTGAGCCCACAGCAAAGGCAATGTCATCCAGGGACAAAACAGGGCAGCTCAGCACCATCAGCACCAAGACCTGCCACATGCTTGACCTGCAGTCCCATGGCAGAGCCAGCTCTGGTTACAGTACCCAGACAGACACAGGCTGTGGCTCCCTGAGAGGGTTTGTAAATAGCTGAGCTTTCAAGGTACAAAGCTCCTGCTTTGTGTGCTTCTGGAGTATCCTGGAAAGTGACAATTTTGCACATCACCCAGCACCCTGCTGACAGAAGTGCAGAAGGCAACCTACCCAGGGATCAGCACCTACAGCTGCCCCTTGGAGCAGGTGTCTGGCACGTCTGTTTGTATGGTAAACAGAAGGACTCAAGAGGTCCCACTGATTAAAAACTGATTTTCAAAATATGTAAAACTAAAATGAAATATTTTAATAATTAGTTTACTGAAGTACAAACTAAAGATGAAGCTCAGTGAGCTGTGGCTACACTTGTGGCTAAGAATTGTGTTCCTTCAAACAAGCAGGACAGATGATGCTGATGTACACTACAAAAATCAAACCCCTTGATCAACCTGTCATCTGTTCTCAGAAAGATGCTGCATGTTGCCAGGAGTGGGTAAGAAAAAAAAAGCTCTCCAGGAATTAGTCTTTGTTAATTACAATACCAGGTCCCTATCAAAACAGGGACTCTATTCCAAAGGCCACTAGCCCCAATGCCCTCAGCATCTTTGCACTGCTCCATCCCCTCCCACCTGCTGCATACTCAGACTGATTGCACAGCTTTTAGCACCTCAGCTTGCCTACAGTTAGAAGCACCTTGTCAAACAGACACTGGATATGAGCATGTTCTAACAACTGTTTTTTTTCCACAGGAACATACTTAATATTTAAAAATGTATTTACAATATAAGCACTAAGCACGTGTGCTAACCACATATTAAGGAAGTGTAGAGATGTCCATGCTGTTCTGAACAAACACCAGTTCATTCTGGCTCTTAGAGAAGGGTTCACATACCTGCTTTCCATCCACTTCAATATCTGCTACATAATTTTCAAAGACAGTGGGAACATACACTTCAGGGAACTGGTCTTTGCTAAATACAATCAGCAGACAGGTCTTTCCACAGGCACCATCTCCCACTATAACCAGCTTTTTTCGAATGGCTGCCATAGCTGAAAAACAAAACGACAACTTGTTAATTCAACTGCTACAGCTTTTAACCGAGATGCTAATAATTAATAAACCCCAAGTCTTCAATTAATAAGACCTTTTAAATTGATTATACGTGTTCATTAGAGAGACAGGCATATCTGGACTTGGGTAAGTTCAGATTCCTATCCTTTTAAGAAAAAACACTCCACAGCACTTATCAACATACCGGTGAGCCCACTAGGTGCAAGAATAATAGAAAGGAGAGGAGATGGGCCTGGTTTAGCATTTATTGATCTGTTCTAAAGGCTGAGGTAGCAGCACCCAGAGATAGCAAGTGAGTGAGCAGCACTGTCCCAGGGCACCCTCTCAGAAGTGTATTCCAGGTAATCATATACAAGATGCTTCAATTTAAGGGCAGTAACATTTTCTTAGCACACTGAGTTGTCTTAACTACAAAGTGCCAGTCAGCTGGACTGAGGAGCACCTGCTGCCACGTCAGAGCACCAGCAGGAGGATCTCAAGGTAACCAGCAGCTCCTCAGATTACAACCACCACTATGCAAAGGATTTTGGCAGGACGCATCTCACTCCTCAGCCTGCTTTCCTGGGCATCACTGCTCCCAGGTTAATAGAGCCTGCTGCCAGCTTGCAGTAAGTGAAGGGGGTAGCCACAAGTGAAGGGGGTACTCAGAAGTGGAGACCCCCGTGGTGCTCCATGCAGATCTCTGCTGTGCAATGAACTGATCTGTATCAGGATCATACAAATCCGTGACCTCCTCATGATCAACTCTGGCCTCAAAAAGGCAGTACAAAAGCTTGAAAAGCTTTAAGCAAAGCCTGGAGTCAGGGTGGGGCCAAAGGAGATGGCTGGTTTGGATCTGGCAAAGCAAACAAAACCAGCACTATCTATGTGCCTGCTCTCTCTTTTCTCCAGGCGTTTACTTGTGACCCATGCAGGGACAAGGCAGAGATTTAGGGAGTGACCTGGCTACACCGGAGTGCAGTGAGGACAGAACCATGACAACTTCTCCATAACATAAAGGCACCCCAGGGGAAGCCGCTTAGTCATCCCATGAAGCTTCCTGGAAATGGAGCAAACAGCAACGCCACCACAATACCTGTGACTGCATGACCAAAATACCACAGAGGGAGCACCCTGTGAGTTAACTTTTGCCGTGACAAACCCAGAACAAAGTTCTGTGAGGATGACCAGGGCTGCTGGCAAGGGGAGAAGGCCTCAAAGAAGCACAGGAGAGATTTAAAGGACACAGCAAAAACATTTTACCCTTTTCACCTCTTCTCCTGCCTCATGAAATCAAGTAAAAAGATAAAACTACCATCTAAAAGCAAACTTTGGTACTGTTAGGTGGTGAAGAAGCAGTGGATATTACAGAGATTCTGTATTTCTGCTCCAGAAATTCTTCCAGAGAATGCTCCTGGTACCATTTCAACCCACCAAGCAGCAAGGGTCAAGGACAGCCTTGTCAGACACCACTGCTCAAGTGATCCAAATCCATGTCTAAAGTGAGTTCCTTTCACCTTGCAAATATATATGCACACAAGTTATTTACCTTAGGGACTTGGGGTTATTTTTACATTTGTGGAAGGTTTTAAATGATCCAAGCCTTGTAAAAGTTTTCTTTCCAACATTTTAGATGGTCTTGAATACTTTCTAGCAATGGTAGTATTTGAACTTTACAGAACTGGAAATTATCTGTCCTCCATACCAGCTCAAGATCAACTACTTGTAACTTCTATTTAATGTCAATTTTGGCCAATCTGCCCTTCAAGTCCTACAAAACCTCTGAAGTAATCTACTCGTGTGCTCCACAGTATTTACAGTGAGAAAATTTCCCTCAATGTGTACCCCTGCCCTTCTCTGATGTAATATATAAGCCCATTACTGTTTATGCTGTTTTTCGTGGCCATAAGGAAATGGATTATTCCCTTTCCCCGGTGCAGTTGAGAATACATGCCTTCATTTAGTCTCCTCTTCAAGCAAAACAATGCCAGTTTATTCAAGCCTTCTCTGTAAATCATATTTCCTAGACTTTCCCATTGCTCCCTTCTGGGCAGAGTCCAATTGGCACAAATTTACCAAAGTGTGGAGCCCAAAAGCTGAATCCAGTATTTCTCCAAGGGCACTATGAAGAGTGCCCAGAGCTGAAGGATTAATTTCATTGATCTTCTGGGATACCCTGCTGCTTAAACACCAATCTGGAATTATGTGTCTTTTTGTTCCTTCTTCCCCTCCCCTGAAGACAACACTGTTGATACAGTCAGCTTTTAATTCCTGATAGCTCACAGACTTTTTTCATTCAGATGTCTATACAGTAGTTCTCTCTTCACACAGTTGAATATCCACTGCCAGACTTTTATTTATCCTTACAGTGACAGATGATTTATTCTACCTTCAGGTTCTAGCTCTGTCCTCAGTTCAATCATAGTCTGTTGGATGCAAGTTTAATAGTAGTGATTCCCAGATAATTATCTAGGCCATTGATGAAACTGCCCTGGAGACACAGTGGGTGGCTGACAGAATGGGATAACCTGTCCTTCCTTGCTATCCTCCCTCCTTCTCCCTTCTGCTGGTGGCTGGGACTGGCCCGTGATGCCTTGAGTTACCTGCAGTATCCCACAGGGTAGGTGACCTTTGGCATCACCTAGGATAATACAGGCATCACCTGTATTTTTCAATGCAGTATCAGATCAACTCTATCTTCCTTTAAATACTTCTGTTGCTCAGATTATTTTTGAAGTGTTCCTTGCCAGTTAAATTTTATGCTTTGGCCTTCTACATACCTATGCCTAAGGTCTACAAGGAAACTACAATTGTGTAAAAAAAAACCCCAAACCCATTATTTAATGTAGATGTTTCTACAAATCCTTCCTAAAAAATGCTTGAAAACTTTATAGATATATATATATATATCAGAATTATTTCAGGAGCTTTTATTTTATCTCCTCAGTATCTTTTTCCTGAGAAAAGTCTATCATGAAACTCTCTGCCTGAATGCCTCCTGAGATGTGTTGACATCACTTGGACCCAAGATGCCCTTCAGCAGTGTGTGCTCAACCACTTCCTTCCCACTGTTCGGGGCCCACCCCACGAGGCTCTCCCGCTCACAGAGTTCTGTGCAGGACCATCACCAGGACATACCAAACCTGCCCAACAGTCCCTTCCATCTAGTACCTTCAAAATCTAGGGAATTAAAATTCCTTCATCATCAGCTTCTAGAGGATCCTTCTGGACTGTCACAAAAAGCCTCAACCACATTATCATTTTTTGGTGACCCATGGCATCCTCATATTTACTTTAGTTTCACCTTCCACAGCATTACAATTCCTTCTAGAACAAGTGTATTGCATAAAATTCAATTCAGGAGGCAAGGATCACCACTCATTATCTCCAATTTTCAGAAGCAGCCCAGATTATAAAGGCTGGGTAGATATAAACACCTCAGGACGTCAGCTCTGATCATTAGACAGACACCTCCATCCACCTTGGAAGGAAGTCACCAAACATCACAACCACTTCTTTCTACTTATCATTATCAATGAATCATAGAATGGTTTGGGTTGAATGGGACCTTCAAGATCATATAATTCCAACCCCCTGCCATGGGCAGGGACACCTTTCACTAGACCACGTTGCTCAAAGCCTCATCACACCTCGAACACTCCCTAATTTAGGAATTCCTTGAATGTCCTAATTTAGAGGATTCAGTGTACAGATCAGCTTCTTTCAGGTAGTTATTTTTTGCTAAAATAAATACATTCCTCTTCAGTGGGCAGCTGTAAGGGGTTGTCAGGTCTGGCAAAGACTCAGAAAAACAGCATCTTGGTAGCACAATAGAGAAAAAAATGGATTGTTAGAATGGAGCTGCATCTTAGTGGTGCGTGTCGCAAGGACAACACTAACAGCATTCACAGCAGTCGGGTCTTTCTGCTGCATTCTGACATGCTCTGGTTTTCTTCATTAAGTATTCTGAAACATGGAAATACATCAAATTTGTACCAGCACTACGTGGGAATCAGAGCACTTCGCTGGCCTAAAGAGTTTCATTTAAGATGCACATTACACACAATTTGCTATTTACTGCAGCACAGCTTTTCACCAGTGAGCATATGCCTACATTTAGAACTGAAAAACCTCTATGAACTACCTGAGAGGGTATAACAAACATACCAAACCCAAGCTACTACCACCTCACTGTAACTGAACAAAAGTACTACACATTCATCCGTTTCACACAACGGATAGAGCAGGCAGAGTCCAATAAACCCAGAAAGCTGCTGGAACTGCATCGCTGATGATGCACACAAAACATTGAGCAAGAAATAATTTATCCCAATTAGTGTGGCAGAATGGCTGCAGTGATCTTCTAGGAGAACCTGTGCTGTCTTCTGCAGCAAGGCAAGAGATCTGCAATTTTTCCTACTCTTAAATGAACCACTCTTCCTACCTTTGCATTTATAGGATTCTCAAAACCAGCTAGTCTGCTAGATTCAAAGTGGAAACTCTCACAACATGACTCAAGTGACTCATCTGAATGGAAGAGATTCAATTATGACATTTCCCCAGCCTCAGCCAGTGTCTTTCACAGGTATTACAGGAGCTTTAGACATCATTTACTCAATCCCACTAACATCACAGGAGGTTACAACACAAGGAGCTCCTGTTTGCTGAGTTGCCACACTAATATCCTTGTTACAGGAGGCTGCTGTTTCTAAGTGCAGTGACACTCCAAGGCTTCTGCAGCATAAAGCCCTGCTTGTTAAAGGAATCCACCAAATACTCCAGAAGAATTAGAAATGGGGAAGATATTTTTTTCCATGTTTTAAACATACTCCCCCCAAGTATTACTCTTTACTGCAAGGGAATTTGCCTCTTCAGCACAATATTTATTTTTCCAAGGAACAACTTTTCTAGTGCCTCCTCTCCAGCAGGTCCCAAGGCCACACAGCATGAGTGAGGATTGTGGACACACTGTTGACATTCTGAAGTTGGACAGGCTGGCAACAAACATGCCAGGTCTGTCTGTCTCACTCTGGATCTCATCCTGAAGAAAGGAACTGATGGAAGAAACAGCCCTTTACCACCACAGTTATATTTCATTTCAATTACCAATTAACTGCTAGTAACTTTTTGTTGCCTGCTATGCTATACAGGCAGATCCTTTCCATAATGCAGAATTTTGCAAAAACAATATATTTCTGGATTATTGCACGTCAGCAAGAACTCAGCAGAAGCAGTTCAGAAGCAGTTCAGCATGCAGTAAGGACGCTGTGGGAGATGGGGGAAGAACATCCTTTAAATTCTTTCCTACCTAATCTTGCTCAAGTCCTTAAAACAAAAATGTTGGAAGGTAAAGGTTTGGAAATCTTAGAAAGACTGCCTTGCTGCTGACTCCTCTACACAGCAGTGAAGCAGTTTGCTGCTGAGTGAATTACAGCCTGGCACTCTTTCTCACTTGCTTGATTCCCCTTCATTCAGTCAGCCCTGCCCTGGGCAGCAGGAGGAACAAGAGCTAGGCTGAGGGACCAGAAGAAGAAACCCTGCTCAAGTGTCTCCCACCCTGACCAGTGAGGCCCTGCCCTCTACCTACCACAGGGGAGAACTGACTCTGTCCCAGTCCCTCAACTGCCTCTGCCTCAGTACCTGCATTTACTCTTAAAATACACTCACTTTTGTTCAAGTCTGAGGTGGAAGAAGAAAGCGTTTTCCCAAAGACTCCAGGGATCAAGAGGGATGAGCAGGCTTTTCTCACAGTTTTCTTCTGGCCATTTAGCAAGGTCGGGCACCAACACTGAAAACCAGCAAAGCAGTTCGGAGTCCAAAGCAGATCAGCCCCGAAGCAAACAGGTCTGATTTTAGGGCAGCTGTGTACAGTCAGTGAAGAAAGAGACTGAACACAGAGCGTCTGAGTGGGTAAAGTGGCCCAAAGACTACAAAGGGTCAGGCAAACAGGCCAGGAGGAGAACAGCAGAAGGATGTAACCACTCCTCTAGAACAGAATCAAGGACTCCCACATCTCCCAGCAGCAGGCAAGCATCTCAACCTTCTCCTCCACTGAAGTCCCAATGGAAAATGTCAGCAACTATACATTCTGTAATCCTTTTTTGCTGCTCACTTCTCATTAGTGAGAGCACATACAAACAAATACCAGAAATACTGCAGCTTGCTGCTGAAATGCTAATCCTGCTACGTTAAATCAGCTTCCTTCAGCATATGTAAGCCTATGTGTGCTATCATGCCATTTTCCCCCACATAACCAACACAGGATGTCCCTGCTCTTACATAGCAATAGTTGTTAGGTAAAAGAAACCGTGACCCCAATTCACCTCTTAGAGAAGCTGCAAACTGGGAAGTCAACAGCCTTGGGACTGAAATAAAAGTAAGAAAAAAAATTATGGAAAAACGTGACTCAATCACATAATGGAGTCAGATACAACCCATGTTTCTGCTACAGGGCTCCTAAAAGATCCTGGAAGACGTACATACCCCAAAACATGTGGCAAGCGACCACTTATTTACTGTCTGAACTGATCTGTACAGCCACACTGACAGTAAAGCCAGACACACTGAGCTCAGAGCGATCTGCTCTTTTGACACCTTCAACAACCTGAAATCAAGCATTACTGGGATGGAAATTCAGTTTTATTCCAAGCCACCAGAATCCAAGCACTAAAAATGTGAATGTGGTCACCTCTATCAAGGGGACAGTCAAGACATTTCATTGTAATGACTGAGATTTTCTTAATTCTGTGCAAGTTTGCCTGTGGACACTTCCACTCATAAACCAAAAAGCCACTTTATTTAAAGTGTTGCTAACAAGGCCTTTGAGAAATAGCTATATTTATATTCCTTACTGCAGCCAGTACATAAAGCAGTTTGACAGTACTGCAAAATAGTCCTATTTCTAACTACAGCACTATGTGGGAGCAGTTGGTGAGAAAAAGCTATCTGCTGGGGCTTTTTGGGAGGGTTACATATGAAATGTAACACTTGAAAAAAGTTCCAAAGGTGGCAAAGCATAGGGCAGGCTACTGATGCTGCACATTAAATTTACTCCATAAAGAAATGGAATTTTTCTGTTGTAAGACTGAAGTACAATTGAAAAACTGACACAGAAGGTCAGCATGGTATCCAACAGGATTAAACACTGAACACAGGACTTTGAGAAGATCTTTGGACAGGGCAAGCTGAGTGTTCAGCTTTCTGATAACAGTTCATTCAGCCTATGTCAAGTCTGGCATGTTTTACTAGTTTGGAAAAAGTGCCTCGCAAATAGAGCTGTACATTTCCAGAGCCAGCTTTAAATCAGAAGCAGCGTAGCTGTGCTCACCCCCAGCTAATAAACCTCCCCAGGTCTCAGCTAACTCCACAAATAACCAGCTCAAGCCTCTTTGCACTACATCACCAGAACTGGGAACAGGGTCAGCTTAACTGCATTAGGTCTTAGCAACACCGGTTGCCAGCCCCAGTGAACCCTTAATGACTGATTAATTTTATACAGTCATTAAGAGTTATCCAAAAGTACACAGCAGGTGTTTAATGGGCACGGGCATACAGTGCATCTTCGTTAAGGACACAGAGTGTTGTTCATGCTGCCTCTGCAATGGCTCTGATGGGGCAGGAGATTGCTCATGCAGTATAAAGCCTGCCAGTGCAATGTTTTGGAGGAAACCTGAATCGGCCGTCAGCGCTAGATCTGTGTTGAGTGTCATGTGGACGCAGTGAGTCTAATCTGAGATATCATGTGAAGTCTCAAAGTAGGATTCATCCTATCAAATTACAGCCTTTGCCCTTGCCTTCCTCTTCAGGAAAAATCCTGTGGGACAACACACAATTCATCTTCCTCTCAGAGAAGAAAATTGTTTTGGATTCTAATAAATTTGCCTGGTTTTTAAGCACTGCAGGAAAGAGCAAAACATTTTGCTATGCTCTCCTTCCCTGTACAGAGCACCTGGCCGTGCTTTACAGGAATGAGCTCAGCACTGCCAAGTGCTCCCAGGAACACACGAACTATCTTCTGTTAGAACACCCAAATCATGACCTGTGCAACCCTCTACACCCAGCACTGTGTCCCACAGGCAGCTCCAACATGGACACTGACCACTGGACCAACTTGTTTCTGCACCTAAACTTATACCTAGAGCCTCACAGACCCTCTGTTACTGCAGGTCTAGGAGTTAGGTCTCTCCACCTCAGTGCCTGGCATTTTGGATAAACTCAGGACTGGATTCTTGCCCTAAAGGAGAAGGGGAGAAATGAACAAGAAGCTTCTCCCTGCATGCTCGCCAGCCTTCAGCTCAGGAGCTTCTTGGGTCAGATGTGGTTCCCATGAATTTGGCAACCTCAAACAGATCTCTCCTCCATGAGATTGTCCAGAGTCCCTTTGAACCCATGTAAACTTCCAGCACACACAACATCCTGTGGAGGGAGTTCCCTCAACTTAATTACACATTGTATAAAACCACTTCCTTCAAATTCAAGATTGTCCCTATTAGTTTCTTTTACTGCCTCCTAATTCCGAAATGGAAAGGGAGTGAACAATTTGTCTCCGCTCACCCTCTTCCTGCTGCTCACATAACTGCCTTTCCAGACTGAAGCAACCTAACACAGAAATGGTTTGTTTGTTTTTAAATTACCTTTATACCTTGGACAGTAGTGACTGTCTATTCCTGGCATAAGGAGTAACAAAGTGGTAGAGGTGTCACCTTCCCATCCCACATTGTCCATCACAGCTCCAAATGCCCCAGGGCTGCTGCAGCACAGCTCCAGGAGCAGGAGCCTTAAACGCATTCACACAGTATCAGACAACCACACCCTGAGATGTGTTTCATGTGCAAACAAGCCACTGCTTGGTCATTCCCCAGTATATTTCACCCTGTGCATTACTTCAAGTGCAGACCATCTTGACTTTACAACAGCAGTAACAGAGAATCCCATACCATGCTCCTCCCTCCAGCAGTCAATTACATTTTCTGCATTATGACAAGATTTTCCTTGTCACTTCCTCACTTCTTCAGCCTCTGCAAATTCCCCATTACTGGCATTTTGGATTCCTTCCTGGTGACCACTAAAATACACAGCCCAAGAGTCCAACACCTTCATGTTCTCACTACACACAGACTCACTTGAGCCTCCACTTGCCTTTCACAGCTGCCCTCTTTCTACTAAACTTAATATGAACCATATTGATTTTGTTCTGGCTTAGATTCTCACTGAAAATGACATGCAATTACTGTCAAGTACTAACCGAAGGCTAAGATGAACACTTGCACTTAAGAACCAAACCAAAACAATTAACACCTCTTGTTTCTATTTCCCCCAGTCCAGGCTGAGTGACACTGCCTTAATTCTTTCCTGAACACTTTGTTACTTATTCCATTATTGTACCTGGGACTGATGTCTTAGTCTGATGGGATTATAATCATTAAGATTGTCCTACTTCTCTTTATTGTTACTTCATTATTAGCATTCTTTCAAACTCAAACTGCTGCAGTATGTAAAGAACTTTCTGGAAAAAAGATTACATTATCCCCCTCCATTTTTAGGCCAGAGTTATTCAGAGCTAAGACATATATCAAAACAGAGGTGTCAATTACCAAGTCTGGTCAGATTAGGTTTCCAATATCATTCAACTTTTTTTTTTTTTTTTTTTTTAAACTTAATGAGATAATCAGAACACCTGAGGAAGTTCTCTGTTGTACAGATAAATAACTGCCAAAAGATAGGAAACCAGGCAGAAGGAAATGCTCAGCACTCTCAGAAAAACACCTGTGGAACCTGCACAGCTCAACATTCATAATTGACTTGAAAAAGTGAAGAAAAATAGCTATACAACCAAATTTACTGCTGATGTCAAGATGTAGAGGTAATAAAGGCAAGGGCTAACTGTGATGGATTTCAGAACTTTAACAGGCTCTGTGCCTGGCAATAAAATTTGAAAGAGAGAAATGTGAAGTGATATGCAATGTAAAAGCCAGATTCAACTTTCTGTATGAAATGATGGACTGGGAGCTGATCAGTGCCACTCAAGGATAGTATTCAAAGGTTATATAGTTAATTCCTTTAAAATACAAGCTCAATGCTCTGAAGTGCCACAATTTTAAAGATTCCAGTACTAAGAACTAGGAGAAAAGGAACAAACCAGAAACCATTAAGATGATGTCGGAATCCATCGCATGACTGCATCTTCTGATGTGTGCAGCTGTGATCCTCCCATGTCAAAAGGCTATAAATGAACTGGAAATGACTCAGAGCAGGGCACACAGATGATTAAACTACACAACAGTGACCATATGAGGAACAACTACAGCAGAACTGGAAAAAGGACAGGCTGGAAGAGACGCAACCACGGAAGAAAACAACTGGATGCTTCTCTCAGACCCTAAGGAACGGTGAGCAAAACTGGGGCCTGAAACAAGGACAAGAGCAAAGGGGATGAGCCAGCTTGAAAGCAGACACACAGGCCTCCCAGCAGGACACAGGGCAAGGCCTCACCACATTTCAACTTTTTAGATCCATAATTTCATAGTTATTTGAGCTCCTTTTCCCTCCCAGTTACTTTCCACAATTTTGAGCTTCTGATTTCTATTTTCTATGTTCAGTTACTACTTTTCTCTTATTTTATCTGTAGGGTTTTCTTGCACTGTTTTTTAAGCGTGAACAAAAGAGATACCTTCATTTCCTTTCCAAGCCAGGTTATTTAATTCACATTCAACACTTGGTAGGAGAAAAATATTGCAAAAGAGGGTTTCCAAAAGATCTTTTTAAAGCGTGTTTAAGTCAAATTTTTAAAAAACTAAACCAGCAATATGTGCAAGCAAAACTTCGTCTTAACATTGTCAACGTGCATCCTGTTTTGTTAACACCAAACATAGCAGGGTGCTCCTGATCAACTATCTGCAAAATTCACCCCTACACTGTTCACTTCCCTATTGGTCATAATTAGTAAATTAACACCATTTCAGGACCCAGGGAAGAAGACTAATTCAAGCATTTCTCCCTTGTCTTCCTCTACCATGACAAGTCCCTCTCCAAGGCCGAAGGCAAAGTTTGGATTTTGGGGGCAGGAAGCAGGATTTTGTCCTCAGGATCTGTGGCTGCCGTTGCTGTCCCTGCCCCTCCATGGAACATTCTTGCTCATTTGCCCCCACTGACTCCATCTTTGCTATCTGTAGGCACAACGACTTACGAGAGCACTTCTCTTATGCAATACCGAGTCCCAAGATTACTTTGCACAAAATGAGATTAGGGCTTAATATTGAGGTAATTATAGTAGATCTGTGGATTTCCATGCGTGTGTAATCTGCAAAACGCTGTGCATTTGGGCCAGTTTTTTCTTGGTGTTCTCTCTTCCCAGACACCTCCTGCATGTCAGATGGGATGTGGGGCACCTCATGCTGAGCAAGGCGGGCTTCGGCTTGGGCATGGTGGCTCTGTCTTCAGGCACTGACAGTAAAGTACATATGGACAAGAAAAACTAACACTAACTTTTCCAGAGAGCCATCTTCTTGTACCCACAACTGACACTCACCTGTGTTCCTTCCTCCTCTTCTCCCACCACAAGACATCTGTTGAAACTTGCACTGGTTCAGATCAAACACCCAGCAAGCCCAACACTGCCTGACACATGCAAGTATCTCAGAGTAAAAGGAGGAGCAAATGCACTGATACCACCACAAGTGTATTTTCTCAGTTGACAGCTTGGGGGCAATTATTTTTTTTAATTCTTTATGCCCAACAGGCCATTTGACAGTGTTTGCTCCTGTGATTCCACCTGTTTGGTTCTGAAGCCACGTAAATCGCTGTCGTTCAAAGCACTCTGTGGCCCTGCATTCTGCGGTCTCAGTGCAGACTGAGGGAGAGGCACTATCAGTTTTGATCCAGACCAGACTGTGCTTGGTCATGTCTTTGCCAAGCTGAGGAGTTCAAATCTTTTTAAGCATCCTTTGGATGGAATCCATTCCTTATCTCTGATCACTCTTTTCAGCCTCATCTTTGCTTTTCCACTTGCAATGTATCTCAAAGCACATCTTTCTTTGTGCCAACCCACTGTAATCAGTGTGTTGAGGACTAAGAGCCATGATGCTATCCCTCTGTCTTCCTTTTTTTATTCCTTCCCAAAGCCCCTCATACAAACTCACATGATCACTGTTGAACACTAAACTTCTATTTTCACAGAGTTACGGCAAGCTCTTCCTTCTAAGTAAATAAGGCAATAATTAACTTTCACCCCATCAGTGCATAAACAAATTAAGATTACACCCCTGCTTTGTATTTATCTGGAACAAATTTCATTTGGCGTTTTGCTGCATGTAATTCAGTGTCACAAGGACAAGCTGCAATTCTTCCTCATCAGCTCTGGTCTTTTCCTCCCTTCTTCCCCAGCACCTTTCTCACCCGATAATTTATGAATATGCTGAACATAACACAGATCCCTCTTCGTCCTTTCTCTGTGCTTCTCGAGTCATTCAAAACCTCCAGTAGATATGAGCTGCACCATTTCCTTTACAAAAGCCACACTGGCTTTCTGCTGCTCTAAGTTGTTGGTCCATCTGGTTAGCCTTTTTTTGTCTTCTACTTTTTAAAGAGGCACTGAACTGTGATATCCTGCTGAACTATCTTTAAGAACTGCTACCACATAAATCCTCTTCTATTTCTGTGGCTTCAAGGTACTGGGAAGTTACACAGCATAATTAGTAATTCGGTCATTTCAGGCCCGAGTTTCCTTTGGAACCCTTGGGCAAGCACCATCTGGTCTTGGCATCTTGTAACTGTATTTATTACTTTGCTCTATAAATTACTTTGCTGACAATTCAAGCAGAGACAGATCTTCCAATGAGTCCTGTTCTCCACAAAGAGAATATCTGGCACAGGGAACTTCTTTGGACTCCTGGACTCCTCCACGGGAAATAGGAATGCACATAAGTCATCTTTCTACTCATGGCTTCATCATCAAGTATTTCTTTCACTTTTGCATCTACTGGCTCTCCAGAATCCTGCAGCTTTCTTGTTTCTGATGAACTTGGGATTTTTTTTTTTTTTTTTGCTATTAGTATGGTATTTCTCAGTCTCTCTGGCAGGTCCTTGTAGTTTTCATTTGACTTGCCAGAGTTCACGTTCTTATTTACTTTTCTGGTCAACTTCATGACTTAAACTTTCTGAAGGCTGTATTCTTATTTCTAATACTTTCTTTATCCCAAACTGCATGCTCATTCTCATCTGTCAACATTCCACAGTATAATTTAAAATCCTCCCAACAACATTTTCAATTTCAAGCGCAGAAGCCTAGTTCTTCTGTGGTTTACATGGAACCCAGCCTTTCCAAACAGCTCTTGGACTGAGGATCAAAAAATGAGCCAATTCACTTGGTCAGCACCCAGTCAAGATCCCACTGTGAGATGGCCTTCTCACTTCACACAATTTCAACAGAGCAGATGGGAGGTGAAAAATAAAGAGCTTCCAGGTGTAAAATATAAGAAAAATGAAATGCTAGCAAAGAATGCAAACAGAGATAACTGGTACTTGGACAGCTGCTAGTTCTTTCAAACCACTGACACATGCAAAGACAATCTTCCTTAAAACTGTGAAGATGAGGAGGAGGAATCCCTTTGTACACATCCACACTAGCAACCTGCTCCAAATGTGACAGTTCAGGCCAGGTGAGACAGAACTATTTGTGGTTGCAAAACGCTGCTAATTAACTGAGCAAAGAGACTGAATTGAGCTCTGTTTCTGATTAAAAAACAACAATAAAAAAGCAAGCAGAAAACCCACAACTGTCAGAGCCTGAGGAAAGCAAAACCTCATATTTGGTGTACTGCCCAATTTTACTGGGTATACTTGTGACTCCCCATCTGTTTGTTTTACAAGGGACCTTGGTCATGAAAGCTGGTCAGAGAAAGACAGCAAACCTTCTTCTGATTAGCTTAATTAGATGATTCACTTAGGAAGGACTGGCTGTTAAGTTGTGTGGATGGCAAATATCTTAATGGTGGTCTATAGATAGTTTAGTTCAACTTTTATAGTCTGAAATGTCCTTCCCAAATGAAAATATGGTGATAGGAAAAGGACAGAAGAAAGGATGGACAGGGCAACTCTACCAACTCCAATTAGCTTTTGGTACTTTATCCATAGTTCAGAATGAGTGGTAACAGAGATCCCACCAAGACCAGAAGGCACCCAGACACCGAACAGTAGAGTAAAAGTATCAGTAACTTAACCAGCGTACCACAGACAGTATTTTGGGATATTTTTGCTTAGTTTTGAGATTTACCGAAAAGTAATAAGCAACTACCTCTTTCTATTTAGCTACCCACTATTTATAGCAGGAGAGGAATTATATCAAAAGGCAAGGAGCAGAGGATTTTCATCATGCATTCAGGTGTGTGCAGGTGAATAGCTGTACCCTGGGAGTGGAATGAAGGTCAGCTGTCATTTGGTGCATTTATTTTGCATTGCACTGTTCTGTACTACAGAGTTTCACCCTTATTATATGTTTTAGTAGGACAAGCTCATCACAGATTAATTTAAGATTTCAAGGGCACACTTGCTGTACTTTATCAACATGCTAACTTCCTCAAACTCACCCTATTACACTTCTCCTCCACATTAGTTCAAACGGCATTTAAAGACACATCGTAAGGCAACAGAGCAGAACACGAGAGAGATGAGATTTAGTACTAAAGGTAAAAGAGGGTGTCTGAGTGGAGACCTGTAAAGACCCTGATGATACCGCAGCAGCAGGGAATAAAACGTTAGAGAAACTGAGAAGGTACACTTGGCTAATGAAAAGGTAGCCAAGGTCAAAAATGTCTAACGCAGAGCAGACCACAGTCACGCTGTGAAGAAGATCCCATAGGGTTCTGGGCAACTTAAATACATGGACAGAAAAAGATTAAGTGTCAAAACCAGAAAAACCAAGAGTTACTACCAGAAAAATGAGGAAAGATGATGATACTTCCAAGCCCCTCGAAAACATTTACATTTGGAATTTGCTTATCTGAAGAGCCATTACCAGTCCTACATCCTGGTGGCAGTTAAGATCATTTAGGATGTTTTTACTGTCAATTCCTGGCTCAGAGAACTCCCCGCCTCTGGCGCTTGGCTGCCGTGGCACTCGGCCAGAGCGTGAGCTTGGTGAACGAGGAGGGATAACATGAGAGCTGCTCAGCTGAGCTCTGCTGTGACTGAATTTATTTTGCCCCTTGTGTGAAGGTGCACTCATGTCTTGAAAAATTATTTTTTAAAAACCCATGCATTCTAGTGTTAAATGATACAAAACAACCAAATTGATGGGTGATTGTACAAATCATACAAATTTATATCAAACACTTACGCTGAATATGCTGTTAAACATTCCAGTGAACTAATTAAAGTGAAAATAGGCTAACATTTTACTTTTTTTAACATGCAGCCTTGGTCCAAATCAGTGCCAGAATTAGACTCTGTATATTTGAACCAGAAATGCCAGTGCTGTATGGCTGGAGACCTGGATGAGACCAGAACAGGGCAGGAAGAAAGCACACATGTATCAGAAGAGCCTTCAACAGCAAGCAATTATTTTCACAAACAATCTTTTCAAGGAGGGAAAGAATATTTCCATACTGGGAAAAAATCCCCAAATAAAGCCATCAGAGAACCTAATACTTTGAGTCACAAACAACATTTAGGGCACATAAAATTAACTTTTGAGATTTCTGAGATAAAAAGAAGATTAACAGAAGTCTGCTTCTAGAAGAAGTTCACAATTTCAAAGTCATACAGATGGAAGAATTGACACTTAGGCTAAGCTCTGGGTGGGGAAAAAAGCAACAACAAACTTAACATTACCTAGGTAGGTCTTACAGTTTAATTTTCTCCAAATTCTGTATCACACAGAGAAAGGGTGGGTGGGAACCACTGCTCATGAAGGGTTCCCTGCAACAAACAGGTGAACTGTACCAGGAGAGAAACAAAAGCTGGATATGAGGCAGCAACTAAAAACAAACAAACCCGTTCCAGACACCTCTTAAACGGATATCAAAGTAGTTGTGGTATCATTTGACTGGGAACAATACTTCATCCTGAGTATCTGTAATAACTAACTCTCCAGACCTCTGGAAGAAGTTTCTGGGTCTGGGTCTTATTTTTAAATGGCCAACACTAGTCTCGAAGTTCCTCTCGCCCTCGGAGGAATGGGTTTCCTGGCAGAAAAGGTTTATGCAGGGTGCAGTTTAACACCGGGCACTTCTCAACCCAGGTAAGGCTGTCGGGGCACAGGACTCCGGTCGTGTCAAACCAGCCCCGGCGTTTCCCCGGCCTGCTGCAGCCGCCCCACCAAAAAAACACCGCCCAAACTTTCCAGTTTCGCTCCAAAGGCCGATTCCTCCCAAAGATAAAAGTTCAACGGCGCACAAATCTCCGGCAACCCCTCCGCAGGCACCCCAGCACGGCCCCGTGTGCCGCGGGGGCCCCGGGACGACCCCCGGGTGCGACCCCCGGTGCGGGCGGGGCGCGGCCCCGGCGTGGGTGACGTCACACAACAAGCTGCCACTCACCGGGGCACCCCCGGTGCCGCCCGTGTCACCCCGCGGGGC
>VZSE01005073.1:36943-50742 GCA_013398275.1 Promerops cafer
GCCCGGCCGCGCGCGCTCGCCCGCCCGTGGCCAATCGGCGCGGCCGCGCGCGGGGGCTGCCGGGAAGGGCCGCTATAAAAGCGCCGGTGCTATTTACGCCGCGCTAGTCGGGGAGCGGCAGGGTTCGGCTGTGGGTCGGGTTTGGAGGCGTTTGTGCTGGTTTGAGGCGGGAGCTCCCGGCCTCTTTGCGGCCTCATCCGTGCCTGCCCCGTGAGGAGCTATCGATGCACGGTCCCTCCGCGCCTACTGGAGGAAAGGCGGCTGTGATGGGGACATGAATCGCGGTGCCCAGTTTGCCCATGGGTGGCTTATTTCCCCCTTCCTTCCGGTGGAGTCACACCTCGAGTTCCGTGCGTGGTTCTGGGCCCCTCAATTCAGGTGGGACATTGAGGTGCTGGAGCAGGTTCAGAGAAGGGCAATGAAGCTGATGAAGGGTCTGGAGCACAAGTCCTGTGAGGTGCAGCTGTGGGTGTTTAGCCTGGAGAAAAGGAGGCTCAGGGATGACTTTGGCACTCTGCACAACTCCTGACAGAAAGTTGTACCAGGTGGGAATTGGCCTCTTCTGCCTGGTGATGGGGTGAGAGGATGTAGTCTTAAACTACACTGTGTTGGATATTAGGAAGAATTTCTTTACAGCAAGGGTGATCAGCCATTGGAACAGGCTGCTCAGGGAGATGTCACTGTACCTAGAGGTGTTTAAGGAAAGGCTGGCTGTGGCATTCAGTGCCATGATCTGGCTGACATCCAGGAGTTTGGTCATAGGTTGCATTTGATGACCTCAGGTGTTTTACAGCCTAATTGACTCAGTCAAAGGTGGATGGGGGCAGTGGTATCAAAGTGCCCTGTTTGTTTATGGGCCTGTTTATTCCAGTAGAGCAGATGAGCTCTGCTCCTAGCAGGCACTGAGCTGTGCTGTTAGGGCTGGAGAAAGCTGAGGGGCTCATTGGCAGCACAAGGAGGGGCTGGAAGGGTTGGACTCACTCACAGTGTTTTGTGAACGTGTCTGTGGTGAGCTTAATGGCAAGGATTGCCCTCATCCCAGGATGTAGAGCTGTGTGGTTGATGCACTGGAGGAAGGGTACTATTTCATCATTGCTTCTTTCCTTGCCTGCTTGGGAAGGTTCAACATGTGGAACTGGCCTCAGGGGACCCAGGGGGGCATCACTGCAAAGGGAATGTGTGCATGGAGAGGGTTGATGACAAACAGCCTCTGCTGTCTCTCAGGGTTCCCTTGTGAACCGGCACAGCAGCCTTCAGGTGGCACTTGGGCAGTTTAACCTGGGCACTGCAACAGAAACCTGGTGCTGTGCTGCTTCTGAGGCATGATCTTCAGTGTTCCTCCCCATTCCCTCATTTGACAGCATTTGCATTGCCAGCTAACTTTAGCCTGACCTTTTCATGGCCTACTCTGGTGCCTGTATAGGAAAGGTGCTGCTTAGCTCCTCTCAGTAAGCAGGTCCCTGGGACTGGCTTGTTCTGTAAAGCATTGCAAGGAAGGTGACTTTTTCTTGTCAAGCATACATTTGATTCTACCTGTTAAATGTTTTTTACAGCTTGGTACCAGTTCTTGATGGATGACTGACGGTGCACAGTCAGAGGCCCATGATAGTTCATTCTGTGGCTGACCAGTACACCTCCACCTCTGATGCTGAGGCAGAAGTTCATTTGACTGAAGTCCACAGGGAAATTACCTGTGATTTGGACACAGGGTTGGTGGGGCTTGAACCAGAAGTCAGTTATTTCTAGGCCATAGATTATTTTCCTAATTGTTTTTTATTACTGTTTGATAGAGATCCTTGTGGCCTACTGGGTTTTTTTTCATGATCCATTGGGAAATTTGGCCTTTGTTTACAAAACACTGTCAGGTGTTTTGATCACAGTGTGTGTGCTTCCTTTTCCTAGCAGTAGCTCCTTGCCCAAGGGAGAGCACTCATTGAAATTGGATAGGCCTGTGGCCCCAGGTCCTGCTCTCTCAGGTGGGTGCTGTTTGGGCATGTTAATAAAAATACTTTGGGAGCTGACCTTTCCCAGTTTGGTGAACAGGTAGCTTTTAATGGATTCAAAACTGATTTTAATCAAGGTAGCCAACAAGCTGTACTGCCAGCAATGAGGATCCTCAGTCTAACTCTCTCTGTAAACCACTCCTTCTGAAGGTGTCTGTAGTGTGAACTTGCCACCTTCTCTTGTGTGTGTTATTGTTCAAAACAGTCTTCATAATGACATTCATGATGGCCAGGACTCCAGTAAGTTCTCTGTGTCAAGGGTGACAAAGCGCTGCAGAAGCGCAGCTCTTCTCACATGGCATCTGGAGACTTTGTTTATGAATTAAAGCAATGTATTCTGAAACTATTAGTTTGGTCATAAACATAAGCCCCTCCCTTTCTCCTCCTCCCCTCAGTTTTTTTGCCAAGATCAGGGCCCATACAGGGGAAAAAATGGTTTATTAACTGAATGCCATGAACACCTAAAACACCCCTCTTACAGATATTTTTGTTGCAGAGATACCTTTTGCAATCAGTTCCACTTAAACACACTTGAAAGACTGTCTGACTTACAGCCATCAAACAAAAAAAAAAAAAAAGGACTACAAAGAAATAATAGGAAGCAGTAGCTGATAAATTATTTTTTTTCCCTTGGGGAATATACCATGGGTTATATTTTTGGTCAAGCTATACACTTGACTTACAAGTAAATGTAGTTTCTGTGCCAGGAAACTGAGAGCTTCCTTCAAACACCACAGCACTGACATGATTTACTAAGAGTCCTTCCATAACTTGCCCATTAGTTAATTGCATTATAATTTGCTTTTAAAAGTCTTGTCAGAAACTGGGAATAGTATCTAGAAGTGCTTGCCAACCAAACACGATGGTATGTCAATGTTGTCTTTGTTCTAGGGCTATAAGCTGAGCAATGTAAGGCATCTGTCTACCACAATAAAAATGTGGGTTTGTGTCTGCTGTAAAAAAACCAAAACCAGCCCAAAAATCCCCAACAATTTATCCTTCCCAGCTGATTTGGATATCCAGCTCCTAATGTCAAGAACTTTTATTTTAACCCAGGTGGCTCAGATTTATAAACAATGAAAATTAGCAGGTCAAGCCAAATATGCCAAGTGTCTTTCCTGTTTCCTCATATATGGCCTAATTAAGCAAATGGGAGCTCTCCCAATGGTGCCAATAAAAAAAAAGTAAAACCAGTGGAGTCCAAACCAAGAGGAGATCTATTTCTTCCATGTAGGACATCTGTCTTCCTCTCTGCATAGTCTGCACCGCATTTAGGCCAAGCACAGGCCTTGATGAATTTAGTTTTTGATCTGCCTCACAGATAAAGAATCCTGAAGGGCAAGTCACCTCTCTGAAGTCCTAAAGGAAGTGGCCACCTTAAAAGCTAGTCCTTTAGCCTCCTCCTTGCCTCTTGCTGTAGCAATTAACTGACTTGCGTTTGTCCTTGGGTGGTAGTTTGCAGCTGGGACCACGGGTGCTTTGACGTGTTGCTGTCATGACAACCCTGAAGAAAGGGAGAATTCCTGTGCTCTGGATAGGATTTTCACAGAAGAGAGAACTTACTGTTCATGCAGATAGGGAAATCCAAAGCCTTTGATATGCAGAGGGGGAGCAGAAGCTCCAAAAAGTTGCTGGCCTCTAGCTGTGGTTGGAGAAAGGACGCCTACGAGCCCTAGGTCAGTGCTGAAGTGTCTGACACAGGCATGGGTTTGTGTGGGGCACAGGCACCTCCAAGGTGGCATTGGTCAGGCTTCCCTGTTGCGGGACTACTGCAGCAGGAGAAAGCAGCTCTGTATTCCTACTGAGAGAATCCCTGGTTGGAAGGCCTTGAGGCTCAGAGGAACACCGGTCTTCTAAGAACTGTGTGTCTCTAAGCTTATCCTCTGCTTCCATGGGTGCAGCAAGCACTCTTTAAAATCCAACAGCAAAGCCATCAGAACACTCTGTGGTCTGTGTTCCCTGTCCAAGTGTGGGTTCCTCCTCATCTCCTCATGTGAAGGTGGTTTATTGCCTGAACTGAAATTTTATCTTGCATTCTTACCTGGGAATATGTATCCAGGAGGCTGCACCTCTCGGAGACCCTGGCTGGCTCTTGGGCACAACAGCTCCAGACTGCAGTGACTTGCACAAGCTCATCCCTTAATCCTAGTGTTGCCCACCTTCCTGTCTTCCACAAATAGGGCACAAGCAGCTCCTCCTGCAGTTCTGAAAACTTTTCCTATATTTCACTATCATCTTGTTGCAAATCATTTATTTTTCTACACAATCCTTTCAGCTTGTGTCTCAGTTGAAAGCTGAATTATTTATATCACACCAACACAGCAGCTTTGCTTTAAGCTTGTACATGGCATTTTGCTGTGGCAAGAAAATGAAATGGCAATAAGTTTACTTTGTGGTATGTTCAGAGACACTTAATTGAACAAAAAACCCTATTAGAGAAATGTAGTTTGACTAACAGGCAGCAAGCAAGACCAGTGAAGTTCAGTTTATGTTCAAGCCCAAACTAATTCCAGAACTTTGAGTTTGTAAATGGAGCAGAACAGAGAAAATTCAGAGATGTTTAGCAGAATCCAGCAATAACTCTATTAGACAAATATTAATGCTTTGTAAAACAATAGAATATAGAATAGAAAGGGAATAGAATATTTCAATGGTACAGTAAGGCATTTAATATTAAAATTTTTCTGTGCACTTTGAGATAATTTGTTTCCTTCCTCTTTTCTGAATTTAGAAATATTTGGAAGAGCTCTAGTAAACTGTGCTAGAAATAAAAGTGAAATAAAACCCCTTTCCCTTTTAGTTTTAAAGAGTAAACAGAAGTGAACATAATGATGCAGCTTCATCCTGAAATAATTAAATTTCTCCAACATTTTACGATGCCAAAACTGTTTTTTCTGTGAAGTTCCCATGCTCCCCTTTTCCAGTTTTGTTTCAAGAACCAGCAAAAAACGCCTTGGCCTTAAGCGTGGGGCACAAACATTCAGCACATCCCACACTTCACTTAATCCTAGGCTGGCCTGTTAGCAGAGGGAACACATCAGGGATAACAGCTAAGTTTTCATATTTGATTTCATCCTGCCATTAAATGCTCATTAAATCAAATCTTTTCTTCACAGTCAGAACCAAAGGACCAGTGAGTACCCCCTCAGTGTGAAACTGAGTGGGGAGGACAGACAGACCTGCCAGCGACCTGAAGGAGCCTCCAGTCTTGCACTGCCTGTGCTCTGCTGCCTTCCTGCTGTCTCCTGCTGCATCCTGGAGAAGCCAAAGCACAGAAGGACCACAGCAGGACACCTGGCACATGCTGACACTGCTGGAAGTCCTGGCCGTGCCCTGCTGCTCTGTAAGGTTCCCCCTATCAGCTGCAACAGGGCAGGATGAGAGCTGAAGTTTTCATAGCGCTGGTTGTGTTTGGCTTGGGAGTCCTGTACCACCGGGAAGCTGTTCTGGAGACTCCCCCTGCCTGCATTCAAAAATAGGAGAAAATGCATAATACCCTCGGTTATTCAAGTCTCCTGCTCCAAGGGACACTCGGACAGACTTCTAGGCTGCTTTTATTATTTTCTGACAGAGGAGGGAGCTGTCGGCTCAGCGTTGAGCTTTTTGGCAGGCAGAGGTGCCCACCTGGGAGCTGGCTAAGCTCTCTAGGCAGCCCACTGAAGGGACGTGTTCAGCTTGATGTGCAGGAGATGGAGCTAATTTGGAAGTGTTTAAATCTTCTGCTTTAAGTGCACGTATGGAGTGTTTGTGTCCCTGTACAATGAAAACCACAGTCATGAGTCTGCAGGGACTGAGGGAGCAGTGGGCCTGAGGAGCTGTTCAGATGTGGAACATTTGGCAGTGGGATCTTGCAGTGTTTGTTGCTGTAGCAGTGTCCCCCTCCGTTGTACCAAGAGTCCCTGGAAACCTGGACAACACCTTCCTGCCAGTGTCCAGAGCCAGAGCACCCTCCTCTGTGCCACAGCAATGCAAGCAGCCCTTTTACCTGGGAGACCTGCCAGGCAGCAGAAACAGGCAAGGAAACAGCTACGTTAAGCTGGTCTGAGGTTGATTCAAGCCAACGTGGACTGAAGTGGAATAACAACCTGATTCTGTCTCCTGTTTCTCCTGGTACAACCCGTCAGCAGCCTTCCTGCCTCAGCCAGTGGCAGTGTTGTGAGGTATGGCTTAATTACAACCCTGAAATAAAAAGAATTTCTTCATTAGATGTTGCTTTACAACTGCATCAGTCATCTTCTGTCCAGCTGCTGGTGGCAGAGCTCCAAGTAGGCTGAATGGGGCTGGTTTGGCCGGTGTGTGGAATGGTGGTGGTTGGAGGGTGCAGCTAGGCAGAACAGGGTTGAGTCAGAAGCTCCCAGTGACGTTGCTAAATTCAGTTTGCCACAAAGATCTTTTTCTCCTTCAAGCTGGAGCTGTCTTTTTGCAGTCTTTCTGCCTTCAGAAATGTGGCTCAGCCCCAGTTTCTGCGAGTCACACGCATTTGTTGGCCATTGGAAAAGGGGGAGCGAGAAGATGTGGTGTCTGTGTTACATGTTTGGGGACTGGTTTCCACCATGCTTGTCCTCTGGCAGCACTTAGGTGACAAAGATTGAAAGCATGTCTTCCCACCCAGGGTATTGTCCTTTATTTCTCAAGCCACAGAGATAATCCGTCAGATGACTCCATTTTAAATTGCAGTGAGACCCTGAAGTGATGATTTAGGAGCACACACTCTCTTTGTTGTGGTTCTGGGTTTGGTGTGTTGCTTTGTGCCCAAGAAAGAGGGATTGTTACTCAGCCAAGGCTAAATGTGGAGGTAATACCAAACACTGTAGGAAATGGAATCTCTTCCCAGCCCCAGTCAGTCCTCCAATCCCAAATTCTTCTTTTCCCCAGGAACTGGTGCTAGAAACCAGCAGCCTTTCCTCTGCCTCAGTCAATGTACCGGCATCAGCTTAGTATTAATGTTCTGGTCTGGTCTGGATTAATGGCAAATGTTGTGTGTTGCATACAGCAGAGACTGACTCACATCAGCTCACTTGATCACTTATTCCAGGAAAAATAACACTCAAATTTGCCAGAGAACTGTTCCTGACACACTGAAATATTTGTGAATTCAAAGCTTTTACAAGTCAGAATGACAATTTCTGGACATTTTCCTCTAAAATTGTTCATACTGAAATGTGAGGATTGTACAAAGAGTCTTGACAGACCCTTCAATTTGAGAAGAGTTTAAAATTGATCACTTGGACCAATGGGAGCCTTTGTTCCAGGTAGCACAGCTCAGACTAATGTAGAGTTGCACAAAAACCTCCTAAGGAAAAACTAAGGCATAAACTTGTGATTTAATCTCTCAATTTCATGGAGAGTTTTTTTAAACAATATTTTAGGCTCAGTAACCCAGGAAAGGGCTGTTTCTGTCTGGAAAATACTGCTTTTCTCAGTGACAGACTCGATGCGCTCCTTTTATGTTGGTTTGGTTTTTTTCCTTTTTTTTTNTTCAAAGCTTTTACAAGTCAGAATGACAATTTCTGGACATTTTCCTCTAAAATTGTTCATACTGAAATGTGAGGATTGTACAAAGAGTCTTGACAGACCCTTCAATTTGAGAAGAGTTTAAAATTGATTACTTTAAAATCAATTTGGATTTTAAATTGACCGATAGGTCAATTTGGACCGATGGGAGCCTTTGTTCCAGGTAGCACAGCTCAGACTAATGTAGAGTTGCACAAAAACCTCCTAAGGAAAAACTAAGGCATAAACTTGGGATTTAATCTCTCAATTTCATGGAGAGTTTTTTTAAACAATATTTTAGGNATTTCTGGACATTTTCCTCTAAAATTGTTCATACTGAAATGTGAGGATTGTACAAAGAGTCTTGACAGACCCTTCAATTTGAGAAGAGTTTAAAATTGATCACTTGGACCAATGGGAGCCTTTGTTCCAGGTAGCACAGCTCAGACTAATGTAGAGTTGCACAAAAACCTCCTAAGGAAAAACTAAGGCATAAACTTGTGATTTAATCTCTCAATTTCATGGAGAGTTTTTTTAAACAATATTTTAGGCTCAGTAACCCAGGAAAGGGCTGTTTCTGTCTGGAAAATACTGCTTTTCTCAGTGACAGACTCGATGCGCTCCTTTTATGTTGGTTTGGTTTTTTTCCTTTTTTTTTTGGACAAAAGGCAAAAGTAACAGAAGCAAACACTGAACAGGCATAAAACGTCCCCTCTTGTATGCAAGGAGCAGAGGTTTCATAATTAAATGGAAAAAATACTTGCTTTTGGGCTTTTGAATTTTGGCACAAGCTCCTGTGGGATCTGTGTGACTGGCCCTCCCCAGCCTCTGCACAGTGTTGCATTTCTTTACAAAAATAGGACCTTTGCTGGTACTGGAGTAAACAGAGGAAAATGTAGGGGAAATGAACTGGGCAAGGGGGAGCAAACTGGGTGTGATGTGTGGTGGATGGCTCTGAGTTAACTGCTACAGCTGAGTACCTCCTTTTAATTTACTTAGTAAGGCCATATCCCAAGGCTGGAGACCCTCCTGCGCTCTCAAAGTGATTCTGTAAGGGTTGCTCAGATGAGGCTGACTGATCCTTGACTAACAGCAGGACCAGCACCGCCTCATAAACTTCTAAAATCTTGGGAAATTTATTTACCTGCAAAAACAACAACAAAAAAATCAAAATATGCAAAGTTGAGCCTATGGCTGTGACAGTTGGAGGAGAGAAAGGAGGTCATGTTGAGGTGGAATAATGTCAGAAATCACCTGTGTTTAATAGCTTTTATTATGAATGGTGTGTCCACTACAACATGAGGTAGTAGGAAAAGAAAGGGAAATGTGAGAGTATAAATAATCAGGGTTTCTGAAAGTCCTTTTGGAAGCCGTCCCCCTCCTCAGATTTACAGCAGCTCTCCACAGATGTTCTGTAGTTGGAAGAGTCTCATGAAGTATTTTTGCAAGACAGTTTCTTTTTTGCCGGAAAGGAGATGAAAATCTTATACCAAAAATGTCTTTTGACTTTCAATTTGGAGTTGTCACTATGTAATTCTTTAGAGAGCTGCCAGACAGGCTTTTAAAAGCGCTACTTATGCATGTGCATTAAAAACAGGAGTACAACATAGCTATAAGAAATTAATTTTCTGGTTTTGAAGCTAGCAATTAAGGTTGGAACAAATGTTCCTGCTTGTTGTTCCTTCTGCAGTCACTCTTGTAAAACTAAAGTAGAACCATTGACATGAAAGCTCTGTTGGTGTCATTACCGCCGGGCTGCTTTGCTTTGTGGAGCGTCAGACTCTGGTTAGAATGACATTGTGTAAGGCTCTTAAAATCCTGCTGAGATCCCTGAATCCTGTTAGGGGATCCCTCATTAAAAGTTCTGGAAGACAGTCTAAATTGTCACTTGCTGTAGAGAATGAGCTTGTTGACAAGTCCACATTAAAGCCAGCACTTTTTGTGAGCACACTTTGCAAACCCAGAGGGACAAAGCGTGGTGTGTTCCCGATTCCCGTCTTGGTTCTGTCTGGGTGGAAAATGGAAAAACACTCTTGGTAAACTATCCCATGTTTTCAGCAAGAAAAACACCCTAAACTTAATCTAGACTTTATGTACAAGAGAGGAGGTTAAGAAAAAAGACAGGAAGGCCTGGTTTGTTAATGTGTATTCTTCTGTAGCTCAAAGACAATGGAAGATAATCCTCAGGGTAAAGAAGGAAGTACACAGTTGCTGCTAAGGCAATGCAAGTTGAAGGCATGCCACAGGAGGAGAAATAAGAGAGTATCTCAATGCAAATGTCCCTATACAATACATTTTTCACAGGAAAAGGTGTGGATAGCCCTGTCCTTTGTGTGTGTGTGACACACTGCAGTAGGAGGTACCAATATTGCCAGCATGGGCAAAGGGAGATACTGTCTGCTGGATCAAACACAGGTGTCTGAGAGAAGCACTGCTACCAGTGTAAGAACAGATCCTTCTGAGCACTGGCCCCTGCCTGGCACCTCCGGAGGAATTTGGCCAGACCTGTTTGGTCGTGAGTCAAAGCTGAGCACCCAAGTTCCAAGTGACTGGAGCTATAAACAGCTTAAAATGATTTTCAGGGGAGTTCAAAGATGAATAATGCATCTCTTCAGGCTTATAAGTGATCTTTCATTCACAGAAAATCAAAGCAATGTACAAATGTAGTTGCTGGCCTTGAGGATGGGAGTCTAATGACTCCTTGTCATTTGCAGTAGCTACCAGAGGTGATGTGACATTTGAAAGGAAGAGATGAAAGCTCCATTGCAATTTGTTAAATAAAAAACACCTTAGTATCTTGCTAAATAGCTGATAATCAGAGGTGCAGAATTCCAATCTGCTGTTTAGGGCTTTGATAGCAAAAAGAGGAGCTCATAGGCTACAACCTACAGAAGTTTTTCTTCCATAACTTTCTGGAAGTTTGCTTGTGGTATCCATGGTAATTCCCCATGACAGAATTATTTGTCCTGCCACTCCGTGTCTTGGCATTACTGAGTGTTTTGCCTGTCACTGTCATCCATTCTGTTTGGTTTGGTGGCTGGTTTTGTTTTAGCCACTGGATCCTACAACATCCAGGTTTGTGTGGTTCAGGACTGGGATCTGAACACAGAATCTAAACTTGACCCTTCTGGTTTCCAAAGGCAGGAGGTAGGAAAGGTTATGTGTCTGTCTGAAAAGTTCCTTCATAACTTAAAAACTGCATTTAATTACGAGACCATTTTTGCTAATAGATCCTGGAGGGAAATAGTTTGCTGTTTAGCATTTTTGACCTAAATAAACAGTTAACCATAAGAATAATTTGCATATTTTTTAACACCTCTAAGTTTGTCTGAAAAGACATGCATGCCTTTTCTTACTCTGTAACACTGAAATTTTTATTCCTGTCATGAGAAAGAAATATTCCTGTCCTGCAGTGGGAAATGATTGTAAATCTGAGAGCAAAACAATGGATCAGCAGTTAATCCTTCAGTGCATCTCCTCTTTTGCGTTAGCAGAGGCACCAAAAGGTCAAAGGCTGAAGTGCTGCCGAGCTCTTCACGCTGTTTGCCTTTCACAGGCCTGGCCCTCGTGGGATGCCAGGTTGTATGTGAACCCTTCCTGGTCTCATCTTGAGGTTTTCCCACCAACAGCAGCTGCATTTCAACAAATGAATAATCTTCTAGAAAATGTATCGATCGTACAAGAAGCTCCACATCGGCAAATATTAAAAGTTTATGTGTCAGTACTTCCAGTTAGAAGTGGAATCCGTTATGCAGAGGGGTAAACTTGTCCTGTCTTGTGTAGCCTTTGTGAATGATTCCCAGAGAGCTTCTTGTTCCCAGCACTGCTAACCCTGTGTTTAGGGAGGCCAGTGGCAGAAACTTACTAACTTAAATGAGCCACACCCTGGTCCTGGCTCACTGGACCAAGCAGCACCCAAACAGCCCTTTGTGCCCTCACTGTGTCCACACAGAGCAGTCCTGGCCTCTGCCAGCACGGTCCCTGTGTCTTTCCCTACGGTGTCTTTCCTCTGGAGAGGACCTACCAGGTGAGCATTTCCATGTGACTGTGCTGCCTTCCTTCCAGTTTTTCCCACAACTCATGGTCTCCTTTCGTTGCAAGGAGCAAAGTGCCAGTCTTGGTTCATCAACAGGAATGCAGAGTTGCTGTTATGGGCATCCAGGAAGGACTTGGGAGTGGAGCCCATCTGTGTCTGTGCCGATGGAAATTCCCCAGGGCTGTGTGATCTGTTCTGGCCTCTTGCCTGCCCCTCTGGGGAGGGTATTTCCATGCAGAGTTAGTCAGAGCCGTTTGTGTTTTGCCATGTTCCCAAGGTGATCAGTATCCTTATCACAACTCTTTGCTTACTGCGCACCTGAAGTGACCTTCGCAAAGCTCAGCTCACCTTGTCCAGCATGTAAAGGCAACCCAGAGAGGAAGGACAACAAAGTATCTTGTCCTGGAGCTGAGGATGGAGGGTCCAGCAGGTGTGAGCAGAACTGGAAAGCCAAGGACTGGGCCAAGGCTGAGCTGAATATCTCAGCACAGGTACCCTGCTGAGACAATGTGGAGTATTGCAGGAGTGAGATGAGGTGACTGCCCTATTGAGCATCATTTCTGCCTGCTAATGCTGGATGAAGCTGGAATCCCTCCATAGAGAGGCTAAAGTAGATGGAGAAACGTTGCTGGAGGTTGAGAGGTGAGGCAGCTTGCCCACATCTGCTTCTGCTCACAACCCGCCTCCACTTCTGACTGCCGCTTAGAATTCAAATGAGAATGGGCTGATTTGCATCCCCTGTTAGAGATGTGAGGGGCCCAGGGCCCAAACAAATCTGCTGAGACCAAGTGCCTGCCATACCCTGACACACAGGGCCCTGCTGCAGAGCACATTTTACATCCTTCTGCCTCACCTCAATGTACTGGTTCAGAGTGAAGGCATGAAGCTGTTAAATGAGACCCAAATTTCAGTGTTTGCTGTTGTAGTGGAGAAACATATGTGTTATGTACTAAATGTGTGCAGATTTAAAGAACTTTAAGGCTGGAGGAAGGAGAGGTGTCTGATGGCCAGAGCTGGCAGCTACAGGGCTTTTGAGTTCTGTTCCTCTTCTTGCCAGTGATTCACTGCATGGCTCCAGGTGAGACACGTAACCAAGCCGGAATATTTTCTTCCAGCTGCAGAAGAGTTATAATGCCAGATACAAGGAGGGCCTCTGAGGTTTAACTGATTTTAGTTTATGGAAAGCTTTGAGATCCTCACAAGGAAGCTGCTGGAGAAAGGCAAGTATTGAAGTATTGCAGTATTTCACACTGCTGTTCATAAATGTGCACATTGGTGAAAAGCAGAGGCTGGGCTCCCTCTGCAAACAAAAAAAAAAAAAAACAACCCCAGATAAGGGGGTTGGGATGTAGGGAAATGGATGTGAAACCGCAGCAGGAGAGGCCGCAGGAAACTCCACTGCTCCTTGTTGCTGCATCTGGCGGTGGCTCATGGACCAACGTAGAGCAGACTTTCCCTGCTAAGAGGATTGAAGAGGCTGAAGAAGTTCAGAGAGGTGTGAAAGTTGCTTCTTAGGTCTCCTGGTGGTCCCCTTGTTGGGTAGTGCTGTCTGAGATGTCTGGCTGATTTTCCTTCCAGCTGGGCAGTGGGAAAGCCCACGCACAGGCAGAAGACAAGGTGTTTCTGCCAGGTTGCAACAGCCCCAGCGATGGAATCTGCGAGCAGCTGTTGAAAACCCTCTCTGGGTTTGTTGGGAAGAGCTTGGGTGCTGCAGAGCAGCTCTGCCCGCTGCTCCGACCGGCCAGGCCAGGCCGTGTGGTCAGGGCCGTGACGCTCGGCTGGTGCGGGTGGCACCTGCTTGTCCAGCGCCCGAGGGAAGGGGCTCATTCGCCGGAGGCTCCGGCTGCTAGGGAGCCTGAGGCTCGGCTCAGCCAGCAGGGATATGCGCCGGGATGGCGCTGCCCCAGCAACGCTAGGACACAGCGTTGTTTAGCGTTCAGCGGTGCCCTGGAGGGCGCGCAGGCAGGGACGGGAGAGGAGAGCCCTCCGCCTTGCCGCAGGGGTGTGGGAGCCCTGCATCCACAGCCCTCCTGCTCGGCGCAGGGAGGGGCTCCCGGCTGCAGGGCTGGGCAACCGGGGAGGCACTAGCAAGGGTCGGGGAGCAGCCGGGAGCTGTGTGGAGCCCCGTGGAGCTTCGGGGGGGACGCGAACCGTGCCCACCCTGAAGCCGGGCCGTGCCGCCGCCCGGCCGCCAGGGGGCGCACTCCCCGCGGGGCGCTGCCGCGGCCCCGCAGGGCGCTGCAAACCCTCCGGGTGCCCCGCCCAAG
>VZSE01005073.1:50911-92775 GCA_013398275.1 Promerops cafer
GGTGCGAAGGGCGCTGCCTGCGGGCAGGCGGGGCCCAGGGCTGCGGCTCCCGGCAGGCAGGCCGGACTGCGGGGCCGCTCGGGGCAGACCCCCACCCTCCGCCGGGCACGGGCACCGGGAGGGTCGACATCCCGGCCGGAATGGGGAGGTGACATCCCTGGCCCGTGAGGAGCGCTGGGGGGAACCGGCAGTGCCCGCCAGTGCCGGCGGGGAACGAGCCACGGGAACCGGGAAGAACAGCCAAAAATACCCTGCTCTCCTCTGGGGCGGCTGCTATCAGGGCCCTGGGGCTGGGCGTGGGGCTGGCAGCTAGGGGGAATCACCGGAGCCGTGATTGGAAGTGCCAGGTCTGTGTTGGTTACAGGGAGGAGCTGAGGCGCTGCGGGAGCGGCTGTGTCCCTCCGGGAGCTCTCTGCTGCCAGGGCACCCGGGAGCAGCTCCGGGTGCGGCTCAGGTGTCCCCGGGGACCGCCGGGCTGGGACACACCAGCAGAGGCAGGACATCGTCCTGTTTCACCGTTCCTTTCCCATTTCCATGCTTCTTGGTGCCCGTGCATTCAGCCGCAGAGTTTTGGGAAGAAATCTTGGCCTGTGTGGTCCTGCAGGAGGAGGTTCTCCTCGGGACACCCCTCCTTTGGGGGAGCAGGTCCGAGGTGACCGGGCGCCTTTTGGCTGCACTGCCGCAGCTGTTTTGCTTTTGGTCCCGTGAGTTTGAGAGGAAGCAATGATACTTATTTTTTCCTGCTGCAGCGCCACAGATCCTGCACCCCTGTGGATCAGATGTCTTGAAGCATTTCTGGGCTGAGCTGGTTTTTCAGGTGAGTGGGGTCATGGTGTGAGACGGTGCCTGGCCCAGGAGCGTGGCCCCAGTTTGGGCTCGGCAGGGCTTGGTTTTGCCATATATCTGCTTGCCAGGCTCAAGCAAAGCGGAGCCGCCTGCGCTTCCTACCAGGATGTGGCTTTTCTCTTGTAAAGCTGAGTGAACAAGCAGCAGCCTCGGTGAACGACACTTTGTGGACAAAGTGTGTTTGTAACACACAGAGGTAAAGGCGGATTGTTTACTTCTACGCTCCCTTCCAAACCTACCTTCTGTGAAAGTCCCAGGGGAGCATCGCAACCCTTCCCTGTGTGACCAGAGCTGTGTTTCAAGGGAGTATAAAACACAAACAACTCTTCTGAAACGGTTTGGATTGCAACTCCCCAGAGTGGTTGCACTTGGTGGGTGAAAACAAGCAGGAGGCATTCACCAGGCTGCTGTGTCCTACAGTCAGCGCAAGAGAAAAGATGCCAAACAAAACAGGAAGCCTTTATTTAAGTTATAAAAACTCTTTTAGTTTAAAAAAAGCCATCTAAAAGGAATACCACTAATTCATTGTACCTGAGTATGTTGGAAATGCTTTTTCTAGCTGGGTCTTCAGCTTTCTCTGAGCCTCTCTGGGTGCTTGAATCTGGATCTGAACTGGTATGGTACTCATTTGGGTCATGGCAGGAAGGTCTGGGCTTCTAGGTGTATTGACAAAGGGGCTGCCCTGGTTAGAGTGGGCCTGATAGCCGTAAAATGATAAATTATTTTATTATGGTTCCCTGATCCTTGGCCTAGTGCTATGTATCTGTTATCTGCATGATGCAGACTCCCAGGTTGAGTTTTGGTCTCTCCTGGATGCAAAACTGGATTTGGACAGTTTTGAGGAGATGGAGATGATGCCTCGCTGTCCTCCCTTCAAAACCACCTCGTTCCCAAGTGGCGCTGAAGCAATATAATTTGTACCTGGTGACCAATTGGAACAGGCTGATGCAATGTGGCACTAATATACAGGAGGCTTCTGGGGGGGGTTTCCACTCTGTTAAGCTTCATGCATAAGAAGAATTGGAAGAGAGTGCGTTTTGCTGCAAATAAATCACTTCAGAAAGCAATTCTTTGCCCAAGTGGTAGCTTGACTGCCCTTCTTTTTCTCCTCTGCTCTTGCTGCCGGTGCCTCAGGAGCCGTGGCGCACCAGGTGTCCATCATGACCGACTGGGTGCTGCTGGGGCTGATCGCGGCGCTGGTCGTGCTGCTGCTGCTGACCGTCTTCGGTTTCGTCGTCTACTCGGGGCTCTTCACTGAGGTGGTTGTGAGTGCTGGCTCCCCCCCTGTTGGCAACATGACACTGGCCTACAAATTCAGGGTGGGCCCCTATGGAGAATCCGGGCAGCTCTTCACGGACGGCTGCAGCATCTCCTCGAAGCTCTGCTCCATCGGCGTCTACTATGACAACCCTCACACGGTAAGGTGTGCCTGCTGAGGCCGGCACGCTCTCGTGGTTCCCAGCTCGGGATGTTCTCTAATTGTGTTTCAGGCACGTGCAGCTCATCCTCTGTAGATGAGCACTGGGGTTCACAACGTCTCCCAGATCTACAGAGGACACTGTGTGGGGAGAAGCACCTGAAAGCAAATGGGGTTTTGCATAATCCTGCCTGAAAGGCATTGGGCGAGCAAAGCTTGGTATCTTCTGATAGCCTCTGCTGAACAGGGTATCAGCAGGATAACAGAGCTGGTTATGGAACAGAAGCCAGTGTTCATGACCCCAAGGTGAGGCATTCCTTGGCATGTTCCTTGGAAGTGCAGCCAAGGCTCCTTCTGGACTTGCAGCTCTGTGGTTGAAAGCAGATGGTCTCTTCTTGAAAGCTCAGTCTGTTCTCATCCATACTCCTTCTCTCATTTCTAGTGCTCTCATGTGTTTCTGAGCTTCCCTGTAGTTCTTCCATCCCCTGAGAGTTCTTACTGAAACCTCAGGTGCTGCGTGCTGAGGGCTCCTGTCTGATGAAACAGTTGCTCCATGATGCTCCTGGGCTGAGAGGTGAGCAGGAAGCACACTGCCTGATGGCTGCCAGCCAGAGCCCAGTACTCCATGGGAACAGTTAAAGGCAAGGAACAAACAAAAGTGCATCAGAACTTGCTGGGGGGGTGGAAGCTGGCTGCTGATGCTGAGTGACTCTGGGGTTTCCAGATAATGGCATGTGGGCATTTGTCTGGGGCAGACAGCCTGGCTCCCTGGTAATTCTGCAGTAGCTGCTGTGACCGTGGAGGAATCCATGGGGAGGAGGGACAGAAGAGTGGCCAGCGGCTGTGCATGTGTGCTTGGGCTCGTGTGTTGGGGGCTGGTGCAGGGCACAGTGCTTGGGCTGATAGCTCTCACCCAGTGCTTCTGCTCTGGAAATGTCTGGTCCTGTTTTAGAAACCTTGTTTTGTTGCTTGCAAGATTGTTCTCCCAAGGATTGGACCTGCTTTGAGGGAAGAATTTGTCCATGAAAACGTAGTGCTGAGTGAGCTGGGACAGGAAGATACTGGAAGTGAGAAAGCCCTGAGCTTGGCTGTGCACAGAGGAGCCTGGTGTGTTCAGCCACCTTGTGTCCTTGTATCCTGTGATGCCCTGACTTGTCTCTACCTACCTGGATCACGGGAGGCAGAGAAGACACTGTGGTGCCTCTTCTTGGCCTAGGAAGGATGATGGCAAGGATGACTTCTCTCCTTAGGATGAGCTGGGCAGAGGCAGGGTTTGACTAGGCATGCTTGGACACTTGTCTGGAGGAAATGTCAAGTTTGGAGCAGGAGCCATGGTGCCCATGTGGTCAGAGTGGCCATTTAATTGCCACTAATTTGTATCCTTGTGTTGAGGGCCTCACCTGGAGCTGAGAATCCTGATGCTGCTGCTTGTTCCACCGTGGTCTCCAGTCACAGAGCAGGCAGTCAGTGCTGTGGGAAGGTCTCAGTGTCCATTCCCAGTGCTGTCCTGCTCCATCTCCTGGGATGTGCACATGCCTGTGGTTGCCCTGCAGGCTTTCAGCTGACATTGTATCAGGGGTGTTGTGCCTGTTTGCCAAAGTCTGGGCCAGTAAAAGCCTGTACTGTGGAGGCCCATGGATACTGATAAGGATATTTGTGGTAACTCCTGCCCTGGCTGGCACAGGGAATGCTTTCCCTGGTAGCACCAGGTGAGGCTAGAAAGGAGTAACTCTGACCTGACCCTGAAAATTTGGGCTGTCAGTGCGGGGTCAAACTGCTTCCCCTTCCAGGTCTTGTCTTTTTTTCTCCTCTTCCCATACCTGCTGCATCTCTACCTTCACCCTGTGGCTGGAGAAGGCAGTGGGGCTGCAGACCTTGTCTCTGATGGCCATCCAGGGTTTTGGAAGCCTAGTGTTCCTCCCTGTGGCAAGAGTCTAACCTGCCCTCCAAGGCTTGGCAGGCAGCCCCATGGACTTTGTCCTTCTCTGGAACAGCTGCCTTTGCTCATGATGTTGAGCAGGTGACATTGGCCTGAGCCTCCTGTCTGTGTAGCCACTGTGGTGGCTGGGGCACAGGGGGGCTGTGCAGGATAGAGCTGCAGTGCCTGCAGCTCTGCATAGTGACAGGAGCCTCCCCTCGCCTGCCATCCGTGAGCACAGTGTCAGACCTGGCCTGCTGGAGCAGCTGGGGTGCTGATGGGACCTTCCACAGGCTGATCTTTGGCTCCTGAAGCGGTCGCCACAGAGATCCACATCTCACCAACAGGCAGGTCAGGCCAGGCAGGGTGCTGGGAATGAGAATGTGTTTGGGCAAATGGTTCTCTTGCCTCTGGGCAGGTGAAGAAAGGGCCAGCTGTGGCTTGGTCTCGGCTGGAGACTGCAGTGCTCGTACCTGACGTGCTGGCTCAGGTGCAGAGCACCCCAGTGTCCCGTGGGGCTCCCTGGGTGCTTGTATCCACTGAGCCATGATGGCATGGGAGATGGTGTGCACTGCTGGCTCCTCATTCCTGAGGGTTCTGCAGGGTGGGACTGGTCACCCAGGCTGCCTTTCCCCCGAGAGGAAGAGATGATTTCCTCCTCTTCCTCCTCATTCTCAGTGCTCTCCTGACCTCAATGAAGCACCCTCTGGCAGAGCTGGCCCGCCCAGAGCTGGCCATTTGCCACGGATGTTGACTTGTCTCCAAAAATAGACCTTTTGTCATCAGGCAGCAGAACGTACTGGCTAGTCCTGTGGTGTCGTGGGCGGAGCACTGAAGGGCTTTGGCCAGACAGCCACCCCCAGCCATGGCTCCTGAGGGGTTTGGTGCCCCCAGCACTGGGACAGGAAGGGGCTGGTGGCCAGCAAGTGCCATGTGGCAATTTCAGTGCTGGTGGACTCATGGTCAAAGGAAGCTCTGGCTAGGATGGGAGTGCTGAGCTGGAGAGCAGCAGCTGTATGCTGCTCTTGGCTGGGAGTGGGGCTGGGGGGAGCCCTATGGCCTGGAGCATGTGGGCTGCCTCAGGGTCATGCCAGTCCTCAGGGCAGCCACTACCACCAGCGTCCCTGGGGCTCCCTGCTGACTCCTGGCTCTCCCGACATTCACACAAGGATGCTCCCCGAGTGCTGCCAAAACCCTGCCAGCAATATTTTATGTGTTTTAATGGACAAGATTAATATTAATTTCAACTTCTTTTTTTTTTTCTTTTTCCTTTTTATTTAATATTTAGCAGGCCGGGGGACTTCTCCGTCCTTTTCCCACCCCTGGCAGGAGTAAAAATAACTCCTCAGCAAGGACTGGATGTGGCGGGTGTGTTTGTGCTCAGCTCCAGCCAAGCTCCTGCTCACATGCCAGGGCCTTTTGCCTGTAGTCCATGTGCTCAGCCACAAGCCCATGCCTAGGTGTTGGATGGATAAGGCCAAAATGCTCTGTGAATGCAGAAAAGGGTTTTGTTCCAACTGGCAAAGACGATGGATAGGTTAAGCAATAATTTCCAGAGCTTCTCTGACAGGATGCTTGAGGGACCTGAGGCTTTGATCAGCACCTGCCTACTGGAAAAGACAAATCTGTTAGGGAAAGGCTGGTTTTAACTAGAACCTTTCCTTTCCTTTCCTTTCCTTTCCTTTCCTTTCCTTTCCTTTCCTTTCCTTTCCTTTCCTTTCCTTTCCTTTCCTTTCCTTTCCTTTCCTTTCCTTTCCGTTCCGTTCCGTTCCGTTCCGTTCCGTTCCGTTCCGTTCCGTTCCGTTCCTTTCCGTTCCGTTCCTAGAAGGCAAATCTGCCTTGTTGCTACCCTTGGAAAGATGTCTCTGGGGCTACATGCTGTGAAAAAAAAAAGTAAAAGGAGAAGAAAGGAAGCAAACATGCCTGGCCTAGTATTGCTGCCCACTCCAGCAGCTCCAGTCCTTCCAACAGTTGCTCCAGGGCTGGGATTGAACTGTCTTTGTGCAGGACATAAATGGAGATTGAATGTTTAAAGGAATTTAATCTAGATTTCCATATCTCCTTGTTTCATCTGGCTCTTTTCCCAGGGATGCCATTTATGGCTGCCTCTTGCTGTCTTTGGGGTGGATCTGCTTCTCCTTTCCTGCCCGGAGCAGTGATGGATGCTGGGCACAGCCCTGTCTGCAGCTCCCTCTTGCAGCACAGGAGGGCAAGAGTGAGCCATGAGACGTGTCCCCAGCCTGATGGATGCTGCTCCACAGGCTGCTTTCTTCCTTCCATTTACATCTGCTTGTGTTCCCCCTCGGGAATGGTCCTGCTGTGCGACATCAAAAGGTGTTTAAGGGAAAGGCAGGGCAGGGAGTGTGGAAGGAGTGGTTACACTGCAGGAGGAAGCTTTGGGGAGCTTCAGTACAGCAAAGTTAGGGATGAGATCAGGGAGCACAAATCCCCTTGTGGTGTTGCCTGGGGATGGGAACCAGTAAAACCCTGGCCTTGGTGCATCCTCTTTCTGCTTCACATTGTCCCTGTGAGAGTTTTGCGACACCTCTGTGCCCTAAGGTTAGATCAGGGAAAGTGCCTAGGTTGTCCAGCCCCCTCCCACATTGCTGCCCAGGGCTGTGGGTAAGCTTGAACTCAAGAGGTGGGATTTTGTTGAAAACTGGAAGTGAAAGTTGTAGCCTGGGTCAGCTTTGGTGTGGAGATGGCTGGAGTCCTGTGGGCCATCACTGTGCTGGTAGCAGGGCTTTGAGCACCCCCCCTTGCTGGGCTGAGAGCCCTGCACCCCGTGTCTTAATGGGAGGCATCCTCAAATCTGTAAAGAGAGCATGCTTTAGGTTTTGTATGGCATTGGGGTTCAGGACAGAAGTGAATATGTTTCTCTTCGTGTTACTACAAACAGCTGGGTGACTGCATGCAGGTCTTACCTGCCTCAGTTTCCCCACCCCAAAACTGCCATACTGAGTGTGCCTACTTTGGAAGGACCTGGCAGCCTCTGGATTTCTCTCCAGCTTAGTGCCAGTGGCCCATGGTGGTTGGTGGCATGTGCACATGGCTGCCAGGGGACTTCCTCAGGGGTTGGGTGGAGGCAAACTGGGCAAACTGTGATCACATCTCTAAGCCCCTTCCCTGAGCTGCAGGGGTGTCCTGCAGAAGGGGATGGCAGTGACCAGTTGTTGACAGAAAGGTGTGTGATGCAGGATCAGGACAGACACTTCCTGCAGTGAGTATCTCCTGTGACAGGGTTGAGTGAGCAGCTTGGTGCTTGGTGTAGCTTCTCTGCTACAAGTCCCTCTACCTTGCAAGGAGAGGAGCGGCACCTTCCCCACTGGACTGTGCATTTAGGCTGGGAGGAGTGTAGATGATTTACACCTGGATCAGCCTGGGTTAGAACTGGGCACCTGCTTTAGTGTGCCCGATCACGCTGGGCCATTGCTTTTACTGGTTTATGGTCATCTCCTGCCTCCAAACTCAGCAAGTTGAGGTTTTGGCCAGTTTCAAGCCTCTCTCTTCTTCTGACACTGTCTGTCTGTCCCCTTCAATCAGGTGTCTCCAGAGAAGTGCCGCTTCGCCATAGGCCGCATCCTGAGTGAGGGAGACGCGAAGCCGTCGGAAGAGCAGATCAAACGGTTCCAGAAGTATGGCTTTAAGATCTTCAGCTTCCCTGCTCCCAGCCACGTGGTCATGGCGACCTTCCCGTTCACTACACCGTTGTCCATCCATCTGGCAGTCAACCGTGTCCACCCAGCCCTTGACACTTACATCAAGGTAAGCGAGCGTGGCGTGAGGAGCGTTGCATGTGTTCGGTGGGCTGTCAGAGGCTTCTCTTCCTGACAGCTGATGGGCCTGCTCTGATGTGACATGTCTTGATGTTTTCCCTTGGGCACTACCATCAAGATCTCCTCCTTTTGCAATCTGGCAGGTAGTTCCCCTGCAGGGATGTCCTTGCATTCGCTCAGTAGGCACAGGGGTGTCTTTTCTGCTGTTTTGTGTTTATGAGAAACAAGTTCTCATCTAGTAACTTGCTGTTTTTCTCCTTAACACAGAGATAAAAGCTGATTTTCCCCTTGAGTCTCTTTCTTGTTGTTAGGATCTGCTCTTCGGTGTAATGCTTTGTGCCATGGAACTTCTCTTTTGAGTGCCAGCCTCACTGGTGGGGCAGCTGTCTTCTTCAGGGACAGGAGGAGAAGTTAGAAACTTCCTGGCCTGTGGGCTTATGAAAACTTTCTTTCAAGCAATACACTGCAATCTGTGGGTCTTGGCCCTGGCTGGGCAGCCGGCTGCTGTGGGCTGTGTTTGCCCTTGCCCCGAGTGGCCATCCCTGCTGCTTGTAGTCTTTTTGAAGCCTGCTCTGCTGCCTTGCTCTGGCTGCCAGAGCAGATGTGGCAAGGGTGTTCCCAAGCAGCACATCTGACACAGACACCTCCAGATGCAGGCTTTCCAGAGAGCAGGGAAGGTCCTGGCTAGCGGGATGATGGAGGGAAGGGACTGTCCTTCCCAGTGGGGGAGGATGCTGTGGAGGGGCCGGTGCTGAGCCCTTGGCTTATCTGACTGTCGAGTTCTGACGCTTTAGTTTGTTCGTGTTGAAACACACTATTTATAAACTTGCTTTTCCTGGCCAAACTCCCAGCCTTGTGGGGGAACCGTGTGAATCCCTCCAGCCTGCGCTGTGCTGCAGGATGGCTGCCTGGGTGCCAATCCTGGAACTCAGCTGGGGGCTCTTTGCCGACCCTCTTGTCCACCCTGGCCACAGGGAGCTGCCCGCTGCTACTGGCGGAAGATGCATTAGTGCTGGCAGTAGATGACACCACCACTGCTCCTTCCCCCCGTTCTGGAAAGCAGAACCAGTCTCCTGTTCTCATCCTCTCACTCCATCCTCTGTGTCTCCTCCTGGAGCTGTGCCGGTTTTGTTGTGGGGGCATCAGGCACTGCTGCCAGCCCTGTGGCGGACGCGCGGGCGTGCACGGAGGGGGCTGGCGCGGGCGGGAGCGTCAGGCTGGCCGCGGGAGTGCTCGGAGACACCGAGCTGACGCTGCCTGAGCTGGGGAAAGGTCCCGGCAGCGCATCTGTCGCATGAGGGATGGAGTTGTTAGAGCTAAAAAGGGAACCACGGGGTGTTCTGGGAGCACCTGGTAGTGTTTAATGGGAGCGGTTGATTTCCATTTACAATAACTGAAATCATACAGAAACAGAGCACCCACAGCCACTTGCAGAGGGAGGGGATGCATTTTGATCTCTGCCCCAGTCCCAGCAGCACGTGGGTCAGGGTGCCTGTGTCTGTCCAAATGCCTGCAGCGGAGTGGGAGCCCCTGCCCATCTGGCACTGACCGTGGGGCCACAGGCAGGACGAGGGTGGATTTGCCGTGCCGGGTGGGGCAGAGGGGAGTGGGGACCCGTGGGGATGCCCTGCCTTTCTCCAGTGTGGCATGGGGGACTCGGGAGGCCATCTGCAGCCGTGCCAGCGGCATCCCTGCTGCTTCTGTGTCATTGCCGCTTCTCCCTCGGCCCAGACTGTCTGCACCCCTGGGGCTGTGCTGGCACTTCCTGGAAGGGAGGGATGGGGAGGGAAGGGGGAAACTTTCATGGAAACAGGTGACCTGTGCCCGCTCAGTGGTGGGAATGGGGGTTGCCATGGAGACAGCTTCTCCAAATAGCATCCTACATCCCACCCCCAGAGCCTAACTCCCTTAAGCAACCCGAGAGAGCAGCGAGACAGATTTTATTTATTTATTTATTTATTTCCTGTGTGCCTGCTTTGGGAAGCGTGCTGTTAGTGAGAGCTGGGGGTCAGGCCTGCCGAGAGCAGGTCCCCCACAGCTCTCCCATCTCAGGAGGTTGGAAGGCAAAAGCCATGAAGCATGAAAGGGGACTCAGTGGCAGGGATGAAATACTTGCTCCCATGGGGAGAGAGAATTAGCTGAAGTGGAAGGAGAATGACATGGCTGCCTAGCCCTAGAAAGAAGGTGTGGGAGAGCTGGAGATGGAGAGGGACAGGAAGAGGGTTGCAAGGTGGGGAGGGAGGGTGGAGAAAGCTTTGGAGATGCTGAAAAATAGAGAAGAGGAATGGGAGGAGAAGGGGACTGGAGGGGGGCATATAGGGCAGAGGAGCTGAGCATTTGAGGTCCAGCTGAGGGAGCAGGACAGCGAGAGGGAGGGGGGAGGTCTGGGCCAGAGTTGAAAGAAGCCTTACCACAGATGGAACTGTTAGCAGCCTTCCCATGGCATCCCCTGAGGTTAACTTGGGGACATCTAGTCCCAAAGGTTGGTGGATGTGGCTGAGACCTGTGGCTCCCTCTGGGCTTGCTGGTGCTGGGCAGAAGTTACCAGGAATGCTTGTGGCTCATGTTTCCCAAATAGTGAGGGTGCAGTGGTGCTGGCTTTCAGCTGTCTGGACTTCGTGTTTCCCAGTCTGCCATGGCTTTGGAGGGACAGGAAAAGTTAAAAACAAATTTATAACAAGAATTAAAAAAGAGCAGTAGGGTGACAGTCTCCTTTCATTAAGGGTAGAAGAGAGATGAGCTGGCATGGAGCAGGAGTTCTCATGTCCAGGCTGTCCTTGCAGCATACATCTTTGCCCCCTGGCTCTTGTGATCTCAGGAGCTGGTGTTTCTGTGAGACTTTTGGTGCAGGCCTGGCTTTTGGGAGCTCTGGGGAGATGGCTGCAGCCATCCTTGGCAGCTAAGAAGACGTCCTTCCCCTGGGATGGCAGGCTGGCAGTGACTTACTGGCTAGAATCCCCTTCTGAGGAGCCCAGGAGAGGCTGCTGGCTCATTACTCTGAACATGGGTTATTTAAGGCATAGGCTGGGGTTATTTAGTGTCTCTTAAAAGCATTTCCTCCCTAATAACCTCTGATGTTGCTTCTCTCTGCCTCCAGGCAGGTATGCCCTGCTTTCCTGGGATGTACACTCCTGGCCCACAACACAGCTGCCTGTCAGACCTGGCACTCCCAACTCCTGGGAGCAAAGGAGAAAGCTCTTCTCTGGTGGGGACCCTTTCTGACAGCTCTGGGAGCAGGTTATTCCCCTGTAACCTCCTGCCATTTCAAGGAGTGTTTCTTCTGGTTTAGGTCTAATGAGCTCTCTGTGGTGGGCTGTGTGTCCCTGCATCTCTCTGCATCCATTCTGGCATCCAGTGGGCACTGCCAGGTGGGTGGGCTTGGACCTCCTGGCTGTTGGTCTCCTCTGGCAGCTGGAGAGGTGGCTAACTGCATCCAAGGCAGAGCTGGCAGGTGTCTCCCACTACAGCCCTAGAAGTGCCTGCTTCAACATAACCTCTTTTTGTGGGTTTTTGGGTCAGTTTTGTGGTCTTCAGCCAAGGAGGATGTGGAAGTTGATGCCAGTATCATCCTGACTGCCTTGCACCCTCCAGAGCACCAGCTGACTGACCTCAAACTCTGACTCTGCCTAACTTGGAAAACTGGGGTTTTATCTCTTTAGATGGTCTTGTAAAGGTATCCTCCAACTTCAGCTAAACTCCCAGCTTTTTTCCTTCACCTGGGCTCTGTAATCACAAGTTTCCCACTTCCATGGGCTTGTGAATCACTCCTTTACAGTGCAGATCTCGGGCAAGAATGGCTGGGATGGACTCTGTGATGCCAGGAAAGATTTGGGAGACTATCAGGTTGGCTCCTGCCTGTCAGAGGCTGTCATGTTCCTCCACACCTCAGCTCCCCATAAAAGGAGCTCCACAAGGTGCTAGAAAGACATGGCTTGTTCCTGTTTACTGCCAGGGAAATGTGTTGTTCCTTGGACCATTAGCTTGGAGCAAGCTTTGCTCCCCTTGTCAGCTATGGCAGATTAGGATGCAGTCACCTCTTGCCTCTCTCTTTGCTACGCTAAATCCAAAAAGCTTTTAAAGTTCCCTTATTTTCCAATGTTTTCCATGTTTTCTGACCTTAATTTCTGGTTTCTTTTTTGGACCTATTTTCAGCTTAGAAAGTTCTGTGACTTCTCAGTTGCTCAAACAGATGCTTTATTTCAGCAATGGTCATATTGCTGTAGCACATGAATCTTTGGTGAGATCTTGTCCCCTGCCACTGACCCCCCAGTCCTGGGTTTGATCTGAGCCAGCTAATAGCAACTTCCAACACGTGCCTCTGCCCTTTGATGGAGTTGTAGTTTCTCGATTAAAGATGGGAAACAATGCCAAGTCCTACGTCTTCTCTGAGCTTGATTGAATGGCACGAGTGCTGGTTTGTTTATCAGTCAAGCCCGCCCTCCCCACAAAAATAAATCCTGTTTGCCAACAGGATCTGACAGCTGTAAACGAGTGTTGGTTGGCATTAATTATGCTGATCTCCTTTGCTTCCTGGTGATCTGGCCCAGTTTCAGCCATCCGTGTATTTTGTCTTGGCTGTCTTTGCCTGGCCAGTCTGTGCTTGTTCAAGTCAGTTATTTACTCACTGAATGTTGGCAGGTACGGGCTGCTGTCTCTCCTGGGACTTTTTAGCATCTCCAGCTGGCCAGAGATCACCCTTTGACATGTGGACAGCTTGTCAGCGGGGACTTCAGCATGTTAAAATGTGTGTTATCTGGGCCTGCGAGCCATGTGTTTTATCTTGTCATGGAAGAACAAACATTTCACCCGCATCGTCTGCCCATGTCGTCTGACTTTGTCCTAAATTCAGTGCAGAAATACTCAGTGAGCACTCCTCCCTTCTCACTGGTGCTGCTGAGGTTTCCCCTGGCTGACCTATCCAGGATCTGTGCCATCCTTCAGACTCTTCTCCCCTACCTAGTGCCCCAAACAGCTCCATAACATGGACGCCTTTCTGTCTGGGGGGAGCTGGGAGCCTAAGTCGTCCTTTATGGCAGCTGAGCCTCAGCACCCTTGTGAGGCTGCATCTCATCTTTCCCCTCTGGCTTTCCTGACAGGCTGCTGAGCCTGCTGCCTTTGCTCAGATCTGTTGAAAATCCTTTTCTTCCAGCTGTTGTAAATGAAGGTCTGTGGAGCTGTGTTCCCATCCCAGGTGGTTTGTGTTTTAAAGGCCATCCTTTTGCTTGGCTGTGTTGGGAGGCTGGGGTTGGGAGCTGATAAAACATTTGCAAAAAGGGCTCAATTATTGGGATGTTTTTCTACTTAAATTCTTTCTCCTGGATGATTTAGTTTATTTATTTCGGTCTCTGTGCATGAAGCATTTTTAAATGCCAGCTTGTCGTGTGTGAGCAGCTCAGGCTTCACGTGCGTGAGCTGATCACAGTGGCAGCTTCAGCCAATCGGCTGGTCAGCAATATGAATTTTCCTCTAGGAAATTGAGGTCTAGGAATTACTAACAGATGCTCAGTCCTGTGTTCCTCAGACACAGCTTCATTTGTGCTCATGAACTCCTTTGCTCTCCTGCAAGCCCTGGGGACCAGAGGCTGAAGATTACTGCCCAAGGTGGGGCCCTTGCTGAGCCAGGGCTGCTCAAAGCCATATATACATCTCTCTAGAGAGAAGGAGGAGCACGATACCTTTATCCAGAACTTATCTGGGACTTTGCTGCCCTCAGTGTCTCATCATGTGGGTCTGGTAAGACTCATCCAGTTGATGTTCTTCCTCTTTGCATCAATGGGTTACCCTGCAGAATACACCAGTGACTTTCTGGGAAATGGAGCCCTCGATCCTTCTCCTGCCTTTTTCCTATGCCCCAGTGTGACTGTGGGAATCAATTTGCTTGAAGAGGGTGCTGGGGTTAGGGGTGGTGGCTCAGCTGCCTGGCTGGGTGGGATGACCTTCAGTTTAAGCCTATGTGCTCTTGAGTATAGGTCTGTAGGGTTCCCAGGAAGACAGGAGGTTACCTGACACTGCTGGGAAGTGATCCTCACACATCAAATAATAACGGGGGGAAAGATCCTAGGGAGTCATAGAGGATTTGATGCGTCCATCTTGTATTGATGGCAAGGACGAGACCAGAGCTGACAGTGTGACAGGCTGCTTGGCTGTGGGCTGTCAGTCCTTTGGAGTGGGGATACAGGCTCCAGGGAAAGTGTTTTGGGAGCCCTTGCATAGTCCCAAGCTGGGCTGTAGGTCATGTCACATGTGGCTTGTGCACTACTCACGGACCATTCTTGGCTGTCCACCAGCCTGGTTGATATGGAGGACAAGGACCAGAGTGGCTTGGTCAGCAGTGCTGGAGAACACCCTTGGCTGGTGTGTGCTCTCTGCCAGGAGCCAGTGAAGCTCTGGATCTAGGGCTAGGCAGGAGGAGCAGGCGAGGGGTGGGCACTGTGAAGCTCCAGCTCGAGCCTGTCTGAAAGGTGACATGCAACAGCAGGAAGCGGAGAGGGCCCCGAGGTGTCTGTGCCTTTGCAGGCACGTCCATCTCTCACTGACCTGCACTGACAGCTGGTTTTCAGTGGGCTCTGTGCAGCGAGGCCGCCCGCTCACTGCTGCTTGGCACCCCCCAGCTGGATGTCACATCACATCAGCTCGCGCGTTCGCAGCGACTTTCAGTTATTAAATATTTTTAGCGACAAAACCATCCAAAGATGTTTCAGTCCTGCAAGCGTGAGCGACCTCACCTTCAGCGTGGAGCGGGCAGGGGAGGGCAGGATGCCCATGAGCTCAGGCTGGGGGCTGAGCCAGGTGGAAGGGGGTTTGGTGGGCAGTGTCATTTAGCGCCGTGGGGGCCTCTGGAGCGGGGTGGGCTCGTCCAGCGGAACAGGTCCGTTTGACCCGTGTCTGCAGGGAACGCGCTCCTCCTGCGCCGCTAATGGAACATACGGGGGTCCGGGGCTCTGCGTCACGTCTCCTGCCACTCGCAGCAGGCAGCCCCACTTTCCCGTTTCCCCAGAGAAATGTGGCAGCCCCAGGCCACTACTCACCTGCTGTCACCTTCTCCTGGTTCTTGCAGGCAGGCTGTGAATTAACACTGACCATGCTTCATGTTCAGTGCTGCCTGTGCCTGGCAGGTCGGTGTGCACCAGTCGGTGTGGGCTCGTTTCCCAGCCTGTGCTGGTGCCATTCCTGCTGCTCTGCTGCCAGTGCCTGCCCACACCTTTCCTCTTGCAAGCAAACTGTGCAGCTGTTTTGGCTCTGCTGTTTGGCTCTTGCACAGGAGCAGGTGTGAAACTGCAGCTCTAACAGCATTGCTGCTTTGAGCAGGAAAGGTTTACTGACTAGCTTTGAGCTTTAGTATTTACAAAGTCTGCTTCCCTGCTTCTGCAGCTTGTGGCATGTGTGAAATCATCCAGGTTTTCCTCAACTTTTTGTTGACTCTGTGCAAGAGTCTGTCTTAGCAGCAGGCAGGGGAGTCCTGATTCTAGGGAAGCAGCTGGTGTGGGATGCAGGCTCCTGCCACTGTGGCCTTCCAGTTGTAATTGATCACAAAATGGGAGCAGACCAGGTTGGAAGGGGCATGCAAAGAGGGTCTAGTACAAACTTTTATGGGAAAGGGAGTGTGGTTATCTAGCACACAATTGCATCTTGATAGCCTCTGGCTATGGGGTCTCCACCACATTCCTGTGGAGGGTGTTCCAGCTGGTAGATCAGCCCCAGGTCTCTGCCACAATGGGTGCTTTCCTGTGACATCCAGCATTTTGACCCTGTTGCTGTCCCAGCTCCTTTTTCAGGAACATTTCCAAAGGTAGCTCCTGGAGGAAGAGTGAACTTCAAGTGCCTGCCCTCCCATGCATGCCAAACTGTGTGGGCATCCCTGGTGGCCTGACAGCCAAAAGCCTGGACCAGTGTTGGCTGTCAGTCAGTGGTCCTGTTTGGGGGCATTTTCATCCTAGGAGGGACTAGGAAGCCACCTCACCTTCCCGAGCTGCTGCTTTGGAAAGTTGGGAGAGCAGCCTTGTAATGACTTGCCCAACCTTGCAAAATTATCACAGAGATGAATCTTCTCAGACAAAAGATTTGCTTCCCCTTCTTCTTTGCAGCGAGGATTAATGACCACGGGAGAAGCCGGGGATATTTCATAGGGCTGTCCAAGAAAGAGAAAGAACTGAAATGGTTTGCCTTGGGCAAGGAGGGAGAGTAAAATACTACAGTGCTTTTCTGTCAGATCTCTTTATCGACTTGATCTGTACGTATGCTCTCCCCAGATGTATTTATAGAGAATCCCAGAGGATGCAATCAGTTCAAAAGGTTTTCTTTGTCAGGCATTGGAGACGTGTCCAGCTCTTTCCAGCAGCAGCAGTGTCCTGAACCTTGGGGTCTTCCCTTCTTGACAGCTAGTCAATTAATTCAAGGATGAGATTGATCTGCCTCTCTGCAATTATTTTAGCTGAGTCCTAATGAGTTTTGTCTGGACAGGTTCTTCCCCATAGCCCTCTGAGCCAGATCTTGCCAGCTGTGACAGGCTTAAGAAATAGCAAAATGAACCCGATCAAATGCGAAACAGCTTCACAGAAATACTGCTCTTTTCCAACAAATGCTGTTGGCCCAGTTTCCCTGGCTGTGAAGCTCCCACTTTGAAACCTGTGGAGCAGGCAGATAATACACTTGAAAGCAGTGGCATTTTTACCTCCAGAAAAGGGACCATTGTGCTATGACTAACTTGCACTTTTTCAATTCTAGTTAGGTATAAAATGGTAGGAAAGGCCCTGCTTTGGGGAGGGCAGGAGAGAGACATTTCTCTTCTTCAGCGAGTCAAAATATGGATGGATGAGTCGTGAGGTTGGGTGGTGATCACATCGCAGGGATGAAAGAACAAAATCAGTTCTTGCTCCTCCTCCTGCCTAGAGCCTGTGTGCTGTAGGCAGGGCACAGCTTTGGGGCTGCCCTGGTGGCTGGGGCACCAGTGAGGTGGCCAGGCCCAGCTGTTTGCTCTGGAGCAAAGGGTCACACTGGAAATCCCTCGGGGTCTCTCCGTTTGACAGGGAGATATACACACACACAAACAACTCTGTCAACTCTGCCTGCCTGCAGCAGCTGCTGCCCTGTGGATGCTGTTTGAATTGATGCTGCTGTGTGCTGGTGGCCCTGGGCGGAGGCAGCAGGCTGGAGGTGTCCAGAGTGGCCACTCCTCATGACCATGACAGGTGTGGAGCTCTGTGGAGCTGCTCACATCTTGGGGAGGCCTTCATGGGCTCAGGGTGTGCTTTTCCTCTCTCTGTGCTGTTGCCTGGTGGCCGTCACTCTGCCCGGACCTGCAGGGACTCACAGCCTTTGGGGAGTGGGTGCAGGGTATGGAGAGGTGCAGTGGTTTGGTGCTACACACAGCCAGTATATCCCATCCTCCTTTGAGGAGCAAACACCCGCTGCCTGTTTATTGTCAGGACAACTGGGATTGTCCCGATAGGCTGCCAAATCCTGGCCCTCTGAACTCCTCTGGATTTGCCAGGACTGGGTTCATCTTCATGGTATCCAGCTGCCTTAGCTGTTGCAGGGCTCCAGAGCAGCTTGCAGACTGGTCTGTGAGCTCCTTGAAAGTGGAAGGTTGAGCTATGCTTAATTATTGGCTTGCAGGCTTTTGGAGAGTGCCTGTGAACCCTCAGCTCTGGGACTCCTTTTGTGTCTTCTCTTTTCCAGCATATGGCAGCTTATTCCAGCCGGTGCCTCAGCCATAGCAGGGAAAATCAGAGCCTGTAACAGAAATGTTGGCAGTTTCTAGCTCCACCACTCATGCCTGGGGTTGGAAGGGATTACTCCAGATCAGAACTGCCCTGAGGCAGCTGATAGAGGTCTGCAGCATGGCAGGATGTCCAAGCTTCCTGAGCTGCTCCCCCTGCTCCATCCTGAGTGAGCAGCAAGTCATGGCAGTTCTCTACGCCTTCGTGGCCATTGTGCTGGGTGGGTCACCTGGCACCTCTCCAATTGCATGGGAACAAGGAAAGGTATTTCTTCCCTTGTTCTCAGACCACAGTGGGCAGATGGGCCAGTCTCCCTGGGGAGCACAAGCCAGTGCTTGTCCTCTGTCACCCTTGAGCTGATTTCTCTCAGGATCTAGTGCAGTGCCCAGTGTTGGTAAGAGATGGAAGGTATCCATTACCTTCAAGAGTGGATCAACACCTGATGGTGCCTCTAGTCCAACCCATTTCTTTGTCCCCAGCCCACCCAACATTCACCTTTCTTGGGCTCCTCAATGCTGTGCTGAGTGGGAGGAGGCAGAGGCTCATGGCTGGCTTGAGCAGATGCATTTCTGCTGCGTTTGTTGGAGATAACCCCAGCATCTCCCTTAGGTAGGATGCCTCTGCCCTGCCAGGTCTGTAGGCTGGGTCTGTAGTCCGAAAAAGAATGTGCTTCCAGTGTGGAGGAGAGGAACAAGCCTTCCTAAGATGGGAGATGATGATGCAGAGTCACCTCTCCTGGGTACCAGAGAGAAACTAGTACTGATTTGGAGCAAAGGCTCAAGACAGCTTTTGGGACAGAATCAGCCTCCTCTGGCACTGGGATGGCAAAAGAGAGATGCTGGGCCCATGAAATGGAGTTACTGGTGAGGCATGGAGTATACTTGCCTTCCAGGCCACTGACATCTGAATTTTGCACATGCATGTTTTGCATGGCTGCCTCCTCCTAAAGCTCAGCAAGGCTCTGCTGATCTGAGGCTGAGCTCCAAATTAAATGACACCAAACAGCGTGGCTTTACATTTCAAAGGCTCAGAGCAGAAGGATGCCTGGGACTTTCTGTCACTATGGAGTAATTGGAATGATTTTTTTTTATTTTGGCGGCTTGTACAATGACCACCGGGTGCTCGCTCCACAGACAGATGGTTTTACCTGCATCTTCTGCTAATGTGAGGAATTATAACAACCCTGCAGGGATGAAGAGGGGTGACAGAGCTGAGTATAGTGCAGGGAGGAAGTTAGTAGCTGCTCTGAGTCTCTGGTTCTGGCTGCTTGTACAGTGGTAACTTGTGGATGGGCACATTTGCATCACAGGATCCCTGGAAATTTCTGCTTCTCTTCCCCCATTCCACACACCACCAACCAGAAAATCTCCTGGTACATTTAAAGTTGCTACTCTGTCTTTCCCTTATCCACAGGGATGGACTCAGCAAAGCTGCTGCTTGAAGGTGAAAGATGGAGCTCTAAGGCAGCTGGGAGAGTGGTTGGTCTGGGAGCTCCAGTCCCAGCATGGCACTGGGGCTGTTGCCTTTCAAATGAAACCTGAAGGGGTGTCCTGGCCCTGGGGGATGAAAAGAATGGGCCATGGCTGATCACAGAGTGGCCCTGTCTGCAGCTGCCTGTTGGCTTCATGCATTTGCTGACGGGCTGTGTTCCCACTCTGTAAGGTTGTAAGGCACTCTGGGAAGGCTGCAGGGAGGGAAACAATGGCCTCATTCCCATTGTGGACACCTGCATTTTTTCCCTGCTACTGGATGGCCGGTTACTCTCATTTACTCAGGGGTTTATTTCTGCCTGGAGCTGATGGCAGGTCCTTGACATGCAGGAAGGTAGATATCTATCATCTGCTGGGGCCAGCTGCTCTGCTCTTCATGCTGTGTGGATTCACAGCTTGGGGTAAGGTCCTCCCAGTGATTCAGTAGCCAGACCGTGAGTTGGCAAAAGCTTATCAAGAGGTCAGTGTGGAGAAAGACTTGCTCAGGTACTTCTCAGCTGAGCAGTACAGGAATGAGCAAAGCAGAAGTGGCTGCTGTGGCTGCAGGAGCTGCCAGATGTTGTGGGCTCACAGTGGAGGAGCACAGCCATCGACTCCTCTCTGTTCTTGCATCTTCTTCCTCCTCTCTCACATGCATTTCTAGGTGCCAAGTTCACTCGTCCTGCCCAGGTCCTGCCACCCAAAGAAGGCACCGCCTTCGTCTCCCAGCAGTTCCCCTTCAAAGCTGTGTCTCCTGGTAGGAGCTACTTTGGGACCCATAGCATTGGCTCAGCTCTGGCTTTCTGCTGTGCCCTGGGGCACAGGACCAATGTCCAAATCCCTCCCCTCCTGCTATCCAAGACCCAGCAGCCTTCCTGGGACAGAGCTGCAGCAGGCAGAGTACACTTCCTGCCCATGGCAAGCTGCGGCTGCTTGCGGGAGGGCAGAATGGGACAGAGGTGTATGTAGATAGGCTTCCCCACAGTCCTCCCCATCCTCCAGGTACCCAGAATTTGAGGAGGGACATCAGCACTGGGAAGAGGAGGGATGTCCTCCAGGTCTCAGGGCACTAATGAGGATCTGGGGCAGCTCTGGTGTCTGCATCTTTGGCTTATGTGCTGCCGTCAGAGGTGTTACACAGGGCTGTGTATGGTTTGGGGTACCTGGGAGGGCAGAGCAGTGGTGCAGATGGGGAGTTGGCTCCCCAGGAGGGAAAGATCTGGAAAGCTGAGTGGTGTGATGCATCTCCAGAGCATTACCAGCTCATGGAGCACATCTGGGAACATACAGGATCCTTGTGGAAGGCCAGAGTCAGGCTGGGCTCTGTCCTTGCCTAACTGCTTTGATTTCTCCTTCTGATTGATCTGCACAGTCAAACTCACGATCCTGTGCTGGCAAAGGAACAGCTGCCAGACTGCAAAGGTCGCTGAAAGCAGCTGCTCCCCTCCCCTGCTGCCTCCGTTGCCGGCAGAAGAGCCCGGCTTTGGAGGCACTCAGCTCGTGTCCCTGCTGGCACCGCCAGCCACTGGCTCCCCGCACGCCCGGCACACCGCGGCGGCTGCTCAGCGGGTGCTCTGCTCTCCAGACCAATGTAATGAGCCCCCTGGGACCTGCGCCGCGTCCCTGGTGGGCCGGGGAGGAGGAGAAGGAGGTGAAAGCTGCAGAGAAAAGGCAGCCTCACCTCCCCTTGCCATGCCCGCTCGCAGCAGGGCCAATGGAGAAGTCGGCCGGCACGTGCGGCTGCTGAAATGGCGTGTCCCGGCTCGAGGACACTGGAGCTGTCCCTGATGGATCTGCCTGGTGACGCTGGTTCGCCTCCCTTGTAGCCCCTGCTTGCCTCGCCTGAGTTGCCAGCTCCCCCCGCACTGCAGGCAGCGTGCCCGGCTGTGCCGGTTGCGCTGTGCCCGCCAGCGCTGCTTGAGCGCACCGGGGATTTCCTCGGGCGAGTCGTTACCGCCGGCGGCTGCAGTGGCTGCGGGCTCTGGGGGCTTCATTAGCCGAGCTCACCGGGGGGAATTGTCATCATGCAGGAGCCCGCCAGAGTTGCTGTTTCTTTGCCCTTTGCCAGGTTTTTGGGGAAGAGAGGTGCAAGCTCTTGGATGTGGGGGTTTGAAGGTGGCTTTGCTGGAAGCCTGTGGGGAAATGCCTATTGTTCATTTATAAGCATTCAGGAAGGAACTTGTCCCGGGCCCTGGCTAGCTTTTAAAACAGGGAGATATCTGTCCCTGGGGCAAGGGAAGGAGGAGCAGGAGGAGCAGTGAACCAAAGGTAACCAGTGGCCCATGGGTGTCTGCCCTGCAGAGAGCCTGGCTGGGATCCCTGTCCCCCAAATCAAGCCTGTGAGTGCAGGGTTTCCCTAAGACAGAGCTCAAACAATCTTTCTCCACTGTTGGCTGCACTTAGCTGATAGCTTTGAAGATCCTCCTGTCCTGGAAATTTGCTTTCTGACATCAGATTTGCCAACGTGTTGTACTTGAGATGTACTTAGGGATGTCGTGATCAGCTTGCCTATTCCTCCTCAGCAAGCCAGGCTGAAACCCACTTGATCTCTTCCTCTGAATCTTCCTTGCCTTCCAAATGAGGCCAATAAGCCTGACAGTAAGTCCCCGTGGGTGGGGAGGGAGGACTATTTTGTCTGGGAATCAGGCGGTTGCATCGTGGCTTTGCCCTGGGCTGCTGGTGGCTTTATCTGTGCAAGTTCACTGAGGTTAAGTTCTTCAGCTTTCCCTTTTTGGCTTTCTCAGCTGTGAAGGGATGGTGTGAGGCTGAGCTTAGCTCATCGTGAAATATATTCCATGAAGCCTGGGAACTGGGGGCGTTGCAGAAAGACAAGGTTGTTCAAGGAGGTAGGAAGGGACAGGGAGGGTATTTATTCCACTCCTCCATTTTCCTCCTAGGGCGATTGATGTGACACCTGAGTTTGTCCTGGTGATTGACAGGCTGTGGAAGAACAACTAGAGATGCCTGCAATCCAAAGAGCAAGAGGAAAGGGTTGAGATTTGGAAGGGGCAGCTCAGACCTTGTCTCAGGAGACTGAGAGCCCCCTATGTGCTGTGGGCACCAGTCACTGCTGCTCCTGTTCCATGTCTGTTGCTTTGGCTTTGCTGCAAGAGGATTTCATGAAAGGACTCGTTACGGGTGAGGACGTGTGTGAGAAGGATGCAAACCAGAAGCCTCCAGCTTGTCTGGACATTCTTGTTGCAGAAGGGCAAGTGCTCAAGTGCATGGTGGCCCAGGAGAGAAAGCCATCAAGGTGGGTTGGGAATGTCCACCTGGATGAGGAGCTCTGCAGGTTATCCATGGAAGAAGATCTGTCACCACAAGAGTCTCATGGCAGGGGGGGAGCAGGTCACTCTAGGTTAGGACTCACTCTCCCTGTGAGCAATGTGACAAAGACACAAGTTTCAAAGAGGCTCTTTTGAGCTGTGTGGTGTCCCATGCAGGGTGGGAGGCTGCAGTGAAGTGGGCTGCCTGGCTGAGGCAGAATAACAGGAGATGATCTTGGATGATGATCCCTTTCCAGAAAGGCCCTGCCTTGACAGGAGACAGAGAAATTGCCACAGCTGCTGCTCCTGGCAGCTTTGCCAAGGCAACAGAGCAGGCAAAGCGATTTAGCATTGCTCCAGTCGTCCGTGATGGCAGAGATCATTGCATCAACCCCTTTAGCATTGTGATTAATGGTGAGGAAGCATCCTGTGAGGGCTGGGAGGAGTGTGTTGGTCCCTGGAGATCTGCTCTGTGAAGCAGAGGCAGCCCTCTCCAGCTGTGGTCCTCCTCTCCCACAGTCTCGTCCGCCTCCTTTTGTGTGCAGCTGTTGACCCATGTGCTCCCACAGTGATGGAGTTCCTAGGAACTGGGACAGGAACCCAGGACTGGTTCCTCAGGAGAGGAGAGATTATGTGGATTTACACAGATTCCTTGTCTTATGATGAAAATCCAGTGTTTGAGCTTTCAGAATGGTTAAAACCAAAGTCCCCTTCAGAGAGCTCGTGTGTGGCTGTGATGGGGAAGGAGAAGAAAATGGGAGGTGGTGGGGTCGGGTAGGAGGAAGAGTGTGAGAACATATTATGGAGCTCTGGGAAGCTGGTGAGTACCATCTCCCCAGCTGGCATTTTATCCATTGTGGGTACAGAAGCAAGGCAGAACTTGGGAAGCTGGAAAGCATTGAGTCTTTAGGAAAATTAATCTTTCTAAATGCAAAAGTTTCCTTACTTCTGCAACTCTCTGCCCCAGGACTAATTACTACCAAATAACCATAACACCAGGGGGGACCCAAGCCCCATGAATTGCGTTAGTTTGCACCATCTGCTCTTTATTCTGCAGGTGACATTCCCGTAGTTGGGGGCAGCACGGATTAATGTACCTGAACGTGTCTGGGCTGGCAGTTTTGTCCAAGGCTTGTCCTACCCCCACAGTGGGGGCTCTGACTGCCCGTGGCTACTTTCTGAGAGGTTTTATCTTGCTGGGACTTGCTACCTGGCTCATCTCTGAAGATGATGGATGCTCCTTTGTGTGCTGCAGGATTCCTCTTGCAGCTCAAGTGAGTGCTGGAAGAGGAAAAGGTCCAGAGTGTGTCAGGGCCTCTAGCAAGGTAGGGCTGGAGCTTATTCCCTTTTGCTGGAGAACAGGATGGAATCTCCATCCCAGGGAGGAGAAAAGTGTTTGTGACAGCAGCTGCCAGCCATGAGCTGGGAGCCTGTGGCTGGTCCCTGCCAGCCCTTTCAGGGTGCTGGAATCTCCTGAACCCACCAACTCCCCCGGCCTCATTCCTTTACCTGTCAGTTTGTCTGTGCCTGGCAGATGCCACTCTGCAGCTCCCACCCTGGAGGAGCCATGGGAGCAGCTGGGTGACTCGGCCCTGGGAAGCGCGGGCGGGCAAGGTGTAAATTGCATGGCGGGCTGCCTTCACTGAGGTGAAAATGAAAAACTCTCCCAAGCTATCAAGCCCGGTGTTTCACGGCTCCCACGGTCCCACTCCCTCTCACTGCTGCGGAGAGGATCTCGGGGGCTGGTTTTCTCCTGCCTGTCCTGGAGCCATGGCATTGCCACGTCAGCAGGGCAGTGTGTCCTGGTTGCAGGGAGGATGGGGGGCCTGTCGTGGGAAGGGGGAAGTGTGCTGAGGGCAGGCAAGGATGCTGATGGCGTGGGAGGTGCTAATTGCCAGGCGTATTCTGCTACCTGGAGGATTTGTTACCCTTTGGCGAGACTTTGTTTCCCGCTGCCATAGTGCTGGTGGTGGCACTCGTTTTTCCTGCTGGCTGACGGAAACGGCCTTTTCTTGATTGCAATAATATCACCTTCTGTTTCTGGAACACCTCACAGCCCAGAGGATTTGAAAGTAAAGTGCACGTGCGTGGGAACAGTCTCACCACCTCTGAAATGTGAGTTTCTCTGGGCTGGGAAGCAGCAGCTGTTCCGCAGCCCTTGGCAGCCTGGTGCTGGCGGCTGTGCCGTGTGCTGGAGCTGGCTCCGGGTGCCATCGCCCTGGGAGGCAGGGCCTGCCCGGCTCCATGTGCACCCTGCTGGAGCTGCAAGCTGAGATGTTGGGGTTTCCTTGATGCGTGAGGTATTACTGGTGTAAAGCATGTCTGCCTGCCTCTCCCTCGAGCAATTTGTCTTTCCTTCTGCCCAGCCGTCTCTTGGGCTGATGGCTCTTCCTCAGCCTCTGGCTGACTTCTGCCCCTCACTGAACAGCCCCAGGCACCCAGGCTTCATCCCTGCCTCCCATTGTTAGGCTGTGCCTCAGAAGAGAGGACCAGAATCAGGGTTGGGTTTGGAAGGGACATTTAAAGGTCATCCAGTCCAGCCCCCCTGCTGTGGGAAGGGACATCTTTCACAAGGGCAGGTTGCTTAAAGGCCCGTACAGCTTGGCCTTGAACACCTGGCTATGTCCAGGGATGGGACATCCACAGCTTCTCTGGGCAACCTGTTCCAGTGCCTAACGACCTTCAGCATGAGGCATTTTATGTCTGGTCTAACCTGCCAGCTTTTGCTTTAAAACCACTGCCCCTTGCCCTGTCACTACAGGCCCTGGTAAAAAATCTACATCTCTTACAAGCACACTTTAGGGCTCCTCAAAGGCTTCTCGTCTCCAGGCTGAGCAACCATAACTCTCTCAGCCTGTCTCCATAGCAGAGTTGTTCCAGCCCTTGGACTGTTTCTGTGGCCTCCTCTGGACCTGTCCCGGCATGTCCATGGCTGTCTCATGCTGGGGACCCCAGAGCTGGAGGCAATATTCCAGGTGGGTCTTACAAGAGCAGAACTGAGGGGAAACATCCCCCCCAGACAGCTGTCCACGCCACTTGCAGTGCAGCCCAGGAGATGCTTGGCCCCAGGAGGAAGGGCTCCCTTTATATTTTTGCTTTCATCAGCTCAGATGGGTGACTTGTAGCAGTGTCTAACCTCAAGCTGCTGTCTGAGCAAAGAGGAATGGAAACAGGGACATTCCCAGTCTGGGCCTGGGACAGAGGGATGGCCCAGCAAGGAGTCTGAACTGGGAGAACGCCAAGGGGCGCTGGGTGCTGTGCAAATGAATTGCAAAGCCTCTCAGGGCTACCTAGCACCCATGTTCTAAGATAAGCAGGAATGACACACCGAGCATGGAGTGTGTGAGGAAGCGAGGAGGATGTGGCACACAGCACGCTCCCCCCAGTCCTAGCTGGTGGCTCAGTTTCAGCTTTTAATTTTAGCAACTGATATAGGGCCGTTCTTCTCCACGCAGTTTTGTTGTTCCTTTAAAATCCCTGGGACTAAAGCATCTGACCCCATCATTGAGAGATGGAGAGGATGGATGCCTCCAGCTGGAAGGAAGGTGTGGAGGAGTTGTGTTGTCTGGGCAGGCGGGAGTTGCTGGCGTGTGAGGACAGGGCTGGTGGGTCGCCCGGGGGTGTCTCCACACTCTCCCAGGTGCCAGCTCACTTGCTGGCACTACCCAGAGCAGCCCCAGTGCCAGCAGCACAGGCAAGGGGAGGCTTGTGGCAGTGAGGCTGTGGTGGTGCCCTGGCTGGCTGGGGGGATGCTGGTGAGACCCCCCACAACAGGCAGCAATCCCCAATGATGGTCACAAGCCCCCTGTGTGTTCGCACCCTCCATCTATTCCTTCTTCAGGTGTGGCAGCATAATAAACAGAAGGGACTGACCCCAACTGCCTATGGAAAAACTCCTCATGTGGTTGGTGTTGCTCCAGTGTCACAGCAGGATGTGGGTGGAACTAGCTCCATGTGCCCTTCTGCTTCCCTGCAATGGCAGCAGCATATCCTGTCACAATATGAGCAAGGGTGAGCAGCAGTTCCAGGCACACTGTGCCAAACTGATGTTGAGACAATCCCTGTTAACAACCCACAGCTTCTCCTTGAGTCTGGGCCCTCCTGGCCGGACTTGGGCCACATGTCCATTGGTCCCTCTGGGAAGTTGTTGTCTCGATTGGCACTGTGCAGAGAGCAGTCAATGCTTAGACCCTGCACTGTCGGCTTTCCCAGTGGCTCTGGGCAGGCTCCAGTCTGTCCCAGCTTTTCAGCAGTGCCCGGTGGCAGATCCCTAGAGGGTTCATCCCTGGCTGGTGGCCAGGAGGGCAACTTGGGGCTGCCTGGTTCCCCTAAGGGAGAAGAGGGTTTGCATCTGCTGGGTGACCAGTTGCTTGCTCCCCATGGTTTTTCCAGTCCTGGCTGGGGTTTAACAGGCACATTTTTCACATGTTGCAGGCAGAAGGTGCTCTGGCAGGGATGGGTGACAGGCACAAGCAATGGCTGTGGTCGTGTGGCACACAGGTGGCTGGAGCATGAAGTGGACATCTCTGCAGTGGAGCCAGGAGCTGCTGGGCAGCATGAACAGCTCAGCCTCCAGCTCTGCTCCAGCAGGAAGCTTGGTGGTGGCATGAAAAACCTCTCCTCAACTGCTCCTACAGCATCAGTCCTGAAACAGGGACTCAGCAGGCTGGTGTGACTTAACCATCACCTTGTAAGCCATTCCAGGAGGTCACAGTAAGGAGTCAAGGGTGACAGGGAGCTTGTGGGGTGAAGTGGGGTGAGGACAGCAGCTGCCTCCCCACTGCCTTCCTGGCAACCCTAGAAGTGTTCTAGGTTCAAGTCTGATTGCCAGCATGCTCATGCATGGCAAGGATCCAGAGAGCATCCACAAGGCTTGTTTGTGGTCTCCTAACAGATGAATTCTTGCAGCAGTGGGAGATGAAGCAGATTCAGTTGGTGACATTTGAATTCCTGAGCAGATGAACCTGACAGAGTGACAAAGACAGTCCCCGCAGTGCCCCTGCTCATCTTCTGCTTCCCAGCAGGTGCTGAGGGCCATGGTGTGACATGAGCACCCTGCCACCTCCTTCCACCTTTGCACAATTGGACTGGGATTTTAATGACAGCAGGTCATGTCTCGGACACCTTGTCATGTCCTCTGTAGCCCTGGGACTGCTCTTGTGCTCACCCAGGAAAGTGGGGGCATCTTCCTCCTGGGAGGCTGTGCCCAAGCCATATCATGGGCAGACATTGTGACCTTATGGACAAGGAGGGAGAGGAAGATTTGTGCTGATGAATAGCTGGCACCTCCTGCTGCTGGGGAAGGTCTCCCAAAATGCTGGTCATTGCATAATCCTATTGTCCTTTCTGATATATGGGGCTAGAGGATGCTCCATTCCTAGCGGGATGAGAGTGACCTGGAGGAAATCCTACAGTCAGTACGTGGTAGGTGATATGGAACCTGAGGTTAAAGATTGGGCGAGGTGCTGTTCCATCTGGGAAAGAGGAGTGCAAGAGTCTTCCCTTACATAACGCCTTGCTCCTGACAAGGTGGTGAGAAGCATCCCACCACATTCCTCAGATGGGCTGAGAAGGAGTTGGTTTCATGGGAAGCAGTGGGTCTGAGGTGGCAGGAGTATGCTGGAGCTGCTGTTCTCTCAGAACTGAACTTGTGGACTCTGGATGCATTTGTGTGTGTAGATGAGCTGTATGGATTATGTGCAATGAATCCCCTGTTTCAGGTGCCCAGAGGAGGGTCCTGGATAGAAATCAGCCCTGAATGCTGCGCTGCTGCCTCTGTCTTTGCTGGCCATAGGAAGGGAGAGCTCCTGGCAGAGGCTGAGGAGGGAGGTGGTGCTGCACAACCTTGCAAAGGGCCAAGTCCTCTCCCCTGCCCCACTTACTGGTCCTGTTGTCACAGCCAGCAGCGTGACACTGACAGTGTCCCACTGTTCACCTCTCGCTGAGCTCCTCCACCCGTGTGAGACTGCATTGGATTTGACTGGAGGGCTCTGCCTTGAAAACTCCACGTTCCCCTTGCTGCTCCATCTGTTGGCTTGGTGGCACAGCCAGCCAGGAGCTCCCTCCTCAGTGGCAGTGCAACACTGCCTGTTGAGCCTTTCTGTTGTTCTGCCATGTTGTTGAGCCTTCGCTAATTCGCTCTCTTCCCACACCTTTGCCTTTGGGCTCTGCTCTCCAGTCTCTCTGGGTTGTTTCTTTTCATTGCAGTGTTTCTCTCCACGGGGATAATCCCAAAATCACGGTGTCACCAGCCTCTTTTGCACTTTGCTGCACTATTCTTGCCTGGCCTCTGCCTGCTTCCTAATCTCCTTTGGTGTGATCACAAGGATGATCTCCCACCCGCTTTAGATGATCCCCTTATCCATTTCCGTTGTCATGGCTCCCCACTTCATTGTCTCTGCCCATTTCTCAAGTCTTTATGCAGCCTCATCCTTTTGTCCTAGGCTGGATAGGACAGCATTCCCAGCTGCAACCTCACTGCTCCTTCTTGGGGATGTTGTCCTCTCCTGAGCCAGTGCTGAGCTCTGCAGCCCTGCCAGAGGCTGGATTTTCTCTGGGAAGAAGCATAGAAGCAGAGGCCAGCTCACTAGCCTGGCTTCCAGCTTAATTTGTACAGACATAAATTAGCACCCCCAGGCTCTAGTTTCCTTCCATTTCATTTTGGGAAAAACCCCAGATGAATTGGGAAGGAATCAAGTGTTGTAGCTGTCCCTAATGAGGCAGGCATGGGTATTGACAGTGAGAGTCCAGCCACGTCGGCGTGGTCCCACTGACCTGGTCCCCAGCCATGGGCTTTGGGCTGGACACCTGGGCTCTTCCTGCCTCGGGGACACAGAGCTGCTCCTGGTGGGGTGGAACATCCATGTCTCTCTTATAGGATAATCTTGAGTGTGAAGCAGCATTTGGCTCAAGAGCCAGTCCTGCTCTTCATTCAGATGTGCATTTTTATTCCTTAAGAAGCCAAGATTGCCACATTTTGTATGGGCAGAGGGGGTATTGTTTGTGGTTTTGGGGTGCCACTTCTATGTCTGTGTAATTGGAAGTTGTAGCAGCCTAGAGTAGATTGCAGGGAGAAGTTATGTCCCAGATCCACTTTTGGGAATTTTGGAAATTTAGGAGGGGCTTTGGAAGGTCAGCTTGGGATGTCTTGAAGGCCAGACTGGAGCCCTGAGGATTTAGACTGGTTGGAGACCTCACATGAGATTAATGAAGGTCTCTTTGCTCTAAGATCCTTTGAGTTGTCCTTGTCTGTATGAAGTGGTGGAGGGCCAGCTGGATTTGTCAAGAAAACCCCTGCAAATCATGGAGGTACCTATCTCTGGTGTGTGTTGCAGTAACCTAAAATAACGAGCTGAGCTGGAGGTTGGCGGATGGGCTTGTGGTTGGTAGAGCAAGGGGCAGAGCGGCAGGGAGGGCTCTTGTCTGCGTTGCTGCTGAAAAAGCAGGAGTGATATGAGCCGCCTCTGCTCTGCTGCTAAAAACAACCCAGCTTGTTTTTATTTAATACAGTTTTGATCTGCAGGCCTCAGTGTTTCACCTGCCTGCAAGTGGGAACTCCAAACTCCAAGTGCCTTGGAAGCCCGCCTGCGTCCCTGCGTGTCCCTGCAGCACTGGGATAGGAAATGTGGTTCCTCCTCGGCTGGAGGAGGGACTGCTGAAATTCAGGCTGGAAGGCATTGGGATGGGACAGGTGAAGCTTCTGCTGGGGTCATGTTTCTGCCACTGTGGTGTTTCTGGGTTAATTGGGCCTCTGTATTGCCAGATCCTGCAGGCTTTCTCAGGAAAATGGACCCAAAAACTGCTCATGTGGGATTTCTGCCTGTATTTCTTGTGCAGGATCCTGGCAGCATGGAAGTGGCTCTTCAGGTGGTACAACTGCCAGCACCGGGGAGAGGGTCAGTGTTGGCTCATGTCTGTTGTGGATCCTGCCTGGTGCCAGCATTAGTCTGGGAAATAAATGATTCTTAAATCACATTGGTCCATCCTCAGGGCTGAAGGGAGTCAGGCTTTTGTAAGGTCATGATTGATGTGTCCATAGAGGTCATTCTTAGTGTGGGGCCAGCTCTGGCTACAGAGAGCCCCAGAGGGATGGGGACCCTGCTGGAGGATGTGCAAACAAGCCACACCAGCAGGGCATGACAGAGGAGAATAGTTGAGGCAGGAAGGAAAATCACTGGGTCAGGGAAGAAGAAGAGGATAATCAGGGCAAGAGGGAGGAAGAGAATAGCTGGGGCAGGGAGGAGGAGGAGGAGGAGGAGGATGATAATCAAGGTGGTTGCAGGGTTAAATAAAAGCTGTCAGTGATTTGAAAAGGGGAAAGAAAGAAAAAGAAAACCCGCAGAAGAGACACTCTCCTTTCTCACCCGGCTTGCAATCAGCCACCCCCTCTGCCAGCGAGCAGCTGGCGGGCGGGCGGGCGAGGAGGGGGTGGCAAGAGGGGTCCAGCTGCTCCTCGGCCCGGCCTCAGCACCCCAGGAGTCCCCACAGCCCCAGCTCAGCATGGGCTGCACGGCCCGGGGGACATGCCCCTGTCATGGGTCCCTGACAGGCTGGGGGTCTGAGGTCTTGAAGAGCACTGCCAGAGGGAGGTGGGGTGAGGAAAAGGAGGAGGGGGACTTGTCTGAAATGCCAGGGATTCATCTCCCACTCCCCCTGCCCTCGCCGTTCTGAAAAGAGCTGCTTGAGCTGTCGGCTCTGGATTATATTAATTAGCAGAGAAGTGCTACGCCTGCTCATGGGGCTGTGCTGCTCGTGGGGCTGTGCTGCTCGTGGGGCTGTGCTGCTGGGAGGACCAGAGATCTGGCAGGTCTGTGTGAAGCAGCTGCCTGGCTCCCCAAAACCCCTCAGTCCAGCCCAAAATAAGCACATCAAAACCAAGGCTGAGCTGGGGGTCTTCAGCATCTCCTCCTGGAGCCCAGCTGGCTGCTTACCTTCAGGGCCAAACCTGCCTGCCCTGGCACATGGGGCTGGTGTGGTAGGGAAAGCAGCACCATGGTTTTGGGATGGCACCCTCTGCTCCTCACTAGGCCTCCGTGCCTGTGGGCAAAGAGGACCAGTCTGACCTGGCCAGGCTGGCTGGTCAATGTGATGGGGGGCTGCTGGGGTGGGAGGTGAGGGCACATTCCTGCCCATGGCTACTTTGTGTCTTCCAGGAGAGGAAGCTGTGTGCCCACCCCCGGATCGAGATCTACAAGCAGGACCGCATCTACTTCGTGTGTCCCCTTGCCCGCCAAGGGGACTTCTATGTGCCTGAAATGAAAGAACTGGAGAGGAAGAGCAGGGCTGCTGCAGCTGTGGCCGAGGACGCCCAGACAGACATCACAGGTATCCATGGCATGGGCTCCATCCTCGATTGGCATCAGCCCTCACAGAGGTGGGGTCCTGGTATCCCCAGTCCTGCTGCCTGAGCAGAGAGGGACTGACCTGTGCCGACCTGGTACCCGACCACCAAGTCTCAGCACACCTCTTCCCCTCACCCTGGGCTGATCCCCAAGGATCTGAGATAACATCCCCTGAGATGTCATGGCATGCCTCAGGGAGCGCCCAGGAACCCTTGCAGTTTTGGGTTAAGCCACTGGCCCACTGTTGTCAGCGCAGAGCTGGATCTCACAGCTTTTAGTTGCAGCTGGGCTTGTTTTTCTCTTTGTCATATACATCTTCCTTGATCTCATCTTCATATGTTACATATTGGGATTGCAAAGAGCTTAAATACCAGGTTGCTGTAGCTTGTGGTGGAGTTGCTTGAGAGCATCTGCTCAGCAAGATTTGTTGGAGCCTGGATGTATTCATACAGGAAGGGACCACAATGGCTGTAGGCGCAGAACAGCAGTGCTATAGTAACCCAAAATGCTAGTTGCCTTCAGCAGCCCACATGCTCCCGTGCCTGTGAGGTGTAGGAGCTGGCTATCCAAGCACTCCCGGGCACTGGACACATCCAAGCTGACTGCTGGCAGGGGCAACCGCCTCCCCCTGCCCCACGGGTCACCCACGCTTGTGTAATGGGCATGAAAAAACCATGAGGGCTGTGCTCGCCTGCCGGGCAGTTGGGTCATTTGCTTTAACGCATCTTCAGGTTTGGGTCGCTTTAATTCTTAATCGCATCAAAGCAAGCCTGGGAATTGCTTTCTGGGAGCTCTGTCCATTTAGCGTTGCAAGGAGGAGTCTAATTGGAGCTGTTTCCCAGCACTTCCAGGTCCCGTGTTAGCACGGTGCTCACTTGGCTCTTCTCCTCTTTGTCTGCCTTGTGTTGGGGCGGCTGCCGGGGGCACCAGCCCTGCTTGGCCGGAGGTGCCCCAAGGCCCACTCGCTCTGACATCTCCCTGCGGTCACCCCTTGGTTTTGGAGAGGCATGGCAGGATCCATGGGAGCAAAAGCAGCTTGAGGGTGGCTGTGCTCCCTTCTGCCCTGCTCAGGGGGTGCATGATCCCACAGCACAGCCAGGGATTCTTGGAGCAGCCACTGCCCTGTGCCCTGGCTGTCCTGGTGCTTCCCCTGGGGTGCCACTGTCAGCATGCCCACAGTGGGGGAGTCCCCTGCCCTGCTGGAAGAAGGGCTAGGAAGGTCTTCCCAGTTTTCGAAGGTAAATGATGTTGGACTTTCTCACTCCAGGCCGGGCTCCCCAGCAGCAGCTCTGGGCCAGCTCCTCCACCACCCCTTCCCTTCCAGGCACGTAGATGAACTTTTGTCAGTGCAATCTGATGCAGTGCCATCTGCTGAGTCTGCACAAAACCAGCTTAAAATAATAATAACTGTGAGGTTGGCCCTGCCTGTGAGACTAAAGAGTTAGGCTTGGATGTTGCACTGTGATTGTCACTGCTGGGCACAGTGGCAGAACCACATCTGGTGGGGTGTCACATCCTTGCTCTGGCTGAGGATGTGGCAAGCCTATGGGTGGCTTGTGCAGCTCCTGCCTGAGGGCTTTGGTGGTCCCATGAAGACTATACCTTATGGAATGAGACTGGTCCTCCCTACCCAACGATTTTATGTGCTGGGATCTGTGCAACCACCTCTGAGTTGGAGAAAGAGAAACCTCTTTTCCCATCCTTTTTATCCTTCTTCCCTGGGAGTCCCTCTAGAAGCAAGCTTCAGTTAGTCACAGTCCCTTCAACGGGCATGATGGACACGAGATCTTGATGACCCAGCAGATGCCAGGATGTCTATGACAGTTTTCAAGCTTTCGTCTGCCAGCTGGAGGGTGGACACAGCAATATCCCCATCTGCCTGTCAGCATGGTCTCTGCTCAACCCCAGGTGCTTGTATTTGGGTTATTTCTTGATCCTTCCCAGCTCTGAGTGGATGTTTCAAGTGGTCCTGCCCTGCTGGAGGCTCAGAAAGTGCTCCTGGGACAGTGGGGGCAGGCGGAGGGCCCTGATGGTGGCTCTCAGCTCCTGTGGCTGTGCCTGAGCTGCACAAATGCAGGTGTAGAGCCCAGTTGTCTCAAATGGGTAAGTGGAGACTGGGCAGGTTCTGAGCCCCATTTCCTCTCCCAAAGGCAGCTGAGGATGCTCTGTGCGCAGAAGCTTTGGGCTGTCTGTCCTGATGTGGCAGCAGAAGCCCCCTCTTTCCTCCTGCCAAAATACTGAGATAAGAGCATTGAATGCAATTTCAGCATGGACGTGTTGAGTAACGCTCTGTGTGAACACACCACTGGTCGGTCACGGCTCATGAAACTCCCCACCAGGAGCTGGATTGTGCTTTCTTTGAATTAAAGACTTGAGAAGTTCCGAGTGGAAGGTGTTGCCATTTCTCCTCACCTGTCATTGTGGCTGGTGCCAGACGGTACCAAGCGACTTGAAAGTGTTAAGAAAAGCTTGGATTTGTTTTCTCGAGCCTCTTGACCTTGGAGCACATCTCTCCATTTAGGCTGTCATCTGCTGTCCTTGCTCCTGAGCTCACCCTGTGAGATGCTGGGTGCCTGTGGCTGCGAGCAAAGCCAGTGGCCACAAAGGCTGTGGGACATGGTCCAGGGTCTCTGCTTTCTGCTGCTGGTCTGCACAGAGCAGGGTGCTGGCAGCACTGCTGAGGACGGACACACTCAACACACAAGGAAGGGGCCGGGGGCTGTGGCTGCCTCTGCACCAATTCCGTCCCTTCTTTGCAGTCGTCAGGGTCATTGGAAAGACAGGAAGCGTTTTAGGAAGGTGGCTGATGGGTCTCCAGGGGGCCAGTGTCAATCATGATTAGTTGTTTTGTATTTAATTGTTTTCTGGGGCTTTGGCATCAGCGCGGCGCTCAGCGGGTCCTCGCTCCCGGCTCCCTCCCAGCAGCACGCTCTGCAGTGTGACCCCGCTGCTGCACATGGAAGGTGAAAGCAAACAAAAGCAGCCTCTCCACACGGGCTTGCTGGCATGAACACAGATGGTTCCCGAGCATGTGGCTCTGCCCAGAATCTCAGGTGCTCATTTTCCTGGAGCAGAGTCTGTCCCACAGCATTCAGGTACAACTGATGGCATCACACGCTGAGCTCCAGTGCCACAGAAGAGCAACTTTCCTGGTGTGTTCTGCCTCATCCTTGCTTGCTTCCATTCTCTGAAGAGCCCTGCCTGTTCCTGCCTGCCTCTGCATCCTGGGAAGGGCCCCAGTCCCTCTCCTGGTGGCTTGTGTGTGAGCTTCAGCTATCACGGAGGAGCTGTGCCCCCTGGCAGCACACTGTATTTGGAGGTGATGAGTATTTGATGGAATGAGGGGAAGGAAGGAGCCCAGGAGCACCAGGAGTGCTGCTCAAGCATCAGTGTGGCCCAGGAGCAATGCAGGAGGAGAGCCTGCCCTCATTCTGGATTTGGGAATGTCAATACCTGATACAGCACCGGGAAGAACTTTCTGGGGAGCCAGCTCCCCACCAGGCTCATTGGTAGTGCGGGGTGAGTTGCACCCATCCCTGGCTGGTCTCTTGGAGTTGGCTGCTTGATGTCCCTTCTTCCTAGGTGGCCCTGGCTTTTGGGGAGCTCCTCAACACCATATCATGGCTTCACCCCAGGCTGTGCCTCTGTTTCCCAAATGAAAACTCCTGGGTTCCATATTTCTACTGAGTGAGAGTGCAGTGGGATGGCTGTGCCATCCTTGAGGAGGCAAGGTCAAGAGCGAGTTTCAACAGGATGGCTGCTGCCTTGCAATGTGCCAGAGGGAAAAGCCATGCTGGGTCAGGGTGTTGGACTGGTTCCTAGTGTAAGGACCAGCCATGGGAAGGTGGATGCAAGGAACGGGCAGTGGTTCATGGGTGGACCAAACAAGGTGTGTGGGGAAGGATGGACAAGTGGGTGTAACAGCTGCTGGAAGTGTGTGCCCGTGAGATGAGAGCTGAGTCCCTGCCTGCCCTCCCACAGGGCTTTGGTTGCCCTCTCGGAGCCCCTTGCGCTGCCTTCCTCGTGTCCCTGTTAGGACAGCTGGGTGCTCCTGCCACATTCCCCCGTCAGAGCTGACCCCACACGGTCCCTGGCAGCAGCAGCTCTGTTGCCCTGCCCACCTCAGACATACATCCTAGCCAGGCTGAGTGGCCATGCAAGAGCCAGCCTTTTCCTGTGTGGAGGAGAGCAAGGCTGCTGAAATGGGCAAATTTGCCAGCTGAGGCTGCCCGGACATGATCAGAAGTGACAGAGCAGTGACAAAGTGCCTGGCTGAAGGGAAACGGGACTCGATTTACTGTCACCCTTGGAGCGAGGGAGAGGAAGGTGGCTATGAGAGTGAGGACAGCAGTGCTTTCCCACGGTGATGGCTTGGAGCAGCGTGTAGGTCAGCTTCATCCTCGTCTTCTTCTTCCTGAGCTGCTGCTCCTCTCCTCAGGAGCTTCTTTGCTTTGTGTCATGGGGTTACATGACAGCTTCTGAGCCAGAATGTTCCCTAGGGTGCCAGGGGAGAGGTGCTGAGCACAAAGGGCACTGCCTGGGGGGTTGGTGTCACTCCTGTCCCCTCGGGTCTTAGAGGGATGCAAGATGGCCACACATGACATGAGCTGTCATGAAGCCATGGTGGGAATGTGTCCATGTCACCTCAGGCCACCAATTTGGCCAAATCAGATTATTTCTTCTTTTCAGATCACCTTGCAAACCCTAATTTGTCTTCAAGGCTCAGGGTCTGCACACTCCCCTTCATCCCCCTGCACACTCCCTGTCATCTCCATCTTCCCAGAGGCTCCCTGCTGACCCACTGCCCTGCCGAGGTCCTGTCAGGTGGGACAGCATCTCCCACCTTTCTGCCGCCCACTCAGCGGCTGCTGTCCCCTTCAGCGAGCGCCTCGCTGCAGCGTGCAGAACATCCCTTTTAACTTAGAGTAAATGTAGTTTCCATGTCGAGGTGCTCCCTGATGCTGCAGCAAAGGCGGTGTGTGTTAGTGGGCAGTGGTTTTTTCCTCCTTTCCATGGGAGGGGTCACCTGGCATCGCCTGGGGAGGGGCCGAGGGCTCGGTTTGTGCCAGCTGCCAAAAGGGTTGCTAAGGTGAGAGGGTGGAGGCTCAGGTTCCTTTCCAGGATGAAGCCAATATGCCATCCAGGTGGGATGAAGCAGTGGGTGCACTGTGTCTGTGGATCTTTTCTGGCTACCCCTCATCCTGCTGCCACTGCTCGGCCCTCTCGGAACAGCCGTCACTCAGCCGGCAGGACCGTGGGATGGTGCTGCTCAGGAGGCAGAGGACTGCCATTTACAAGCAGTTCTGCTGGCAGCTGCCCAGGCCGGGAAGAAAAACAGCACAGAAGAAGGATTTAAGGATGTTTGGAAGGAAAGTTCCCTCCTTGGTGAATCTCCTTCAGGAGATCAGTGGCTGCCAAACAACTGGAGGAGAGCAAGCAGCCCAGCCTTGGGCACCCTGGCTGCAGGAGCTGTAGGAGGCTGGAAATGCCTGTGGAAGCCCAAGGCAGCCCCATGCCAGCAGCTGAGGATGGAGCTGCACCAGCAGGAGACAATGTGGAGAAGAGGGCTCTCCTCTCCCACCTAGGATGGTGATGACTGCAAAGAGGCTCCCATTTGCCATTTCCCAGCCCTGCTGGTGGCAAGCCCCAGTCCTCCAAGAGTGCTGCTGCTGAGTGGGGCTCCTCCTGGTTTCCCTCCTGGTGTGGGGCATGATCCTCAGCAGGGGCATTCAGTCCAGCATGGATGGAGGTGCTGGGAAATGACAGAGCCTGGCACTCACTTCCCACTGATACAAGGCAGGCAGGGAGGAGAAAGAGCACGGAGGGCCACGATGAAGAGCCTGCCCAGTGTTTGCAGACGTATTGTAATTAACAATGTGGATCTGTGATGTCATAATTAACCACGTGGATCTGTGATGTCATAATTAACAATGATTAATGTTTATCAGGAGGGTTTTGTCTCCTGGCTGGTTGCTCTGGCAACAGCACCGAGCTGCTGGTCTCAATCTGACACATTCCTCTCCTTGTCGACTCCTTAATTGTATTGTTTATCGAGCTAATGAGGCAGGGATGTGGGGAGGAGGAGGTGGGCCAAGGGGTCCACCTGGGCAGGCAGAAGCAGCCCTAGGGGCCTGGTCATGAGTGGGATGTGGCTGGCAGCCAGATCATGTGGAGCAGCAAAGAATGAGCTGGGAAGGCTCCCTCTATCCTCTGGCACCCCAAGACCTGCCTGCTGCTCCCCTGCCTATCTTCACACGGCTGCCAGAGCTGGCGGCTGTGGGGGAGCCATGGGAGCAGTGGGAGCAGGCTGTCAGGTGCTGAAGGCACCAGGAGGCCCTGGCATGAGGCTGGACATACATACCTGCTTCTGACAGCAGAACATCTGAGGATTTGCACTTGTGCTCATCATCCCCTTGGGTGCTTAAACAATGCTGCAGCTCCACATCACCCTCACAGCACAGTGTCCTTCCTGCTCTTTGTCTCATTGCTGGTGCCATGCCAGAGACAGGCATGCATTCTCCCTAAGGAAGGGCTTGGCAGGTCCTTGTGTGCACGGGGAGCAGCTGTGGGGCCAGGGTGTGGCCAGGAGGTCAGGGTATGGCTGGAAGCTGGTGGTTGGTTGTGCTGACTTGGGGGTTCCCGATTTCAGGGAGCAGTTTGAGCTCAGCCCATTCTTGACCTGGTCATGTCTCAAAGGCATAGGGTGTGACAAGAAGTAGGAGCTGGTCTCCATTGTGGCCTGATATCTCAGAGGCTTCTGGTGGCTTTGAAGGCTGTGGCCCCCATGCCCATTGCTTCCTTTCCATAGCATTCACTCTTTCCCGTTCTCTTTCCATCCCAGGGGTTGACACCATGAGTGAGACGAGCTCCATCAGCATGGAGGCCACAACTGACAGCAGAGACACCTCGGTGGCCACCTCCATCCTGCTGCCCTTCCCAGCCAGCCGTGGCCGGGAGGAGGCGGACAACCGCAGCGAGCACAGCTACAGCGAGTCAGGAGCCAGCGGCTCCTCCTTCGAGGAGCTGGACCTGGAGGTTGCCGGGGACGGGGAGGGAGCCCCGGGCCCGCTGCCTGATGCGGGCTACGCGGGCAACCAGGAGGTCACAGACAAGTGGACCAAGGAGCCCATCGCTGCTGAGAGAGGAGAGGAGTGAAGAGAGACCTGGCTGCCTCACCTCCCACTGGGGTCTGAGTTACTGGGAACCAGTTGCCTTTCCCACCTCCTTCCTCTCCAGCCAAGAGATTTTGGTTGCTGATTCCCCCCAGGACCTGCTCTCCCTCTTTGCAGAAAGGGTGTTTGACCATTTTTGGGGGTGCTGGGAGGTGGGGAGGGATTTCTGTGGTGCTTGGTGGCGCAGGGCTAGGTGCAGGCAGGGGGGACAGTGAAATGCGTTTGCCGTTTGTGTGGCACACGGCAGATTCCTTGCAGGTGTCTGGGGGATGGTGGTGGATGTCAGAGATGTCCCCCCTTGTCTCTGCTGGTGCCCCTCTCACCCACAGCTTCTCTCTGCCGCACCACCACGTTTTCTAGCACCAAAGAGGTGTGAGTTGGGTCAGTTGGGTTTGTCCCCCCCTTCTCTTCCCCTTGCTGAACAATGGAAACATCCTGTGTAAATGTGGTCCTCCTGGCACTGCCGCGGGCGCTTTGGGGTCTGTAATAAAGTGGATGCTTTTCCTCACTGGTGGCTGGTGCATTGCTGACCTGTGCTTTGGCCAATTGTGCCATCCTGTCCCATGGTGGGGAGTGGGCTGTGGATGGGAGCTGCCCCCACAGCCCTCAACAGAGTCGAAGAGCTCAGGGGCTCTGCATCCCTGCTGCTCAGGCTTTCTCCCTGCCTGGGCAATGCAGCAGGGCACGGGGTCTGTCCCCAGCCTGTGCAAGCTGCAGGGGAAGTGGGGAAGGAAGGGTCCCAGCTGCCATGCTGAGCTGGGCAGAGCTGGAGGGAGGTGGCATCTCCAATCCTCCGGTGAACCTGTGGAGAGTAAAACCAGTATAAAGCCAGACCCAGCTGCTGCTCGGCCTCCTGCTGTGGCAGGGGACAGCAGACTGCCTGCACTGTGCCTTCCTGACATCCCATCTGTCTGCCCTGCTGCTGTGGAATGCAGGCAGGGAGGGCTGCCTATGCTGGTCGCAGTTCCCTGTATCTCAGCTTGGACAAGGGAGCCTGGACATCATGGCCATGGTGCCACAGGGCAATGCCAGGTGCCAGAGCACCTGCTGAGTGCCCTTGGTGCCTCCAGCAGCCAAGGGATTGTTTCCTGCTGGTCAAACGTGGCACCAAAACTGGGACTTGGGGTGGGGGTGCCAGGGGCAGGGGCAGAGGAGGTCTGACTGTCTCTCCATTGTGGGAATGTGTCCTCCCTGGCTTGCAAAGGTCATGATTAGTCCTCAGCCAGTGATTGACATGAGATTGTTCATAAATATTTTGTGCTGAGTGATAAAATATTAAACTCCTCCAGCCCACATGGAAAAATATTGCTCTTCCCGGTGTTTATCTTTGTTGCTGGTTATTACAAACTGCCAAGCCCCCTGAAATATTTATGCTTGGCTGAGGCTCCCGGGGGGTTGGAGCCAGGCAGTGGATACTAACAGTGCTTGTCCCCTAACCCCACTGAAGCTGGGCACCAGGGGGGCTTTTCCATGATTCTCCTGCTGGGGACAGCGCTGGAGCAGCAGCCGGGACGATGCAGCCAGCGCTGTGGTGTGTGTGAGGCTGGAGCCAGGACCCGTCTGCTGGGGGGAATGCATGCCTTGGCACAGCACACCTCCAGTCCTCCTAAGCTCTGTCCACCCCGGCCCGCAGTGGTGAGGTCCCCCAGCCCAGGCACCCTCCTCTCCCCAGTGTCCCACTCTGTCTGTGCCAACAGTCTTGAAAGGAGAGGGGCCAGTGGGGTCTGGGGTCCTGCTGCTCTGTGGGACTCCAGGGGGGACCTTGCCACTGATAGTCCGAGTTAACCCTTCCCAAACCAGGACTGCCGGGGGAAGGGAGTCCAACAGAGTGCGTCTGACTCGCTGCAGTGGCCTTAACCTGAAGCCTGCAAGTGCAGAGGCTGGCAGAGGGGAAACTGAGGCACACAGTGGTGAGGTGGTTACTCGGGGCAGTGCCCCAGAAGCACCCTTGTCTCCTGTGTCATCCCCTGTCCCGTTCTTGTCTCTGAGTGATGGAGCTCTGGGGATGCAACGCCGCAGGATCCTGGGCAGCCGAATGGCTCTTGGAAGAGTTTGGCAATTGGTGGAGTTGTGGAACACAACCCTGCCGGTGCCTGCGGTTTTGTATGGTCCAAAGCCTTCCCTGGCTTGGTGCTGGGACTGCCGGTGAGTGCTGGGACTGCGTGGAATGCAGGTGGGCAGTGGGGTAATGCTGGCCGCCTGAACTGCTCCCAAGGACTTGGGGAGCAGGGGGCAGGCCAGGCAAGGGGGGAACAAACCCTGGGGTTCGTTCACCCTCCACAGTTCGTGGCTGTGGAGCTTGATCTGGGACCCCTCTCACTGGGCTGGGAATGAGCTGGGGGCTCTCGGGCCAGGGGAGCAGGTGCCGAGCTGTGCCCTGCCAGGTGTGCCAGGGTGCGGAGCAGGTCCTGCCTGCTCTGGCTGTGTCCTGCCTGGATCTGTCTGTGTCCTGCCTTCTCTGGCCATGTCCTGCTTGCATCCTGCCGGTGCTCTGGCTCAGTCTGGCCATCACTTGCCTGGATCTGGCTGTGTCTTGCCTGTGTTCTACCTTCTCTGTCCAGGTCCTGCCCGTTCCTGCCTTCCCTGCCAGTGGCCTGCCCGTGCCCTGCCTGGACCTGGGCATCTGCCCCCGGCTTTGCCCCAGCCCCGGCAGTGCCCTGCCTGGCTCAGCCGGTGCCACAGCAAACGGGGGACACTCGGGGCTGCCCCGGGGGTGCCGCTGCCCACCGGGCCGGGCCGGGCCGGGGGCCGGGTCCGGGGNGTGTCAGAGGCGGCGGCGGGAGGCGGTGGCAGCCGCAGCTCCGAGACAACCGCGGCACCGGCAGTGGCACCGGCTCCCGGCACAGTCCGCCGGGCCCAGGTAAGGGCTGCGGTCCCACCCCGGCGCTCCCATCGCCGTGATCTCGGTTCGCGCCGTGCCCCGGCGGCGAGTCGCCGTCT
>VZSE01005073.1:92783-106794 GCA_013398275.1 Promerops cafer
CGAGTCGCCGTCTCCAGAGCCCCGGTGCCGGCGGTGGAGCGGCACGGAGACCGGCGATCCCCCGCAGCCGTCGGGGGGCTCGGAGCCGTCGCGCCACGGCGGGGGTCGGAGACCGGTGCCCAGTGCCGGGGCTCCCGGAGCTGCGGGACGAGATCAGAGCAGGGCAGGGGCACGGGCACCGGCACAGGAGGGGCCGGGGATGCGGGCGGTCAGGGTGGCACCGGCGCTGCTCCCGCCGCTCCCCCTTGCCTGGCTCAAGACGCGGGGCTCCGGGACAACGGCTTGGGGGGTTCTCGTCCCCCCGGAGATCCGGCAGCCCCGAGCCCCGCAGTGGGCACTCAGCAGGACCCGCAGCCCCCGGCCGGGGCTGCCCGCCAGCACCAGGGCAGTGAAGCGGGGTCACCGCCCGGCCCGGCGGGGACAGACCCCCGTCCCCGCTGTTCCCCCGGGTCTCCCGTCCGGCTGTCCGGGTTTGAGGGGGCTGTGAGTGTGCCGGGGCAGCCGGATCTCGGGGCGCATTCGGGACGGGGTGTGGGGCGGCCGCGGGGGCGGGAGCGCCCGGGGAGGCCCCTCGGTCCCGCGGGGCATCGGAGATGGCAGCCCTTGTGCAGGGTAGAGCAAGGGGCTCCTGGCAGAACTCGGTGCGGTGGGACCTCTGGGACCTCCGCGGGAGGTGACACTGTCCCTGCGCCCCCGCAGCACTGCCGCTCTCGCACACGCCCCAGGTGTCGCACACGCCCCGGGTGTCACGCAGCCCCAGGGATGCTGGTGTCGGAGGGGTCAGGGCTCCTGGCAGAGGGTGGGAAGCGCTCTGGGTACGGAGGAGCCACGGCCCCTTCTCACCCACCCCACTCGCGATGCGAGGAGAGGCTGCCCGCAGCTGGCAGGAGCTTCCCGCCGCACCGTCAGGCTGAACTTGGCTCTGCCCTCCCCGGGGCTTCACTTCCCCAGTTGTTCTCCGGAGCTTCCCGCGGGCTGTCATCCCCCCGGCACTAAACCAGTCGAGCTGAGCAGCTGAGGGAATGGCGGGAGCCCGGCTCACTGTCCATCGTGGCTCGCTGCCGGGTGGATGATGGTTTGCCCTTCAGAGGAGCTTGGCCTGAAGGTGCCTTTCATCTGGTGGGTCCTGTCAGCTGCCCCAAAAGACCTGGACCACAGGCACCCGGGTTCCCAGTGCCACTGGACCCCTGTGCCAGGCTCAGCCTGCCGCTGATGGGCTCCATCAATAATCCATGTGCCTGTGGCCTCTTTCCTGCTTGAGGAAACCCCGGGTCCCTTAGAAGCATTTATTCCTGAAAAAAGGCAGGGACCCTTCCTTCTCTCCTCTCCAAAGTCCTTCACACTGGGGGGTCAGGTAGGAGATGCCCTGAGACAGATGGGGACTCAGCAGCAGCAGACAGCACCTGAGAACAGGCACTTAGGGGCATGGAGGAAGAGGAGGAAGTCTGCATGTGTCACCCCACCCCACCCCATAAAGCTCTGTGCCACACTGCTGCCCACATCCCCCTGGGCATCACTGCCAGCTGCGGCTGCTTGCTGGAGGGCTCCTCCAGCACAGTCATCACCTGTCTGGGAGCAGCATGGGGGCATCAAGGGGTCGCCTCCTCCTGCTCAGGGAGAGTAGCCTCAGTACAGGCTGCAGGGAACTGCAGGGGGGCCAACACTCTCAGGCATCCCCCTCCCACCCTCTGTGCCCCCACAAGCACTGCTGAGCTCTGGAAGAGGCTGTGGTCCTGCCACAGCATCAGCAGCTTCCTGTTCCAGAGCAGCCTGAGGCTTCTGGACTGCCAAGGGGTCTCCTTCTCCCATGGTCCCTGAAATGCCAGCCCCGTGGGATTTCAGCAGTCAGCTTCAAATGGGAAACAAATCTCTCCCGTGATTCGGGAAAAGACAACCAATCTCGGAGGGGACTGCATCTTCTGCCAAAACAAGGCCTGCCTGCTGCAAAAGCCTTTGATTCCCCCGCGCCTCTGTGCTTTCTGCAGAGGGAGTCAGCAAACCTGGCTCTTACTTTTACTGAAATCTCTGAATTTAGTATACAGGGAAGGAAGGGGCGGTGGTGAGAGAACAGACTCTGAAGCACCGCGACTGCCAGAACCCTGCACGTTGCTGCATGAGGGTGAAGCCAGTGGCGAGTCCCTGCTCCAGCCCCGGTGCCATGGACAGCCCTGGGGGCAGCAGCAGGGTCAGTGGGCTCCATGGCTATGGGATGGAGATTAAAATACTGTGGGCACTGGGTGCTGTGGGCACAGGGGGCTCATGGCTGGCTGCTTTTGGCAGTGCTCTCAGCTGGAGGCTGGGATCTGTCAGCACCCCTGATGCTGCTGCGTGGGTTGGGGGCTCGGCTTGGAGCCGGCCTTGGCTCTATCTGCCCAGCCTGGCCTCCCTATGCCAGGTGACATACCTGGCTCTTTCCCCCTCCACGATATTTTAGGGCTGTCAAGCTGTACCCTGCAGGGTGTTCTGCCCGATGCTGCCAGGGGGGCCAGCTGTGTGCCCACCCCTGTGCCAGTGTGTCCCTGGGAGTGCTGTGGGGAGACTGGTCCCTGTGCCCCTCCTTGTGCCCTGGGATCTGCATCACTTGTGTGTGTCCTGGGGGTTCTGGGTCACTGTGGGAGCTATTGCATCTGTTCATCTTGCCTTTCTGCAGGGGACTTCTTCCTCAGGCATCCCGGCTGGGGGGCACAGGCAGGCTCATGGCCTGGCTCTCCCGTGCAGCACTGACTGCCCCCGTCGTGCCTTGCATCCCACAGACCCAGCAGCTTTTCCCTTTGCTTTTCCAGGTGCTGAGGGCTCTGCTGGGGTGACACGACCTCTCTCCCACCGACACCACGCCGTGCCACCCCCCACCACCCAATGCCTGGGGACTGCCTGCCCTCACCTTGACGGGTGAGAGTGGGTGACACGGGGTGGTGTGGGTCCCCCAGCCAGCACCAGCACACCCCATGGCTGTCCCCTTGGCCGCCTGGCTAGGGCTGATGCACCTGGCCACCTGTCTGGCTGCTGGGCACGGCATGGCTGGCAAGAAGGAGATCAGCATGGATGGGGACCTGGTGATTGGGGGCCTCTTCCCCGTCCATGAGAAAGGAGTGGGGAGTGAAGACTGTGGCAAGATAAACGAACACCGGGGCATCCAGCGCCTGGAGGCCATGCTCTTCGCCCTGGACGAGATCAACAAGGACTGGAGCATCCTGCCAGGGGTGAAGCTGGGTGCTCACATCCTCGACACCTGTTCCAAGGACACCTATGCCCTAGAGCAGTCCCTTGACTTCGTCCGTGCCTCCCTTACCAGGGTGGATGGTTCCGAGCACATCTGCCCTGACGGCTCCTACGCTGTCCACGATGATGTTCCCACTGCCATCACCGGCGTCATCGGGGGCTCCTACAGTGACGTTTCCATCCAGGTACCTCTCAGGCAAGAGGGGCTCGGATGGGGCCGGGGGTTTGTGGGGAAGGGGGATAAAACCTCGGCAGCAGTGCAGTGATGCCACTGCCAGTGTGGCACGGGGAAGCTCACTCATCCCTCACGGTGATGCTCTGCCCCTTTCTCCAGTGGGGGAGAGAATGCTAGGTGGGCACCTGAATGAGCCATCTCTCTGTGATTTGGGGGATGTGCTCAGGGTCCCCTTGGGGGCTGCATGAGTCCCCCAACACTCCATTAGCTGTAGGAGCCGAGCCGCACATGGGGACAGATGTTTATTCCTCTCTGGGTTCAAGGCGGCAAGTGCAGCTCCTCAGCCCAGCTCATGCCTGGACTGTGCGAGGCAGAGCAGACCAGTGTGAGGGGGCACTGTCCCCCTTTACCCCCGAAATGGCAGCCCGTGAGGTGCTGCAAGGGACATACACTACTGAGAGGCTCAGCCAAAGGGCTGCCTGGATAAGGCAGGGTGAGGTCAGAGGACAAGTGCCCCCGTGTCCCCAGTGATCCCACAGGAACAGGCACCTCAAGCTTCAGACCTGGCTGTGACCCTGGATGGGGTGCATCTCAGTCCCCCAAACAACAGCTCTGTGGACCCGGAGGTTGGTTTCAGCAGGGAGAAGAGCATCCCCTGAGGATGCAGGCAGCCAGCAGGACCAGCTGAGTCACAGGGGTGGCCAGTGGGCCACATGCTTGCTGAGATTTAATGAGTCCCCAGTGTGTGCCAGACTGTGTGTCCTGGTCCCTGGAGTCCCTGCATCCCGCAGCTGTATGGTAGAAGAAGCTGGGACTACGTGGTGGAGGCAGCATCCCAGCCCACCTGGGCACTTGTCCCTTCCCTTGCTGGGAACCCAGCATGTCCCCATGTCCCAACCCCGGGCAGGCAGGTGTCAGCAGGGGCAGAATGTGGGCTGGCTGGGAGCTCAAAGGGCACTGGAAGGACATGGCAGGCTGGCAGCTCACGTGCATGGTGAGGACAGGCAGGGCATCACTGCACTTGGGGACATTCTTGCCATTAGGGGAGTTTGTCGTCAAGATCATTTGTCCATGTTAATTAAGCCATGTCTCCTGCCTGGGGAGCAGTGAGACGTGGGCACGCTTGGCATCCCCGCTGGCACACCCGAGGCCCCCTTGCTGCCCCAAAGCCTGGGTTTTAACAGCCTCATTAGTGGGGCATTTTCCCCTTTGAGGCTAACGAGGATTCTGCTGAGTGGCTGGAAGGTGCCAGCCCCGCTGAGCTCCTGATGTGGGATGCGCAGGCGCCGGTCCCCTGGCCCTGCTCTGCAGCATCCCCTGGCCTGATGGGGGGACTCTGCCCTGGCTCCCAGCCCCTAGAATCCTTTCCCCCTGTGCTGTAGGGCTGCCAGGCACCCTGGCTTTCTCCTTGCCATTGAGCATCTCCCACAGGTCACCTATGGCAGACTTTCTGCTTTTGTCCCCTCCCTAGCCCTGAATTTTGGATTGGAGTGCTTGAAACACTAAAAAATATATAAAAAATAAAGATAAATTAGCATGTCTGAGGGCTCAGGCACTCTGTGAATGTGCCATCCATTCTTCTCCAGTCCCTCCACAGATCAGGATGCTCTGGGTTGGGATGGATTGCTCATCAGCCCAATGGTTGTGCTTGGGAGCATCGTGCAACACTAGGTATTGGGCAGGGGCCCCCCCATAGGAATGTCCCTTGCTGGCCACCTCTTCAGGCACTCACCTCTCCTCCTCCATGCAGGTGGCCAACCTGCTGCGGCTCTTCCAGATCCCCCAGATCAGCTATGCCTCCACCAGCGCCAAGCTCAGTGACAAGTCCCGCTATGACTACTTTGCCCGCACTGTCCCGCCAGACTTCTACCAAGCCAAAGCCATGGCAGAGATCCTCCGCTTCTTCAACTGGACCTACGTCTCCACTGTGGCCTCGGAGGGTGACTACGGGGAGACGGGGATCGAGGCCTTCGAGCAGGAAGCCCGCATGCGTAACATCTGCATCGCCACCTCGGAGAAGGTGGGGCGCTCCATGAACAAGAAGACCTATGATGGAGTGGTCCGGGCTCTGCTGCAGAAGCCCAATGCCAGGGTGGTCGTGCTATTCACCCGAAGTGAAGATGCCCGGGAGCTGCTGGCAGCTGCCCAGAGAGCCAATGTGTCCTTCATGTGGGTGGCCAGTGATGGGTGGGGAGCCCTGGAGAGCGTGGTGGCCGGGAGCGAAGCAGTGGCAGAGGGAGCCATCACCATCGAACTGGCGGCTTACCCCATTAAGGAGTTTGCTTCCTACTTCCGTAACCTCCACCCCTACAATAACAGCCGAAATCCCTGGTTTCGGGAGTTTTGGGAGCAGAAGTTTAGGTGCAGCTTCCACACGCAGGACTGTAGCCGGTACTCCCTCAAGACAGGCAAGTTTGAGCCAGAGTCCAAGATCACATTCGTGGTCAATGCAGTCTATGCCATGGCTCACTCTCTTCACAACATGCACCGGACATTGTGCCCCAACTCCACCAAGCTCTGTGATGCCATGAAGCCTGTCAATGGCAAGAGGTTTTACAAGGACTTCATACTCAATGTTAATTTTGATGGTGAGTCCAAAATGGAGATGGGGTTTGGCTGCCAAACTGGAAAGGGATGGGTGGAGGACAGGAAAGGAGGAGGCCCAAATTTGATCCAAAACCCTCCAGTTCCTCCAGCCTGCCCATGCCCAGGGCTGTGGTTGTCCTGAGGTGCCAACAGCCCACCATCATCCTTGGGAGGCAACCCAGGCCTGCTGTCCCCAGTGGAAATGTGTGGAGAAGCTGGCCACCAACTCCATCCTGCTACAGCTGGGTGGGACCAGCCCCACCCAGCTGCAGGGACCCTCGAGAACATGGGTCCTTGCAAGCATCATTATTTATTCACATTTCAGGGATTAAACTGGAGGGATACCCTCGATCAGGGACCCATGTAGGTTGGGGTGAAATAGAAGCCTGTCCTCTGTGTCTTGGGCTGAGCGTGTCTTGGCTACCAGGAGTCACTGAGAGCCATGGAGGCTGCACAGCCTCCCTCTGCCCCTGCAGAGCTGGCTGGGGCCGACAGGCTCTCAGGCAGGTGGGTAGTTCTCCACCTTTGCTTTCCTGCTCCTAACATGTGCATAGGCAAGCATGGGAGTGAAGGCGGGAAACAGGTTGGACATTTACCTGTGGGATGTGACCCTTTGGGTGAGCCCTGCCTCGAGGCCTGGAGTGAGTGTTCTCCTGCCCCGAGGCAGTGACTGTCTCCCCTTCTCCCCCCTGCAGCTCCGTTCAGGCCAGCGGACACGGAGAGTGTTGTTCGATTTGACCGCTACGGCGATGGGATCGGGCGCTACAACATCTTCAACTACCACTACGTGGATGGGCGGTATCGGTACCAGAAAGTGGGCTACTGGGCAGAGGGGCTCATCCTTGACACCAGCCTCATCCCCTGGGCTGAGACCTCCATTCCCGTGTCCCAGTGCAGCGACCCCTGCAAGAAGAATGAGATCAAGAGCATGCAGCCCGGAGACATTTGCTGCTGGATCTGCATCCCCTGCCAGCCCTACGAGTACCTGCTGGATGAGTTCACCTGCATGGACTGTGGTCTTGGTTACTGGCCCAACGAGACCCTGAATGGCTGCTACGAGCTGCCCCAAGAGTACATCCGGTGGAAAGATGTCTGGGCGATTGGTCCCGTCACTATCTCTTGCTTGGGTTTTATCTCCACCCTCTTCGTTATCGGAGTCTTCGTGAAGAACAACGACACTCCCATCGTGAAGGCCTCTGGACGAGAGCTGTGCTACATTCTGCTGACTGGGGTCCTCATGTGCTACAGCATGACCTTCATCTTCATCGCAAAGCCCTCCACGGGGGTGTGCACGCTCCGGCGCCTGGGGCTGGGCACGTCCTTCGCCGTCTGCTACTCAGCCCTCTTGACAAAGACGAATCGCATCGCCAGGATCTTCAGTGGGGTGAAGGAGGGGGTCCAGCGCCCCCGCTTCATAAGCCCAACGTCACAGGTGGTCATCTGCATGGCCCTCATCTCTTGCCAGCTGATCATCGTCATCATCTGGCTGCTGGTGGAGACCCCTGGCACGGGCAAGGAGACTGAGCCTGACAAGAGGTACATTGTCACCCTCAAGTGCAACAACCGTGACTCCAACATGCTCATTTCGCTCACCTATAATGTCCTCTTGATTGTCCTCTGCACGGTCTATGCCTTCAAGACACGGAAATGTCCCGAAAACTTCAACGAGGCCAAGTTCATTGGGTTCACCATGTACACGACCTGCATCATCTGGCTGGCCTTCCTGCCCATCTTCTACGTGACCTCCAGCGACTACCGTGTAAGAGCTGGAGCTCTGAGGGGGCTCTGACAGGGCTTGATCTAAGTGGTTCTGGAGATGTGGGCCATGCAGGGTCCATGATTAGGAGATGCGTGGGCCTGAGGAAGGGTCTTCATCCACACACCTGGGGATGCTCACCTCTGCACTGGGTAATTCAGAACCAGGTGAAGGGTCCCGAAGGGCTGTAGCTGGGGCAATGAGTCCTGGAGAGAGGACCTGCCCCACTCCCTCCTTTGCTAGGATGAGGATGGGAAATGGCCCTGAGACCTCCAGAGATCCCCCATAGCCATGACTCTCATGGAGGAATGATAGTCATCCTTCAGCCTGGTGACAAAAAAGAATGAGACAGCCCCTGGCTCATCCAGACACCACACCCCAGGGCATGAGTGCCAGCCCCAGGGCCAGCCTGGTCCCTGGGCCACCGAGCAGTGCCAGGAACTGGGTAGCACGGGGTGCATCCTGCAGCACCTCAAGACCCCTGGCACGGACAACCGAACACATTCTTGATGGGTCTTGCAGAGTTGGTGGGGTGTAACTGCAGTTACAGTCAGGGTTTCCAGAGAGGACCTGCATCCCCAGAATGGGCACTGGGAGGGGGGAGTGCAGGCTCCAGCTCCAGGCAGTGCCACAAAGCAGCGTGTTGGCAGGGCTGGGGTTGCTGCTCAGGGTGTACCTGCTTTGCAGGGGCAACTTGTCCCCATCAAGGCAGTGTCCATACTCTGCCCATGGGTCTCCTGCAGGACCGCCCTGACAGAGGGATGTGATGTGGGGTGGGATGTCCCTGCAGAGTGCAGTCTGTGTCCAGTGGGGCTGGCCACTGCCACAGTATGGGCTTCATCCTGCCCTGCTTGGGGCAGAGGGCTGATGGGTGGAGCACCTGATGCCCACCCCTGTCTCCAGGTCCAGACCACCACCATGTGCATCTCGGTGAGCCTCAGCGGCACCGTGGTCCTCGGCTGCCTCTTCACCCCCAAGCTCCACATCATACTCTTCCAGCCGCAGAAGAACGTGGCCAGTCACCGCGTGGGCACCGCTCGGTTCAGCGTGGCAGCAGCCAGCTCCAGCCAGTCCCATGGTGAGCATGGTGGGGCTGGGGAAGGGCTGGGGGACAGCACCCTTTTCCTGGTGGGGGGTGTGTGTGGGCACCCCAGCAAGGGTTCCTGAAGAAAAGTGGGGTGTGGGGTAGGGCAAAGCGGGAAATGGGGAGGAATGGAGGATGTGTCCCCAGTGGCTCTTCCCTGTCCCCTGTCCCAATGCCTCATCTCCCAGGACAGCACAACTGCCAGAGGGGTACTGCTCCTGGGGGGCCATCATTGCTCTGAGGGGACAGGGCCACTCTCCACCCCAAAACAGGGGATTCACCTGCCCCCAGGTGCCTGTCACTACCCGAGGCACTCTCCGCTTTAGCTCCAGGGAATATGACCACCCTGGGCAGCCGGGGTGACACGGCCATCCTGGGCACCCTTCAGCCCAGCTCCCCTGGGCACTGCTGCCATGGGATGCTGGGGGGTGCTGCTGCCAGACCCCAACCCAGCCCTGACTGCTGCCTTCCTGTCCAGGCTCAGCCTCTCCATACGTGCCCACGGTGTGCAATGGCCGTGAGGTGGTGGATTCCACAACGTCATCCTTGTGAAGGACGAGGAGCCAGGTTGTGGTGCTGCCACACAGCACCCCCACTGCTTCCCAGGGAGAGCAGTGCCCGCAGCATGGCCCACTGAGGTGCCAGGGGCAGACGGGAGGCTCAGTCCCTGCCCCAGCACAAGCTACACATCCCACACATCAGGTCATGGTACGTGTCACCCTTCCCTTGCACTGAGCCACGTTACATGTACCCTGTCCCTCACACCCTGCACTGAGCCATGGTGGACATCCCCGCTCCCTGAGCTGAGCCACGGCGCACGTCCCCGGCCCTCGCACTGAGCCACGGCACGCCCCTCTGCGTCACCGGCACTGAGCCATTGTGCACCCACCCCCCTGCACTGAGCCATGGTCAGTGTCCCTCCATCCCTTGCACTGAGCCGTAGTGCACATCGCACGGACCTCGCACTGAGCTGTGGCACAAATACCCTCTCCTTGTCCCTTGCACTGAGCCCTGGTGCAGACCTGCCTGCACCGAGCCCTGGGGCACATCCCCTGCCCTTTGCCCCCAGCCCCACGCACAACTCGGCTCCCCGTCGCCAAGCCACATGCCACCTCCTGCTTTTTGCTTGCACCAATCCGTGCTGCACCTCCCACTCCCTCGCTGTGGTGCCACACACTGCCCTCGCCCCAAAGCCCACCCCACCTTCCCAGTGCGATGCCGTTCCCACCATCCCGTGCCAAGCCTTGGACCACATCACCGTTTCCCTAGCGCTTTGCATTTTCATGTTTTCCTCCCGATTTCGGCCTCAGGAGAGCCACCGAGCGTGGCTGGGCTGGGCCCAAGCCCCCCCATCACTTCCCTCACTGTCTGTGGCGCTTCTCATCCCTTTGTGGGAGACAGGGCAGGAGCAGGGGCAGACAAATGCCTGCTGACCCCAGCCCCTGCAGAGCCTGGGGCGGGCGTTGGAGGCTCAGGGCAAGCAACAGGACCCAGGTATTTGAGCCCAACCAAGTTTTTAAGAGTAGACTTTTTCTGTGAACAAAAGTGTGATTTTTTTTTTTGTAATTTATGTAAATAAAGTGGTTTTGGTGTTGTTTTTTTTACAAAAAGGATTGTTCCAGAACTCAGGTACAGCCCAACCTGAGAGGAGGGAACAGACCCTCGCAGAGGGCAGAGCCACATCAAGACATGGGGGCCAGCAGAATCAGGGGCCATGTGACAACACTCACATCCTGCCAACCTCAGGGTGGTGGCTGCACCAAGGATGGGGGGCACAGCTACATGTACAGAATGACCTGTTCCAGTGGCTCCAGGGACAGGGGGCTAGGAGCTGCCAGGGGACTCAGGGCTAGAGGCTGTGACCTTCTGCTTCAGGGGGATGATGCAGATACTGTTTTTGGCTTCTTTGATTCTCCACCACCGTCCCAGCCTGTGGATGAGAGAGATGGGGGGGGTCACCCTCCAACGAGACCCAGAGGAGGGGGAAGCTGCACCCCCAGGCAGCACCAGGGAGGGGGGACAGTACCGGTGCTCCTGCCCGATGCCAGCCACCAGGAAGTCACCAGCTGCTGAGAACTTGAGGCTGTTGACAAAACCCACCTGGAGGGGACAGGGCAGGGTAAAGGGACAGGGCAGGGTGAAGGGCTCCCACAGGCTTCTCCTGCTGCCCAAGAAGGGGAGCCCCTGCTAAGAGACCCTCCAGCCCAGCTCCAGAATTCCCAACCTGCCCATCCATCCATACCAAGGGAATGTCCAAGAGGTGCTCCAGCTTCCGAAATCCTTCACCACACTTCCAGAGCTTCACACTGCCGCTGTGGGACCCTGGGGCACAGACAGGAGCCTGTCATGCACCCCAGCCCAGGGATGGGAGCAGGACATATTTCCCCCACAGGCTGCCAAAAGCAGCTGCCGCACACCTGTGGCCAGGAGGTCACTGTTGCGCAGGGCAGCCACCGCCGAGACCCAGTATGGCTGCTGCAGGCCCTGGGCGTCCTGCTCACCGTGCGCCTGCCGAGCCAGCGCCAGCGGCTTCTTCTTCGTCAGCCCCCACAGGGCTAAAGACCTGCAGGGGATGTGAGGGATGAGGGGGCCGAGGGGGCACCCTGCCCACTCCAGGCATCATCCTGGCCCCGTGCTCACCCATCATCAGCACCAGACACCATGTGCTCCTCGTTGATGAGCTGGATACAGTCGATGGAGCCCCTGCGAAGAGAAGGGGGAACTGCCAGCAGTTACAAGTGTGCTTTGCCATCCTGCAGGGCATCAGTATCAGCTCCTGGTGATGACTGGCACCCACACACCACTGCCCCAGCTGGACACACCTGCCCACAGCCCCCTCTTCCACCCCACACCTACTGGTGCCCAGAAAACACGAGCTGCGATTCCTCAGGGATCTTCCAGAGCCGCACGGTGCCATCCCGTCCCCCCGCTGTCACACAGCACTCCCGGCTCAGGCTGTCCAGCCCTGTGATGATGTCCTGGTGTCCGAACCTGGAGAAGGAGATGACAAAGAGCTATGGCAAGCATGGCCCTCTGCCCCCTCACCTCCTCAGGGCTGCTGGCGCACCCCTTGGAAGGCTCAGTGGGATTTCTCCTGGCCTTACAGGGTCTCCACATATGCGTTCTCTGCCACATCCCAGACCTTGACGCAGCGGTCGTGGGAAGCACTGTACAGCTGGTGTGTGCCCTTTCGGAAAGACAGGCCCTGGGGACAGACAGACAGACATGGCACAGCAGTGAGGGATGCCGAGGAGGACACAGCTGCCTGGCCCCACAGGCACTGTGCCCAGTGCCCCCAGCTCACCGAGACGGCGTCGCGGTGCCCTGTGAAGATGTGCAGGCGCTTGCAGGTGGCTGCATCCCAGATCATGATCAGCTTGTTCCTGTCTCCCGTAGCCTGGCAGACAGCAGGGGACACCTGAGACCTGCACACTGGAGACCCACAGCTCACCCCTGCCTCCACTCCCACTCCATGGGCTCTGGGTGTCTCAGGGACCCGTTCTTGACCCAGCAGGGGATAGGGGCTGCTTTAACCCAGCAAGGCACATCTGGGCATGAGACTCGACCCCCAGGACCCAGGTAGAACACTCCCCATGGCCATGTCTCCACCCCCTGTCCCCATACCAGGTACTTGCCGTCCGACGAAATGGCCATGCAAAGGACATGGGATGCGTGCCCCATGTGCCGCTCCTCCGTGCCCTTCTTCCCCCCAGGCACCACGCACAGCCTCTTCCCACTGTCTACCTCCCCTGCAGGAAAGTCATCACAGTCACCCTCTGGGAGCCTCCCACCACTCTCAAAAGTGGGGCCTTCCACAGAGCCTGGAATTATGCACAATCCAAGAATAGCCAAGGGCCAAGCCACCTCAGTGGACACCTGGGTCCCTGCAGGGTTTGAGCTTGGGAATAGCCAGTCACAGCCCCAGGTGAACACTTGCATTTGATGAGGGAGCCGTCCTTGGAAGCAGAAAAAATGAATCTGTCATCAGGAGAGATGACAAGGCAGGTAACAGGCAGCTGGTGTCCCCGCAGCACACGGATCCTGGCTGGATCTGGAGGCTGTACCTGCAGGAAGAGCAGGATGTGAGCTGGGCTGCCCAGGACCCTTCCTCAGGCACAGGAGTACCCCAGCACAGCACCCTGACTTCTCCAGGGTGCCAGCTGCAGGGAGAAAGGCTGTAGCGTGCTGGCCATGCCTTAGTGTCCCCTAAGCTGGCACTTGCAGTCTGGCACCCCCAGCACCAGGCACTTACATCTTTGGCAACCAGGCGCTGTAGCCGGCCTTTCTGCTCCAACTGGGGAAGAAGGGGGAGGTTCAGCAGAGGTGGCCTCAGCCCCAGTCCCGCGGGAAGGGACAGAGCCCGCTGCCATCAACGGGACCGAGAGGCCGTGCCCGCCTTCCCGCTCACCACGTCCTCTTTCAGCCGGTCGCCGATGAGATCCGCCGGCTCGAGTTCCTCCTCCTCCTCCGCCTGCTCCTCCTCTGCGGCGGGACAGTGCATGAGGGTCGGGCTCAGCGCCCGGGGCCGCCCCGTGGGGCACTGGCGCCGGGCGGGACTCACCGAGCTGGCGGAGCTCCTCCAGGTACTGCTTGGCCAAGCGCAGCTTCTTCTCCTGCGGCGTCTCCTCCACCTCCTCCTCCGCTGCCTCTCGCCGCCGCCGCCCCAGCAACGGGCTGCAGGGACGCGCGTACGCGAGCATCGGTACCGGTACTGCACAGGTACCGGCACCCCTTCCGGTACAGGCAACCCCCAGTCCGACAGCCCCTCCGGTACAGGCATCCCCCGGTCCGGCATCTCTCCGGTACAGGCATGCACCGGTCCGGCATCTCTCCGGTACAGGCATCCCTCAGTCCGACACCCCCTCCGATACCGGCATTCCCCGGTATCGGCGCCTCGCTACGGTAGCGGCACTGCCCAGGCGCAGCCCTTACCTGTCTGTCTCGGAGTCGCTAGACACTTCCTCGTCGGCGGGCCGACCGGCCGTCGCCCGCGGTCTCCCATCGGCGCCCGGTGCCTGCAGAACAAAATGGGGCGATCGACGGGACGGGACGGGACGGGACTGGGGACGGAAAGCGCCACGGCGGCGACCCCGGCGAGGTCGCCCTTCTTCGCCCGCCTCCCTCTCTCCCTCCGGCCCGGCCCTTACCGCCGGCCGCGGCCGCCGCCGTGCCGCCGCCCCGCGCGGGGCCT
>VZSE01005073.1:108299-132258 GCA_013398275.1 Promerops cafer
AGGGGAGCGCCAAGGCGAGAAGGGCAGGGAGAGGGGCTCGGTGGTGGCCCAGTCATGGGCCAGTGTTGGGTCAGTGATGGGTTCAGTGATAGGGTCAGTGATGGGATCAATTATGGGGTCAGTGGTGGGTCAATGCTGGATCAATGCTGGGGTCAGTGATAGGGTCAATGATGGGTTGGTGGGGGGGTCAGTGATGGGCCAGTGAGAGGGTCAGCGATAGGGTTCATGATGGGTCAGTGGTGGGGTCAATGATGGGTGAGCGGTGGGGTCAGAGATGGGGTCAATGGCGGGTCAAACGACAGGTCAGTAATGAGGTGAGTGTCGAGTCAGTGGTGGTCGGTGACGGTCAGTGGTGGGCTGGGCACCTGTGTTCAGGAGGTGCAGCCATGAGGTGGGAGCAGCGATCAGCGGGGTGATGCCGTTTCAGTATCTGTGTGTGAGTGCTGTGTGGTTTGGAGCAATCGGGGTGCAGGCAGGGCGAGTGCGCTGTGTGGGGTGCAGCGTGGGAAGCGGGGGTGCTGTGTGAGGCCGTGGACAGACGTGTCATTCTCACCGGGGAAGCAGAACCAGGCGCTGTGGTTGGTCAAGAGCCTGGGCTGCTTCCTGCTGCGCTGGCGCCCAGGGCAAAGGAGCCAGCAGCAGCGGGCAGGGTGAGTGTGATCAGGGTGAGCGTGAGCAGGGTGAGCGTGAGCAGGGTACAGGTGTGAGCAGGGTGGCTGTGAGCAGAGTGACTGAGCAGGGTGGCTGTGAGCAGAGTGACGGAGCAGGGTGGCTGTGGGCAGGGTGAGTGCAGACACAGTGGGTAGCGGCAGAGTGAGCACAGGGAGGGTGGGTGAAGGCAGGGTGAGTGCGGGCAGGTGGGTGGCAGGCAGATGGTGTTGGAGTCCTGGTGTGGCTTTGCTGGGCAGACGGAAGGAAACCATCACCCGCTCAGGAGTGGTGGTGAGGTCTGGCCTCTGAAGGGGACAGTGCAGGCTGGGCTGTGAGTCAGGAGTCTTGGAGCTAGGGGGTTGTTCCCACCATACCTCTTGGGGGAACCTAGGGTGTGGGAGGGCAGGCTCAGGCCCTCCCCACCCCGCAGAGGGGAAGTGGAGCAGTTTGCTCAATCCTAGCTAATCAACTGGCGTGGTGGTTCCTCCTGCCTTCTGCCTGTGGCTTCTCCTTTGCAAGGGCAACTGCCAGGCTAAGAGAAGGGACCTCCTGGCACGCTGTAGGATAGGGATGTTCTGACCCGTCAGAGGCTAATTGGGCTCCTCAGAACCCCGACTCTGAAGACATGTGTGATGAGCTAGCTGGTCTGATGGGTGCCGAGGTAGCAGGACCTACTGGCAGGGGCTGGGGAGGAGGCAAGGCCGGCACTGTGTCTCCTGCCCCTCAGCTGGTTTGGCAGTGCTAGACCTTTCTGCAGTCTCATGGCATGATTTCCTGGAGCTGGCACCATGTGCCACTTCCCTGCCATGAATCTGTTGTTTGACCTTGGAGCCGCCAAACCTCCATGAACTCATCTGGCTGTGCTGCTGGAGAACCGTGCCTGTACTGGGGCCAGTGGCGGGCTAGGGGGAGCACACACATGGTCTGTGCCTTACTGCCTCTAAGCTGTGACCTGCTTGGTTTCCTGTCAGTGAGAAGAATGGGTTCTGTGTCAGAGGAGCTCAGCTTGGTCCCCTTGCACCAGAGGCCGGAGCTGCTGGAAGCCTGTGCCAAGCTGCTGGGCGAGGAGTGGGGGAAGAGCCGGGCGTCACGGCTCCACACGCTCCAGCGCTCCTCGGACGCCTTTCCCGCCTGCCTGCTGCTGCTGCGGAGCCGGGGCCCCAGCGAGATCCCCGCCGCCCGGGAGGGGCCCTGCGAGCTCGTGGGCCATGTCCGACTCTCCCGCGTGGTCAGCCGTCCCCATGACCTCTTCGTGGAGAGCGTGGTGGTGGCCCGGGCACTGCGGGGCCAGGGCTATGGGCGGCGGCTGATGGAGGCCACTGAGCAGTGGGCCCGGGCCCGGGGCTTTCACTGCCTGCACCTCACCACCCATGACAAGCAGCATTTCTATGCCCACCTGGGCTTTGTCCTGGGGGAGCCGGTGCAGAGCGTGGCTTTTCTCAGCCCAGCTATATCCTCTGAGGTGCTGCGGCTCTTCTCCGCCCCTTCTGGGGCTGCCACTGCCACCACCACCAGGCCCTGGGTACCCGCTGCCCCCCCGCCTCCCCTCCCGCCTGTCACTGTCCCCCCACCACCTCCCCCACCGACTGTGATCTGGGCGAGGGGTGTCCTGGCTGAGAGCAGCGAGCAGAGCCTCCTGGAATCCCCACACCGCGATGCCAAAGGGCTCCCCATCTTCTGGATGAAGAAGGACATCTGAGGGGCTGGGGCCCCAAGCCAGTGATTAAAAGCAGTGCGGGTGGGAGCTGCCCGCCGCAGCGCTGCCTGACTGCCTGCCATTCTTCGGGGCTGGCACCAGCTCCCCCAGCCTCCATGGTTCATCCTGGCCCCATTGCTGGGGGCGGGGGGAGCTGGCAGGGAGGTGGTTCCCATACCCTGCCCTACCTGGTCATGCTGCCCCTGCTCCTGGCTGGCCCCCAGCTCATCTGGCTGGGGCTCTGGGACCACCAGCATGGTGGGGAGCCAGGCCCACCCCAGGCCGTGGAGTTGGCACTAGTCCCCAGGAGCACTGCCCAGTCCCACCAGTGTCTCCTCCACTCAGGATTTGCTGTGGGGCAGCTGAGGCTGACGGCATGTGGTGGCCTCTAGTACAGCCACAGCTGTCCTCACTGAGCAGTCTGGGGAAACTGAGGCACAGGATAGCTGGAGGGGCACTGTGGGAGTAGGGCATGGTGGTGGGGCTGCAGAATTGGGTCCCCTGCACTGCACAGCAAAGGGGGCAGGTGGCCAAACCCCCCTAAGGCAGCCGGCGTCAGTGAGGGCCAGAGGCATGGGAGTGGGAAGGTCAGAGACAGCGTCCGGCCTTGCAACGAGGGATTAGCACTGCCCTTGCTGTATCACGCGGCCCTGGGCCCATTCCCTGCCTAATCCCCTCATTCTGGGCAGCTGGCCAGTACTGGGCAGGGGCACCAGACCCCTCTGGCCCTGCCTGGGCTGTGGGGGACAGAGCTACCCCTTTGGCCCCACCATGCCTCTTGGGGGTCTCAGTCCTTCAGCAGGTCACCCAGCCTGGCTCAGCACTGCTGAAACAGGGACCAGGGAGTCTCGGTGCCTCCACTACAGGCAGGACTGGGAGCCAGCAGGGAAATTGAGGCACCAGGGTCAGTGACTTGCAGTGCCACTCCAGAGCTGTGCCATGGCTGTGGTGGTGCAGCAGGATCTCAGCACCAGAGAGCAGCAGGCAAAGGTAACACTGGCAGTACTGAGGCAGGAGGGGTCTCAAACCCCTAGGTGTATCCAGTCCTTGTTTTGGGGTGGGCATGTGCTTGCAGAGCAGCCTGGCCCCTGTGGCCCATCCTAGTCCACCATGTGCCAGGGTGGCAGTGCCTGCATTGCTGGAATGCCCACTGCATCTCACAGCCTCACCCCCATGGCTCTCCTTTCCTCGCAGGGTGCCGGCCCCGCAAGCAACTGGTGAGGCGGGATGGTGCTGGTGCTGGCACTGTGGGCCTGCCTGGCACTGGGCACAGCCAGTGAGGAGAGCCCGGCACCCGAGCCCCTGGCAGGTGGCCAGCCCTTTGCCGTGGTGTGGAATGTCCCCACCGGCCGCTGCCAGCACCGCTTTGGCATGGGGCTGCCCCTCAGCGACTATGGCATCGTGGAGAACCAGGGTGGCCACTTTGCCGGCCAGAACATCACCATCTTCTACAAGAACAAGTTTGGCCTGTACCCCTACCTGTCACAGCAGGGTGTCCCCCATAATGGGGGCCTCCCACAGCGTGTCTCCCTCAACGCCCACATCAACAGGGTGGCTGAGGACATCCGCCTCCTCCTGCGACCTGCTTTCCATGGCTTGGCCGTGGTGGACTGGGAGGAATGGCGGCCCCTGTGGGCCCAAAACTGGGGAGCCAAAAAGATGTACCGGACAGCCTCAGAGCAGTGGGTGCGGGACCAGCACGGCATCCTGCCAGCACGGCAGCAGCTCCGACTGGCCCAGTTGGAGTTCGAGCAGGCGGCGCAGGCTCTAATGGAGGAGACACTTCTGGTGGGCCGAGCCCTGCGCCCTGCGGGGCGCTGGGGTTTCTACCGCTTTCCTGACTGCCTCAACAGCAACTGGGCCAAGGAGGCAAACTACACTGGGCAGTGCCAGCCGGCGGAGGTGCAGCGTAACAACCATCTGGGCTGGCTCTGGGCCGCCTCTTCCGCCCTCTACCCCAGCATTTATCTGCCGCTGGCGCTGCCGCCCGCCCTGCGCCACCGCTATGTGCACCACCGGCTGCGCGAGGCCCTGCGCGTGGCCGCCTTCGGGGCCGACGGCCTCCTGCCCGTGATTGCCTACTCCCGCCTCTCCTTCCGCCGCTCATCCCGGTTCCTGCGGCTGGTAAGCACTGCGGGGCCGGAGCTGGCCGTGGGTGTGATGCGGGGTTCTGGTTGGCACAGAGATAGAGGCTGTGTCCCCCAGACCAGTCACGTCTGTGTTCCTGGCAGGCTGACCTGGTGCACACCATCGGGGAGAGCGCGGCACTGGGAGCGGCTGGACTCGTGCTCTGGGGAGACATGTCGTACTCCCGCTCGGCTGTGAGTATGGCCCCTCGCAGCACTGGAGGCAGTGGGCAGCAGGAGATGGCATGGGATGTACAGGGTGGCCACATTCCCTGTGCCCACTAGGGAGGGCTGGCCGGGTCTCTGTTGCTGGGGCGGGTTCTCACCGGTGCTTCCTCCCCAGGAAAGCTGTGCCAGCCTGCGCCACTACCTCGTGTCCACCTTGGGTCCCTACGTGGCCAACGTGACGGCAGCAGCCCGAGAATGCAGCTATGGGCAGTGCCATGGACACGGGCGCTGTGTGCGCCGGCAGCCCCACGACCTGGGCAGCCTCCTGCACCTCGGCCCCGGTGCCGGCCCGCGCGCTGCTTTCCGCTGCCACTGCTACCGTGGCTGGGCAGGTGAAGGCTGTGCCCAGCGGCTACGGCTCAGCCCTGCCACCTCCTGCCAGGTGCCCACCCACGCTCACAGCCTCTATGGGCACAAGGATCTCACATCCTCTGATACCTGCCTGCCACAGGGTACGTGGGGCTGGTGACAAAGGCCAGGGACCGCCACTGCAGCAGTGCTGCTGCTGGCCCTTCCTATGGTCTCATTAACCTAAATAAATTCTCCTGGCACAGGTGGCATGGTCTTTGTGGGCAAAGCTGTGGTGTTCCCAGGCTGGGCACAACTGCCATTGCTGCTGAGAGGCAGCACAGACCCCAGTTTGGCTCTGGATGGGTCCAACAGTGCCTCAGTTTTCCTGCATGGGCTCTGCCCTGATCCCATGAGCTGGCAGCTCCTTTACCCTGGGAAAGGGGGCATGGGGCACTGCCACAACCTGCTGTCCCTTTGGCACTGGCACTGTGCTGCCAGCAGCCCTGACCACGCCACCAGGCCCCCCTCCCCACAGCTATTTTTATCGCCCCCCAACCGTGTTTCTCACTGTCCTATTTTAAGCGGCGCAGTTGGCGCACCGGGAACCCAGTGCCCAGCTCCTGGGGGCCCTGCACCACCTCACTGCCCGCTCACGCTGCCCGGGCGCAGGGCACGGGGAGCCATGCCCAGGGAGGCTGCAGAAGGTACACTGGGGAGTGGGCTTGGGGCGGGCAGGGGCTCTAGCACCCCAGGGGACACCGGGCGATGCGAGGCTGTGGGGTTGGGATGGAAGCAGTGGACAGATGGTGCCCTCTGCCAGGGGGGCTGTGGGCAGAGATGCCTGCCCAGGGAAGAAGGGGGTTCTGGAGGGCTGCAGGTGTAGGGCAGTAGGGTTTGGGGAGGGTGCAGGCAGCTGGTGGGCACAGCCCCCCGCACCAAACCTACACAGCTGGCTGTGCCCCCCCAGCTGGGGGCAGGTGGGTGCAGGGGTGATGGGGGTACCTGTGGAGCAGTCCCTGGCCAAGGATAGGGCTGTGGGGAGAGTCTGAGGGGACCCTGGGTACCAGCTGAGGGCCCCCAACCCTGATGCCTGTGAGCCCTGTGGATGACACACAGTCTGGACAGCAGCAGCACGGCGCCACACTGCCCTCAGACACGCCACTGACCCCGGGAGGGATTGGGAGTGGGCACAGAGCCAGCCTGCCCTACTCTGCCAAGGGCACAGTGCGTGGGCCCTGCCCACTGCTCAAATACACAAATACCTAGAAAATAATCTTTTCCCTCTACCCCAATGCAGGCATGGTTCCTTCCCAAAACAGTGCTGGAGCAATGCCTACTTCCAAAAAGCCCTCTCAGTCCCATGTGACGTGCTCACTAGGGCAATGGGCACCAGGGCCCCCTGGCACAGCATACACCCCACATCCCCATCTGTGCACCCCCAAGCAGCACAGTACCTGCGGGGCAAGCCGGGCCACACCGCAGACTGGCGCTGCCCTGCACCTGCCCACCAGCTTCCAGCTGGCCCTTGGAGCTACAGCCAGTCCCACGGTGCCTGGGCTATCCTGGCTGGGGGGTGGCACATTCCTGCCCCCAAGCCAGGGCCAGATTCCAGCCCCAGTAACAAGGCTCCGGGATCGTGGCCACCACACACCCGCTAACTGCTCCGATGACAGCAGTGGGGCTGGGGGGGCACAGCCAGCGCTTGCCCACTGTGGCTGGAGGGCTGTGCCAAAGGAACACCAGCCTTGGCTGCCTGCCCCGGTGCAGGCTGAGATCCCCCGGCAGGGCTCTGGTCCCACAGAGGTGCCTCGGGCAGGTGGGGGCTGTGGGCAGGGCACAGGCTGACCCTTTGCCTCCGCTCCAGCAGACAGCATGGGAAGGGCCGAGGGTGCTGCGCCGGCAGAGCCTGGGGACCCCGACAGCAGTGAGTCCGGAGCCATCAGCCTGCGCCCCGTGGAGTCCATCAGCGACCTGTACTGGGCCTCGGGCGGGCACAAGGGCACAGAGGGTGAGAGCACTGCAGGGGGGGCTGTGCAAGACCCGGCTGTGCCCGTGGCCACGCTCTGACCCCTTCTCTCCCCTGCCTGCAGGCAATGGCCCGGCTCCCTCCAGCAGCCTGCACCGGCCCCCACCTCGGCCCGTGTCCCCCGTGCCCCCGGCGCTCCTGCCCACCCTGCGCCCCGTGCCCCCCGCCAGCCCCTGCCCCTGCCTCGGCCCTGGCCACCCGCTGCTGCTGGCCCTGCTGGCTCTCCTGGCACTGTCGAGCCTGGTCCTGGCCACACTGGCCATCTACCTGAGTGGTACGTGGCACTGGCAGGGTGGGGAGATGGGGAACTGTGGGGGGCCAAACTGCCCACCCTCAGTACGTTCCCATCCTCTCCCCACAGTCCTGCAGAGCCAGTCGGTGCGGGCGCTGGCCCAGTGGCTGGAGAGCCAGGAGGACGCCGTGCACCAGCTGCGGGCAGCCAGCAGGCAGCTCTGGGCTCGCCTCAACACCAGTGCCCAACCTGGCGGGCACCGCTGAGCTGCCCCTGGCCCCACCATGGGCTCTGGGTCACCACGGGAAGGGGCACCGAAGGGCAGGAGGGGGGAGCGGGCAGCCTTACCCGCTGAGACCTGGCAGCATTGCCCCTTGGGGCACAGGGGCAATCCCGGCCCCCGGCCCAGGCAGTGAGAGAAAGAAACTGGGCTGTAAGGACCTGCATCCGCCCCAGTGACAGCCCTTCCTCTTAACAAGGCAGAAGGCATACTTCAATTAGCCTTTTAATTACCTCTTACAATCAAAGTCTTAGAAAATCACCATGATAGATACATTCCCAGGGTGGCAGGCACTGCCAACTGGCATGGCCCCATGCTCGCCTGGGCAGTGCCCCCCCNATTTCCCACAAGATTACTATTTCATATAAAGCATTTGGCTGGAAAAGGGCTGAGAGTGGGCAGCTGGCAGGACTGGGCAGAGCTTCCCACTCCACACTGCTCTGCCACCATGGCTGATGCCAGGCTGGCTGGGGAGGCAGGGGCTGTACGCAGCATGGCAGGGTAGGGAGAACACTCCTGCTACAGGCACAGACACCAGGACCAGCTGCTCCACAGCCCTGGACAGCTCTGCTCTCCCACCCACCCTTCAGGCTGTGCCAGGCCACCCTGGTGCCCCTGCAGGGCTGGGGAGGGTGTATATGAGCCCTGCCACTGAAAGGGGCTACAGGAGCCTGGGTGAGACCCCCTCCCATGGTGCCACATGGATCCCCAGCCACAGAGCAGGCACACGGCAGCACGCCACCACCTCCCCCTGCTCTTCTTTGATCCTTCCTATTTTTTGGTTAAAAAAATAAAAGAGGGGGCAGCCCCCCCTTGGGGCAGCTCCAGGCATTAAATACTCTGCTGTACATGAATAAAAGCCCGAGGGCTGGGGGCACCTGCCCCTCACAGTGCTGGGTCTGCAGTCCAGGTGGGCTGGGGGCTCTGCCCCCCTCTGCCCATCACAGCACATCTGCCCGCTTGTCCCGCACGCGGCTCCGGGCTTTTGTGCGGGCTTTGAAGGCAGCTGAGTTGTAGAGGTGCTGGAAGGAAAGGGAAGGAGAGATAGGTTAGGGATGCCCCTCTGTCCACCTCCCCAGCAGTGCCCACCGCACTCAGCTGGAGCCCACAGTGGCAGAGGAGGGGACTGTGGGCACAAATCTGGGAGGTGGCACCCACCTTCTCGAAGCGGGAGACCTTGCTGGCTTTCAGAGCAGCCGCATCCAGCACCAAGGGGGGCCCGAGGCCGAAGATCTCCCGTAGCAGCTCATTGTTCTGTGAAAGCAGGGGTCTGTCAACACCCACCAGCACCAGCCCAGCACTCCCTGGTGCATCTGCCCAGCCCCTACCTGGAGGTGGTGGTGGATGCCGGAGCCCAGCACCTCCTTAAAGGCTTGGTAGGTGCGCTGGCGTGCCCAGCTGTCCAGGTACATGCACTCCAGGCCAAATCGGATGGTCTCCTCCTGGTACTCCCCACTCTGAGCACAGAGAGGGGCATCAGCAATAACCTGGGTGCCAGCCCTATGTGTTCCCTGGCTCCCCACAGAGAGGAATCATCAGGCAGCTGGGAAGCAGCCACGCAGTGGCAGGGCAGGGCACCACCAGGCTCTGGTACCTCAATGAAACGCAGGATGTCCCGGAAGATGGATCGCTGCCTCCGTCGGTCTGTCTTGGCTCGGTACTTGTTGCTCTCAGTAGCCAGAACCTTGAGTTGGGTACACAGGAACTCTGTATCTTGGTGGCACAAGTCCTCCTGCCAAAAAGCAGGAGATTTAGAGGGATGAGCTCCAGGCACTGCCCACTGCCATGGCCAGGACAGGGCTGGGGGATCACTGGGCCAGTCCCTCTGCTTGGGCATCTGCTGGTGACACTGGTCAATGCCATCTTGGCCGGGGCATCGGCAGGGTGTCACAGCAGCTCCCTCTCTGCTGCCTGGTTAGTGGCCATCCACTGCTCCCATTGCCACAGCCCATGCCTTACCTCCAGGTCCTGGGCCAGCTCGAAGAGCAGCGCAATGGTTTCCCCGGCCAGGATGCGCAGGGCAACGCTGCTGCTGGTCAGCAGTGGGGGCAGCTGCCGCCAGTGACTGGGACAGAGAGGCAAGAGGGCAGTCAGGGAGGCCAAGCACGGCCACAGGGGCTCCGTGCTCCGCAGCTGGCTGCCCCACACCAGCCTCCACTCACTCCACACCCCACTCACTTGTCCAAAATGCTCCTGAGGTGGGACGGGGGGCAGATGGTGAGGAGCAGGGACCATGACTGGAGTGCACTGCAGTGCAGAGGCCCGTGCTGGGCAGGTGCTGAGCCCCCTTCGCCTGTGCTGGGGGGGCTGAAGATGCCCTCCAAGCAGGACAGGCATGAAACCAGGTCCTGGAGGAGAGAAACTTGCCAGTCAGACCACAGCTGCCATGAAGATGCCACAGTGAGCTGTGCACTGGGGACCAAAGGGGAACCCCCATGCCAAGGGGTGCCAGGAGCCCCTTGGGGCAGGAGAGGCTACTCCACCCACAACACCCCATCTCTGCAACACAGGGCTCCCCCAGCTCAGCTCCAGGCTTCCCAGGGAAAGGGCCTGGGCTGTCACTGATGTCCCCATACCCCTACTCCAGCTCAGCTCCAGGCTGCCCTGGCACTGTGGGCTGAGGGCAGGTGGCATGGCAGCCCCTGGGTGCCTTCTTGCAGGGGTACGGACAACACCCAGGCACAGTTACCTCGAGGTCAGCAGCAGCAATGTAGCAGCACATGCCCAGGGCTGTGGCACACTGGCAAGAGAAGTGAGGGAAACGCAGTCAGATCAACACCCAGCCAAGGGGCAGCTGGGTTGGGGTGCCCCTGCTTTGCCCCACTGCACTCCATAGCACCCAATCCTGTCACCCTCCTGGGACTGCAGGGGCTCCAAAAGGCATTGCCTGGGCTCTCCCCACCACGGAGGTGTCCCCAGGAGGAAAGGGGCCAGGCCTTACGCTCTGCCGGGCACTGGGGCTGGCTGTGCTGTCTGTCAGGACGCTGACGAGCAGGGGCTTCAGGCTGCGGAACACCTCTTCTCCCTCGGGGCCAGAGCCCATCTGGAGGCAGAGGAGGGTGAGGACGGTGCTCGCCAGCGCCTGTTCTTCCCCTTTACCTGTGGGCAGCACGAGACACCTCCCTCAGACCCGGGTCACCGGCCCTGCCGCCCCCCGCCCGCCTGCACCCTGACCTTTCTTGAGACACTTCTCCAGAGAGTCGGTGAGCGTGAGGCGGCGCTCCAGCAGGAACTCGGACAGGGTTTTGGAGGACAGGGCCAGGCGCAGGCTCTGCAGTGCCGCCTGCCGCGCCTTGGCGCTGCGAGACACCGTGGGACGTCACGGGCTGGGGTATCCCGGGACGGGGCACGTCCGTGCCCCTGGCTGGCAGTGCTGGCAGGGGCGGGCAGCGTGCCCGGAGCGCCCACGGGGGTGACGGCCGCTCCTCACCTCTTGTCCAGGAGGTTGTCCATGTGCTCTTTCAGCCTGTCCTCTACCTCCTCCTCCTGGCCTTGCTCACTCGCCGCCTCGCTCCCTGCCCGGGCGGCACCACGTGAAGCCGAGGAGCCCGAGGGCGGGGGACACCGCGACCCACGTGGGGGCCACCATGGGGTCCGCGTGGCTCACCTGCTCCCTCGTCAGCGGGGCCGGTGCTCTCGCTGGCACTGCTGCAATGGCTCAGCACCTCGCTGCCGGCCTCCTCCTCGCTGCCGGGCGAGCTCGCCCGGGCGCCGCCGGTGCCGCCTGCGAGGGCGCGGAGCAGACTCGCGTGAGCCCGGCGCTGTCAGCCCGTTGCTGTCAGCCCGGCCACGTCACGCGCGGCCCCGGTCCCCCCGGTCCCCCCGCCNCCCGTCTCCCTGCCCGTTTCTCTGACCCTCTCTCTGCCCTTCTCCCTATCCGGGCGCTACGTGCATGCCTGCCCCCCAGTAAGCCTGCCCCTCTCCCTGTCCTGACGCTATCTTCATCCCTGGTCCCTGATAGCAAAGATGTGTACTGATGTCTACAAACAATTCCATGGGTGAGGGTCCTCAGGAGAAATGGGTGTTCATGTCTTTGAAATGGGTCTTAATGTCTCTACTAACCTCAAGCCACACAGGTTTGGTACAGAACCCAGACAGTCTTCCTGCAGTTTGAATTCCTGAACTTTAGGGCAACAGACAAATGGGTCCGCACAAAGTCTATTGCAGAACTCAGCCTGAACTTCTGAACTTCAAGGGAAAATGACATGTTCAAGGGCGGAACATGTGGTAGGCGGTTCGGGAAGGCTGTACCTTCCTAGTACCTCAGCCAATGGGGAAAGGAAGAGGGCAATGTACAGCCGGGAGTTAGGATAAAAGGAGGCTGCATCGTCAGAACGTGCCAAGTCGGGAGAGAAGCCCCATGGGGGTATGGTCCAGTGGAGTCTCTCCCTTTATTTGAATACAGTTGCAGGAGTCTTCTGTCTCCTTTATGGACACTGGCTTTTCCTAACGTGATTTTCGGCACATCCCTGCCCCTGTCTCTGTCCCAGCTCTGTCTTCATCCTTGGCCACTCACTATCCCTGCCCGTATCCCTTCTTCTGTCCCTGCTCTGTCTTCATCCTTGGCCACTCACTATCCCTGCCCGTATCCCTTCTTCTGTCCCTGCTCTGTCTTCATCCTTGGCCACTCACTATCCCTGCCCATATCCCTTCTTCTGTCCCTGCCCCTGCCTGCATCTCTTTAGGAAAATCTCATTCTGTAAGTAAAGTACCAATTAGTCTTTCTAGTATGAAATGGTTTGGCCTTTACTAAGATCTATATGCCCCCTGTTTTGTTGTACACTGCATAGCTGTGGTTGGGTTGGCAGGCAGATAAGGCCCACAGCCTGGGCCCTCCAACACCTCGCTGGGACCCTCGATGGTCTGGCCTCACAGATAAGTACCCCTGGAGGTAGTGAGACTGATGCCAGAACGAGGAAAGAAGGATGCCAAAGCCATCTATACTTGCAATAAGTGCAATTCTGTAATTGCACTGGCTTTACAAAGCCATGGGGACAGCAGGGAATTGGTGGAGCCTTGCTGTACCCCAACACTTGAAGGGTGCGAGAGCCACATGTGAACCACATTTGGGGTGCCTCGATTTGCCTGGGACAGCTCCTGGGTGTGAATAAAGAATTTCTCTTGTCATGCTCATCTTGGTGTTCTGGTCTTGCTCCTCAGGCTGCACGGGCCAGCTGTGAAATGTTCTTGACACCTGCCCCTGCCCACAGCTCTGCCCCTGCCTGTAACCCTGTTCCCAGTGTTGGTCCTCTCCCTGCCTCTCCTCCTAATATCCCTGCTCCTGCCTGTATTCCTGCCTTGTTGTCACCCAATGCTAAGGGGACACCTATCCCTGCTCCTGCCAGCATCCCTGACCTGGCCATTTGCTGCTGCTGCTAATCACAGGATCACAGAATCACAAGGTTGGAAGAGACCTTCAAGATCATCGAGTCCAGCCCATGCCCTAACACCTCAACTAAACCATGGCACCGAGTGCCACCTCCAGTCTTCTTTTAAACACATCCAGGGATGGTGACTCCACCACCTCCTCGGGCAGACCATTCCAGTACTTTATCCTAATATCCAATATCTCTACTTCAGCCTTTTTCTCTGCTCCTGACCATATCCCTGTCCCTGCCCATCTCTCCTCTGTCCTATCTGTACCCCATCCCTGTCCCTGACCCCAAATGGACTCTATCTCCCTCTTACTCATATCCCTGCCTCTGCTGCTGACTTTTCCCTGCCCCATTCTTGTCCCTATCCCTGCCCCTCCCTCCCTCTCCCCCTCCCTCTCCCCAGCCTCTACCTGTCTCCCTGCCCCTTTTTGCTCCTGCCCCTATTCCCTATCGTGTTCCTCTCCCCATTCTTGCCAGCCCCTGCCCCCAGAAGCACACTCCCCCTCTGCCTACAGCCCCCGCCCGTCCTCCTGGCCCTGCCTGACCCTGCGCCGAGTTCCCAGGTGTGAGTTTCTGTTATTTGGCTCTTCCCAGTTTATTTGGGCCAGGAGGGCAGTCGCGGGCTCCTTTGCACTTTCGTTTCCAGCTTGGCAGAGCCAGAAACTGAAATTGCGTCAGGAACAGAAACTGAAACTCCCGATTTCCCAGCTTAAGGCGGCACGGGCCGCAACATCCTACGTGTACTACCTGCTGCCTCCTGCTCCCGGGATCGAGGGGCACTCTGGTGATGCTGGCACCGGCTGCATCCCACTGCAAGGGAGGGCAGCAGCCTCTCTGGTGATGCTGGCATCAGCCGTGTCCCACTGACGGTGTTGACACCAGGACCCTCAGTGAAACTGGCTGTGTCTGCATCTCATTGCCTACAATGATTCCAGGGCATCTGCTGACACTGGTGACAGCCTCATTCCATTGCCCGTGGTGACACCAAGGTAGCTGGTGGCACTGGCCACATCTCATTGCCCCTGCTGACACCGTGTCCCAACATGAACCATGTCCCAGCATTGGCTGTGTCCCAGCGTGGACACTTGAGCCCCGAGCATGGGACCGGTGCCTGCGGTGGGACTCTGCCTTTGTCCAGCTGGGCACCCGGGGCTATGAGGTCCCTGTGTCACCGAAGGCACCCGGGGCTATGAGGTCCCACAGCACCCCGGAGCCAGCCTGGAGGAGCTGCCTCTCTGCCACCACCACCCGAGCTGGATGTCAGGGTGACGCGCAGCCACTCTTGCCCCCTCCCAGCCCCCGCAGTAGCGACACCAGCGACACCCGGGGAATCCCGTGGGAATGTCCTGGCGCCACCTTAAGTTCCCAGCGGTGACGCATCGGGGCGGTGGCCCGGGAAGGTTTAAAAGCTGCTGCAGCGAGGCGCAGGCTGTGGCTGGTGGAGTGGTGAGGGGAGGAGTAGACGGCAGCAAGTCAGAAGAGGGCAGAGGGAGCTACGCACCTGTCAACATGGATGTGGACCAGGTGTTAACCACGAACGGACTGAGAACAGTAACCACCAGGAACCTGGATGGCTGGATCATGGACACCCTGCAGCCCAGCACAGCTTTCTGCATGCAGGTGAAGGAGACAGTGGGGCAAATCTGTGAATTCCTGAAGAGGAACTGCTTTGGGGATGAAATCCATGTCCAAAAGACCGTCAAGGTGAGTGCTGCCCAGCTTGGGGGCCAGGTGACACGCCTGCTGCCACCCTTCCCACTGTCTCATACTCCAGCTCCTGCCCTGCCTCAGTTTCCCTTGGCAGCCCCAGGAGTGGTGGCAGCCCATCCTGGTGCTGGCAGTGGTGCTGAGCAGGCGGGGTCTCTTTCTGCAGGGTGGATCAGCAGGAAAGGGGACAGCTCTGAAGAGCAACTCTGATGCTGATGTAGTGCTCTTCCTCAGCTGCTTACCCAGCTATGAGGAGCAGAAGAAGAACAGAAAGGTTATCCTGGATTTGATCATGATAAGGCTGAAGGCCTGCAGAGAGAGCTTGCGGTTCAATGTGTACATTGGTGAGCCCAAGTACAAGGGTCCTGACAGCACGCCACGCTCCCTCAGCCTTACTCTGTCCTCCAAGGAGACTGGAGAGTCCATTGATGTGGACATCCTGCCTGCCTACGATGCTTTGGGTAAGGGCTGCAGGCTGGCACAGGGACAGGCAGTGGTGTCAGTGCTGGGATGGCTCTCACCGTCCTTCTCACCCCACAGGGCAGGTGACCCAGGATGCCCCACCAAATTCAGAAGTGTATGTGAGGCTCCTGCATGCCTGCAGCCACCCCGGGGAGTTTTCCCCCTGCTTCACTGAGCTGCAGAAGATGTTTGTGAAGCGTTACCCTCCCAAGCTGAAGAACCTCCTGCGCCTGGTCAAGTACTGGTACAAGGAGGTGAGGGGCTGCCCAGCTTTCCCAGTTCCCAACAGACACCTATCCCAGCCAGCTCTCACCTCCATCTGTGTCTTTTTCCCAGCTGCTGAATCCACAGTACCCCAATGCTCACCTGCCCCCTAAGTATGCCCTGGAGCTGCTGACCATCTATGTGTGGGAGGAGGCCACAGGCTCCTGCAACTTTGACACGGCTCAGGGCTTCCGCACAGTGCTGGAACTGCTGTGCCGGCCCCGGGAGATCTGCATCTACTGGGAGAAGTACTACTCGCTCCAGCACAGAGAGATTGGTGCCCATGTCAAGGGGTTGCTGTGCAGTCCACGGTGAGGACCACACCCAGTAGGATTGTGCCTGCTGGCCCCATGGTACTGCCCAGGGCTGACAGCAATGCCCACTCTCTGTGTTTGCAGCCCTGTCATCCTGGACCCTGCTGACCCCACGGGGATCCTGGGCCAAGACAAGGACTGGGACTTGATGGCACGGGCAGCTGCCAGGTACTGCCACTCACTGCCATGCCTTGAAAATGTCCAGCCCTGGAATGTGCAGGTAAGGCTGCCTGAGCCTGTGAGCATCATGGTCCCCCACTCCTGCCCCTGCTGTCTTTGCCCACCTGCTCTCCTGTCCCTGCAGCCAGCCCGGCCTGTGACCATTGAGGTGATTCAGCTGTCAGGCACCAAACTGACAAAGCGTGTCAGCCCCTACACCACCATCAGGCAGCTGAAGGAGATGATCCAGCAGAACTGGGACATCTCGCCATACGCACAGCGCCTGGCACAGCAGGAGTCAGGCAGAGGCAGCATCACCCTCCAGGACTGCGATACCCTGGCCATGCATGGCATCTTCTACAACACCACGCTGCTGCTGCTGCAGACTGAGCCCCAGAAGATGCAGGTCTTGGTCAAGGATGATAAGAATCGGACCACTACCTACACGGTGCTGCCCACTGACACTGTCCGACAGCTGAAGGAGCAGATCCAGGCCCGGCAAGGGCCTTCTGCCACAGAGCAGCGCCTGACCTATGGCTCCAGGGAGCTGGAGGACTGGCACACGCTGGCACACTACGACGTCAAGCCCATGAGCACAATCTACATGCTCCTGCGGCTCCGGGGGGGTGCAGGCCCCCAGCTCCCCTAGCTCCCTGCCTGCTTGCCCTCCTGAGCATTGCCCTCAGCACCAGCCCATGCCCCTGTGTACCCGCCTGTCATGCTGGAAATAAATACTTAGTGGATACTTGTGCTGCTTGCTGTGTTGGGGACAGTGACAGGTGTCACTGACAGGTGTCACATGGTATAGTCAAAGGGATTGGGGTCACCAACTCTTTCGGATGAGGGGGGACCTCAATGCCACAAGCTGCTGGGATGGCACAGGGACACAAAGGTGCAGTAAAGCAGTGCTCCCTGAGCCCAGGGTGCTTGGTGGGGTCAGGGGATGCCAGCCTGCTGCCAGCTGGACCTCAGGAGAAAAAAAACAGCTCCTTTCTCTGGCTGCTCCTGCCCACACCACTGCCTGCCTGCGCTCATGCTGGGGGCTCAAGTGTCCTGGCTGGGGTGCAGCCAGTGCTGGGACATGGTTTGTGCTGGTAGCATGGTGTTACCACAGGCCGTGGGATGTGGCCAGTGCCACCAGGGGTACTGATGCCAGCGCAGACAGCAGGAGGCAGCAGATTCCGAGGTCACCTTCGGTCACTGCCTTAATTGCTGCCTGTTGGCTCTGGGGAAGTTTGGTTTTCATCTTCCAGAAATCAAACTGGAGCTGAAAGCATGGGGAGCTGGAAGTCTGGGGGAAACCCATCACCCTTGGCAATGTCCTTGCAGGTCTTGTCTCCCCTCAGCCCTCCAGTGTTGCCGAACATCCCACCCCTCGAGGCTTGGGGTGCCAGAGTGGGTCCATGCTGTGGGGCACCAGGCTGCCCCGAGCGCTTCCTGGGGCTCTGGGTCAGATGCGGGACCCTGGGCGGCTGAATCTGCTTTATTGTGCTCAATTAGTACAAGGTCCCCTGTGCCACTGTTCTACACCCAGGTCGGTGGGTGTCACCTTTATGCCCCCTCCCCATCTCCCCTTTTTGCCCCCCTCCTCCTGCTGGGCCCCTGTGTCCCACCAGTGCCTGTCGTGCCCCTCCGTGCTCCCACTGCTGCCTGTAGCCCTTTTGGGACCCGAGCGTGACCCTGCTGTGCTGTCCTCCCGCAGTGCCATGCTGGGGGGGCACTGCCTGGCCCTGCAGGTTTACATTCATAGTAACAGTCGTTAATAAATATTTCAGTGACTCTGCGATGCCGGCAGCCGGCTGGGTCCCCACCGGTGTTGGAGCCGGTGGCAAGGGCAGTCGGCAGCCCCTCGGGGGGCTGCTCAGCCCGGCTGCCCTCCTGCGGCCCCGGAGCTGCAGCCCCCGGCTACTGCCCACGCAGTGCTGCCGGCAGGGCGGCCGAGGCTGTGCCCCACCTGCGGCTCCGCTCCAAGGCAGAGCCCGGCGCCCGGGGCCGACCCCCGGGTCACCAGGGGGATGCGCTGCGGGGACCCCGCTCCGCCCGCGGCCCCTCGTGGGTGCGCCGGCGGCGGGCTCTGCGCGGCTCCTCACCCTGCCCGCGGCCGGGGGGGCCGGCAGGAGTGCGGGGCGGTGGCGGGGGTCTTCCCCGGCTCCAGAGCCTCTGGCAGACCTTGTCCGTGGCTCCCAGCGGTGGGCGCTCCACCAGCTGGAGGAAGTCCCGGTACCAGACCTTGCGGCCGGGGATTCCGGCGGCGAGCTGGGGGTCACCGGCAGATGCCACGCCCGTGGCCTGCCAGGCGCCGATCACCTCCAGGGAGAGCCGCAGCAGGGGCTGGGTGAAGCCGTGCTCGGTGGCGTGGCAGAGGTAGAGGCCGGCGTCGGCGCGCTGCACGCTGCGCAGCAGGACACCCCGCTCCGTCCGCACCACCCGCTCGTCCATCTGCATCTGCAGACCCCGTGGGGATGGGCGGTCAGCTCGGCATGGCACGGCACAGTCCCACCGGCGGTACCTGGCCAGGGAGAGCCTACCTCTCGCTGGGGATCATTCAGGGTGCGCTGGTATGTCCAGAGGATGTGGGCTTGCAGGGATTTGGGGATGCACTCCAGAAAGACAGTGCTTCCCTCCACCCCATAGAGTTGCTTCTGGGGCACGGTGTCCCGCCTGGGATCTGCAGGGACACAGCCTGGCTGTCAGCCCCCCACCATGGCAGGGTTGGCCCCCAGACTCTGGCTGGGTCCCAGCTCACCTTCAGAGCAAAGCACGTTTGGGTCACCGTTGCGGACGTCCTGCCGGCGGAAACGCCTGTGGGAAGGTGATGGAGGAGCAGGGGCTGTAGCAGCAAGACCTGTGCTCCTCACTGTGGCCTCGGGGCAGGCTGGCTGCCCCAGCACTGCACCCTGGCATGTCACCTACCTCTTGGTGTTGGGCACGTAGCGGGTGCAGGTGTTGCCATCCCAGGCGCAATATGGGTCCCGGGCCAGGCAGCACTCGGCACAGGCTTTGCCATAGGCACCGCAGCGGTGCAGGGGCAGCTGGGCCAGCGCTGTGGCCGAGCCAGCGTAGAGCTGATGCTGGGGGAAGAGCAGAGCTCAGCACCCCCATGCTGTGGCACGGGGCTAGGCAGAGCCATGGTGGACATGGGAATGCCCAGGGGTCCCCCCTTACCCGCTTGGAGGAGAGCTGCAGGCTGATGATGGGGGAGGCATCCTGTGGGCAGAGCATGGGCAGGAGTTAAGAGTGCATGGGGCAGCCTGGGAATGCAGCATCCTGGCTCCCACATCCTGGCAGCTGGAGTGCCCTGGCACAACCCAGAGCATGGACAGCACATGGGGATGCTGCGGAGAAGTCTGACTGGTGGGATGTGGAACCCTGATCCTCACCTGGAAGACCTGCAGCTCCTCCAGCAGCAGCGGCTCCATGTGGTGCCAGCTCTCCTTGGGCACTGAGACCACCTTCAGCACTGTGCCCACATCTGCAGGCAGGGAGGGGTGAGGCCCCAGCATCTCCCCACTCTCCCTCACTGCCCCATCCCTAGGGTCACTACATGCCTGTGCCAATGAAGAGGACATCATAGTGGCCATCAGCAGCGGTGACACGGTCCACAGCTATGCGGGTGAAAGTGTAGGGCACGGCGGCTTGCAGGAAGAGGGGGCGCTGGCCATGGGGCAAGACAGGGTTATACATCAGTGGGTGGTGACGGGCAAACTGGATCACCTCGTCTGGGAAGTCCTTGGTGGACCCGAAGGTGCCGAAGGTTTTGCTGGGGCACTGCGGGGAGACAGCACTGGCTAAATGGTCTCACACCCCACTGCCCCCACCCCACGTAGTGGCATCCCACTGGTGGCACCAGCCGGGACACCCCTACACCACGTACCATGCCTGGGCGGGGGTATGGCACACGCCCCTGGTATGACACCCACTGGTAGTTGGGACCTTCCTTGTGTGCAAAGGGGCCCAGGAAAGCCCGGCGGATGTCAGCCATGGTGTAGACACAGACAGCTGAGCCTTGGAAAACAGAGCTGGTGGGAGAGAGAGGAGAAAGATGTGAGGGGGCAAGGGGGGCACCACTGGGTATGTGCAGGGTACTGGAGAGGGGGCTTGACCTGGAGGTGGAGAAGATGGCATAGACCAGAGGGTTGCGCTTGTCTCTTGTCTGCAACAGGAAAACATCCCCTGCAAGCAGGGAAGGCATCAGTGCTGCCAGCGTTGCCCACAGCTACACTGGTGGGGTCACATCCCCATTTACTCACGGAGCTCATCAAAGTGGGTGTCTGCCCCGTCAGGTCCTGGCACAGCGCAGACGAGCCGAGCCTTCAGGAACGTTGTCCACTTGTTCACCAGGCTGCGCTGCCCGCCCATGTCGTTCTGCCAGGGAAAGGAGGACACTGGTGTCAGCAGCAGCAGGTGGCACCTGTGGGCACCCTGGCCCCCAGCCCACCTGCCTGTGGATGCTCTCACCCGGCAGATTTGGCCGATGCGGGCGAAGCTTGTCTTGCCCAGCCCCTGCTGCTGTTCAACTGCCGTCTCACGGAAGAAGAAGTAGATCTTGTCGTCGTCAGGGTCCTCACTCTCTGGCACCCAAAAAACGGCCACGAACTTGGGCTCTGGGGACAGAGGGGTGGTGCTTCCAATGCCTCCACTAGCTCTGCTCCCCAGGGACCCTGGAGCACCTGCTGGGGTCCCAGGGGAGGGTGCAGAACCAACCCTGCCCAGCTGCAGAGCAGAGACAGAGTGAGGATGGGACTTCACCAGACATTGGGGATCAGGAGGGGACACAGGAATCCCTGAAATCACCCTCTGGAGGCAGTGAAGGACAGTGTACATCTGAGCCTGAAGGAGTCATTGCCCTGATGCTTCCAGGCAGCAGCACTGCTGTGCCAGGGTGCCAATGGCCCCCCTTCCACCCTCCCAGTCCCCAGCACTGACCGTTGAGCCAGCGAGAGTCATGCTGCTCCGTGCGGATGGAGGGACGTCGGCCCAGGCTGCGGAAGATGGTAAAGTCACGGCCCATCAGATCGGTGGCCACCCCAGAGTAGAGCTCCTCGCCTGGCAGGCACCGAGGGAAGTGTTATAGGGGACCCCCTGGCACCCCTGTGCCACGCTGCACCCAGTACCAGGCTCAGAATGTCCTTACCCACAAGGACAGAGGCGGCTGTATGCCGGGGGTCATACGGGCTCTTCCCCTTGCCATCCTCAGCGTGGTGGGGGTCCAGCTTGAAAACAGGTTCCTGGAGAGGGGTAAGGATGGGAGGTGGGCAGGTGGCAGCAGCTGGAGGCTGTGGTGGTGCCAGGGGACGCTCACTTCTGCATGTTGGCCAGCCTCAACGAAGGCACAGACTGGGTGGAAGGCACCAGTGCCACAGGCGTACAGGTGGGTCCGGTTGTAGGGGTGCAGGATCTTCACAAAGTTCATGCACTCAGCCTGGGGATGGAGGGAATGAAGGATGAGGTAGTGCTGGGGCAGATCCCTGGCACAGTCCTGGCATCCCACAACACGCCTCATCACTCACAGTGATGTCCTTGCCGGCCCAGTTGCATTCTTCCCTCCATTCTACAGGAGCCGGCCAGTAGATCTGCGGGTGGAAAAGGGGATGCTCACCGCACCTGGTGCGCTCAGCACTGTCCTGCCAGCATGTCCCCCCCGCCCCGTTACCTTCCTGTCCCGCTGGCTGATGTCATCCAGGGCCAAAGAGAGGAGGTGGTTCTGGGCGCCCACGAAGAGACGGCCACGCTCCTCGTCCAGCAGCAGGGCCTCGTAGCAGCAGGAGTGCTCCAGCGAGAAGAGGTGCAGCCCATGGCGAGCCCGCAGCTCTGCCGGGACCCACCGGCACTGCTCAGCCCGGCACTGCCACTGCCTGTCCATCTCCACTGCCCCGGACACGCTCCGAGGCAGCCTGGGTCAGGCCACGGCCCCCTGCCATGCCATCCCCTCCCCCAAACCTGTCCCACTGGCTTGACAAGGTTTACCAAGCCCTTGCCTGCCCAGCATTCATCCCCCATGCCAGCCCCACACCCATCCCTGTGTCCCCCGAGACCCATCCCCAAACCACTCAGCAATGATTCCCATGCCCCTCGGCACCCATCTCTGCACCGCTCACTCGGCAGCAGGGGAGAAGGGGCCATTCCCTGCCCCGCGGAGCTAATCCCACCGTGGCGGGAACAAACAGCCCTTTGTCAGGCTGGGAGGAGAGCTCTTGCTGAGACCCGCCGCTGGACAAAGCCCCCTGCGCCGTGCTGGAGCCCGTGCAGTGGCCAGTTGGGACACGGCTGTGGCTAGGGAGTGCCACCATGGTGCACTCAGGGATAGGGGCACCTGAGCCTGCACATGCCGGGAGCTGGGAGTGAGGTCCCAAGCACAGGCACGGCCCCAAGGACAGGCAGGTGGCCCTGGAGGGGCTGGCATCAGGTAAGGAACGTGGCAGCCGGTGCCCACACCTGATAGCCTGCGGGGAGGGCGGCAGCAGTGCTAGGGACGTGCCAGTGCTGGGGCTTTGCACCCGTCCCACCGTGCTGTCCCCAGGATACTCCTGTCCCTCGGGATGATGCTGGGTGCTGACACATAAGCAGTGCACCCACACTTGACCCCATGCCCCCCCATCCTGCCCGTGTCCCATGCTCACCGGGGAAGGACAGCTTGAGGCGGGGAGTGGCAGCAGTTGTGGGGTGGCCAGCGGCAAGGCCGCGCAGCAGGAGCAGGAGCAGGAGCGGCATGTGGCTCATGGCCGGGGTCTGGCTAGTGGCGCCGCGGCTGGGGCAGAGAAACAAGACTTCAGCTCAGGTTACAGCCCCCTCCCCACAGCCCCCAGATCGCAATCCCTCCCCGATGCTGCCGACGGTGTCTGGAGACAACTCCAGGCATGGCATGAGGGGATCCCCCACTGGGCTCGACCTGGGAGTTGGAGGGGATGTGAGACAGCCACATCCCTCCCTATTTTTAAGTCCCCATTAATCCGATCCCAAACATGATGGGCTTCGGAAACACTCCTCCTGGTCCTGGCCGTGGGGAAACAGAGGCAGCCCGGCCAAGCAGCATCCAGCCCTGCCCATGCCTGTCTGAGCCCATCAGCAGGAGTGTGCTGGGCTCTGCCCATTCCTGCCTGCAAGCACAGAGCTGTCCTATAGGAATGGGGACGAGGACAGAGCAAGCACCGAAGTGGTGACAACCAGATAGGGTACCCTGGGCAGTCAGTGGGCTCCTGAGCACGGGGCAAACTGTCCATGATGGTATTCATGGGGTTCCTTGCCTCAGTTTCCCCCACTGCTACAGCCCCACCGTTAGCCCTTGGCCTTTCTTGTACCACCATGCAAATGGGAGCAGGATTTGGGGGCTCTGGCTAAGCAGGTGCCCACAATACCCAGAGGGGCCCATGCTGGTGTGTCTGCCACTCTGATGGGTGCCCATCACGAGGCAGGGAAGTCCTCCTCCGGCTCTGGCAGCAGCATGCTCTCCCCTGGGGAGTGGGAGGTGATGGTTATCAGGGCACTGTGCCAGAACACAGATCCCACCTTGCCCCCTGGCCATGCTGCAGTGCCTTGTCCAAGGCACAAACTGAGCCATGCCGATCATCAGCCCCTGTGGATTTCACCCATGGCACAGCCACTGGGGCCTCACCAGGACACCAATGACAACCAAAGCCCCACCACAGCCCCGGGGCTCGGTGCAATCACCACAGGCTCTGCTACCCTGCCTGAGCTGGGAATTGGTGGATGCTGGCCTGGAGGGTTACACGTACATGGCATGGATGGGGCTCCCGCGGGCAGGGCAGCCCCCTCCAGGCTGGCCGGTGGAGGTGAGCCCAGGGCAGGCAGCGGACAGGGCCTGGCTGGGCGCAGTGCCGGGTATGGCTGCCCGGTGTCCCGGCACGAAGGCGGTCGGCGCTAATGGCATTTACAGAGGCGCCGGGATGAGGCGCGGGACCCGCCGGGCTCTGGCAGCCCCGACGGCTGCCGCCAGCCAGGGCCGTGCCGGGGCACGGGGGCTTCCCGCCTCCCCTCACTTGCCGAGCGGCCGGGGCAGACCCCCGGGCGCGGACCCCCGTGGCTCTGGCTCGGCTGGCACGGGGGGCCGGGTGGGGGGCAGGCAGCAGCGGCAGCACCACAGACCTTCGGTGCCAACCCTGGCAGATCCAGCCCGCGAAAGTCCCCGTG
>VZSE01005073.1:138631-161068 GCA_013398275.1 Promerops cafer
TGTGCCGCCGGCTGCCGCCAGAGGGCGGTCGGGCAGCGGTGCCGGCCGTGCCGCTCCGCCCCCACGCTCGCTGCCGGTGCCCCCGCGCTCCCCGGGGCTGCCGGGCAGGGGCATCGCCAGCCCACAAAGTCACGGGACGGCGATGTCCCGCGTGCGTGGTGTGGGGTCACCAACGCCACGCCCGTCCCTCCAGCCGGTGGGAACCGGGAGCGGCTGGCCGGCGGCGGGGGGATGGCGGGGGCCGGTGCTGCCATAGCACCGCGCTGACCTTGCCGGCGGCAGAGCGGGAGCGGGCAGCGCTCTAGGCAGAACCGGTGGAGCTGGAGCAGCCGCCCGTGGCCTGGCACCCTTGGCCTGACTTTCCCAGGGACAGCTGTAGTGCCGGGAGGGCAGCTGGGGGCCTGTATCCCCATGCCCACCCTGGTATGGTGTCACCGTTGTGTCACCATTGTGCCACGGTGGCCGCTCCTGCTGGTGGTGGCATTCCCCATACCCATGCCAGCCCTCATCTGTGCTTCCTGCCACCCACCGAGCCCGGTGCTGGTGGAGGGTGGGTCCTGCTGCTCACAGGCAGGGTGGGAGTCCCAGGAGTGCCACGGAGCAGGTGGTAGGACTTCGGGTGGTGTGGGATGTGCTGAGGGGGAATGGGACTGGAGCTCACCTCTGGTGTCCCCCTGGCATCTGGTGGGACTGGGGAAGGTCTCCAGCAGGGGAGCTCTGGGAAGGGTGCTGGGGGGATTTCTGTGAAGCACCGTGCTCTACTGGTGGGAAAAGGTTTCAGGGAATTGGACTGTGTGGGAAAAGTGAGGTGGCAAGGCAAGGCCGTGGCACGTGCCCTGGGCTTGTGCTGGCCTCCTGCCACCAACCAGCTGGCCCAAGCCAGCTTGCAGCCCCAGGGACTGGCCCAGCCCCATGGCAAACAGGGCTGAATTGGGCTAGCTGACCCTTTGGACTGGGCAAGGAGGGACAACCCTGCACTCAGGGCCAGTCATCTCAGTGCCACCCTGGCTGTGCCTCACTTCTCCCATTGCGGGCAGCCCCTCTGCCAGCACTGTGGGTGCTTATCCTGGTTTCTGTTTCCTCCTCCTGGCTCAGCCCCTGGGCTCACTCCTGGCTGTGGGGCAGGTGGGTCAGTACCATTAGCCCCCTGGCAGTACCAGGCAGAGCGGTGCTGCCAGCTCTGCCGGGTGGCAGAGGTCCCAGGGACAGGAGCACTGGGGGTGCCAGGGGCTGGCGGCATGCTGGCAGTGGCAGGAGCTGGCTGGGGCTGCTTTCCTCTCTGTTTGCTCGGCTCTGGGGACAGCCAGTGATGCGGATCAAGGCCGGCGTCCTTTGGGCAGCCAATTGTTGTCCAGCTCAGAGGGGAGGGAGAGGGGCAGCTGCCCCAGGGCTTTCCCAACCCTGGAGAGGGCCACCATGCTGGCACCGCCCAGCCTGAAACAGCATCAGGTTTGGTCCACCCAAACACAAAGCTGGGCGGTGCCAGCAGGGACCCAGGGGTGCCTGCCAAGACCCAGCACCTGGTGTTCCCCAGCTGCCCCCTGGTTGGGGCAGGCACCCCACATCCCACCAGGAGCCCCGGTGCTGCAGGACATGGCAGCCTCAGTCCTGAGTGCCAGCACGTCCTTTTGTGCTTCTCTCGCTGAATCCTTTTCCCTGATGGGGCATGAAAGGGCCTTTATCCCCTCTCCTCCTCATGGCTGGATCACACCCAACAGGAGCCTGTGGTGGACTGTCTAGCCCTGGGACTGACAGACACCCCAGCCAGTGACGGGGTTCAGGACAGCCCTACGGGTGCCTCTGTAGGGAGCCAGAGCAGACTGCCCTTTCACTAGGACTGCAGGGACCATATCTGCTCCTTGGTCTGCTCTGGACCGACCACAGCACCCTGGGGAGAGGAGGGACACGGCTGTGGCCACGTCTCCATTTTTGGCATCCTCCATTACAGTTATAAATAACTGTAAACAAGGATGTTACAGTTGTCTGGGCTGAAAGGTGTCCCTGGTCCTCCCCTGCTCCCCGGTCCCCAGCTCCCCAGCCATCTGCGACCCTGGGCAGTATGCCTGGCATCCCCTGGGGGCCTCCCAGCCAGCTCCACACTCCCTGACAGCTTGCAGGAAGCTTGGAGGTGGACAGGAGAGCCCCTCCCCAGGGACTGGAGACCCCTCAACACTGCCCCACATTTCCTTCCACTGCCCCATGCTGCGCTGCTGGCATCGCCCTGTGCCTCCTCAGAGGTTCTGGCAGCTGCCTGAGCTCCCTCCCTGTCCTCAGGAAGCCTGAGTGGCTGCAGGGTAGAATGCTGAGCTCCCTGTGGTATGGAGGACCCTGAGGCTTGGGGAGCTGATGGAAGGCAGCTCCCAGCCTGGAAAGGCCCTGTGCACATGGGAGTGGTCCCCTGTGAGCAGGGGTCCCCCTGCAGAGTGGAGCTGCATCACCATCCTGAGGGGTAATTGCCAGATCATCCCTCCAGCAGCTGATGGCACCCGACATCTCTTTGCTCACCCAAGAGAAAATACTGCTGGCCCCACCTCTGGATTTCCAGTGGGATGTGGGGAGCAACAGAGCCTAGCAATTAGGAACACTGGGGAAACAAGCCAAGGCTCAGGGGAGCTGGGCACTGGGTGCTGGATGTTTCAGGAGCATCATGGCTACTTGGGTTTGTTTGGCTTGGAAGCCATTTGAGTTGCATTTAAAGGCATTAAAGTCCTTGCTAAGTCCTTGCTAAGTCCTTGCTTAATTAACAGCATTTAAGCCTTTGCTGCAGGATGGTCGGCCCACATAAACAAAGCCCCTGCCCCTGGTGGAGCTGTGGGTGCTGCCAGTGGGGATGGTGGGGACATGGCTGTCCTGCGTGGGTGGCAGAGACGAGCAGGTGGCCAGCAGGTGCCAGCACCTCTGGAGGGAACTGAAGGGACAGTTTCCCTATGCCAAGAGGAGCAGTTTATTCCCACACCTTATGGCTCGGGGCATCCTCCTATCCTCAAGTGCTCCCAAGCAGCCATGGTGCTTGATGGGTTGGAGCTGGGGGAGCCCGTGTAGGTCCCTCCACACCCCTCAGTGGTGCAGGAAGATGCGTCGGGGTTACCCCAGGGCTCGTCCTCCAGTCCTTGGTTCCCAGATTGTGGCTTGGCAGGGAGGTGATTGAGCGCTGAGATAACCCACCCTTCGGGTCTGCTGAGCAGTGCTTTGCTTCTGGCTTCTGTAAAGTTAATTGGTTTCGAGGTTCCAGGAACAAACGAAGGAGAAAAACCCACTCTCCGATGTGCGGGATCATTGAATGCTCTCTGGTGAGTTATAATTGCAAATCATGTTTTGAAATCACATTAACCAATTAGTCCGTGTTGTTGTTGTGCCCTGCCACATGACAGCATGTGCCGCGAGGGAGGCGGCGGTCAAGGGCGAGGGAGGGGGCCACCAGCTGCTCCCCACCACCTCTATGTCCAGGCACAAGCTACCAGCCCCAGGGTGCTTCTGTGGAGGGAGGGCTGGGGGGAGGAAGGCTCCAGCCCTGGACATGGCCTTGGGCAGGTGTCACTCTGGAGTCCACCCAGCCCATGCTGCTGGCAACACGCATCCCTCTCCTCTTGCGATCAGCATTCCTTTTGTGCCTCACTCGCTTCATGTTATGGGGTCAAGAGGGCAGTGGGGGTCTTGGAGCCCCTGTGTGTGCTGGCGCTGTGTCTGTGGGATGCCCAGTGATGGGGACCAGAGGCACCCACTGGAATGTTCCTGGAAAGGGCAATCTCCGGGAGACTTCTTGCTTGAGAGGTCATGGTGGTGGCGGGGGGAACACTGCTTGGGCTGTAAATCTCACCATTATCTCTGCCGTATCTTCCTGCCATCTGGGCTCTGGCAACAGCGGGCAGTGGCAGGCAGCAGCAGGCAGCGGGCTCAGGGGCCGGGGGAGGAAGCCGAGCGTGACAAGGAGAGCACGTCCTGGCCATACACAGCACCCACTGCTTTGTGCCTGGCTCCTGGGCTGGCCTTGTCCATGCTGTGACATTTGAGGCCGAGGGTTTTATGGGTTTGCTTTAATCTGTGATCTCGAAGCACGGCTGAAGGATAAGAAATAGGGCAGCTTTTGGCTGGGGGAAATGGTGACAAGGCAAACCCCACGGAGGTGTGCTGAGGGCAAGGGCTCTGGCACAGCACTCGGCTGCCTGCCATTGCTGAGGCAGGATGCTGCTGGAGAGATGAGCCGTGCTGTGCCGGGCTCCCCTGAAGGCTCCTCACATACGGGAATCCGGCGTCAAACTTTCCAGCCAGCTGGAGAAAACCGCACGACTGCAATTTTGCAATCCACTGGAGCCCTGACACCACCGGAGCCATTGGTGAGGCTGGCCTGAGCTGCACTGTTGACCAGAGGGCTCAGGGGTCGAGAGCAGGGTCTCAGCCCACCCCTCTCATGGCTCCTCTCCATGTTGCCAGCCCGGCTGCATGAGCCTGCAGCTACTGTGTGCCAGCTGCTGGGACAGGCTTTGGGAGGTTTAGGGGACATCTTCACTCTCTTTTCCTCCTCTCCTCACTGCTTTGATTTTCCACAAAGCTTCAGCTTGACACGGTGGAGCCCATGTCCTCTGCCCACCTGGAAAATGAAAACACCAGAGTTGGACAAGGGAGGGGACAGTAAAAAGTAGACATGGCTGCATTTGTTCCAATAGCAGGAGAAGGGCATTTGGAGGGGGAAGGAGCAGACAGCCTCCAAATCACTTCCCACAGGTCCTCCAGCATGCTAACCCACGGCAGTCGCTGCACCCTGTGCCATGGGGCCACACTGCCTGTCCCCATGCCCAGCACCTGTGCTGTGTTTGCTTACAGGGTGGAAGCTCTTGGCCGCCTTTTACAACCCTGGTGAGACGCGTTGCCGCCTGTCCCGGGACGTTTCTCACAGGTGCCACGTGGCTGCACCCGCCTCCACCAGAGCAAGGAAAGGGTTAAGCTGATGGCTTGGGGCCAGCCATGCCCATCCTCTGGGTGCTTCTGGCTCCCCCGTCACACTGCCAAACCTGGCTGCCTCCAGTCCCCCGGCGTGCCAGCCAGCGCTGGTTCAGCACTTACGCATGCTGCTGTTATTAGAAATTAGTTAATGGATGTACGTCTGCAGCCAAAGGAGAGCGGCAGTAACAGGAGCCGCGGGATTGCCAGGAGCGTGAGGGCAGAGCTGCCACTGAATATTTAACATCCCTCGATGTCCAGGCGAGAGGGTGCCTCTTCTCCCGATGGCGACGCTCACTGCTGGCTGGCAAAGCCGTTTCCATCCCAGGCTGCCTGAGGCTTCGCAAGGATTTATGAAAGATATGCATAACACAAATAAAACCTTCCAGCAGCATGCGGAGCCATTCTGCCAATGCACAGCAGCTGCAGGGTTTGCAGCTCAGCGTGGGAGGTGGGTGGACTCCCAAGAGTGGACCCCCAAAATTTTCCTCTGAAGTAAAAGCTGGGCGGGACAGAGGAGCAGGAAGTAGTTTAGGGGTGACAGACCTTGTAAAGGTACAGGGAATCTTTGGGGACACAACTGGTGACTCACCAGAGCTCATGGCTCTCCCTAAAGCATGTGGGATACACTTGGGAGAAATTTCCTCTTTGGGGAACTTTTATGGGGATTTGTGTCTTCCTGAAAATAGACATCTGTCAGCTCAAGTGGGGAGGTTTGATGGAGACTGGAGGAGGCAGCCGGCCTGTCCCAGTTACTCTGGGTCTTGTTGGGATGATTCCACATGGGTTGTTTACTCCCAGTGTGCTGAGGTGCTGGGGTGAGTGCTGTGAGGGCAGTGGGCACCATGAGCAGGGTAGCCACCTGGGCTGGCTTAACGTGGGAGCAGCCTGAGCTTCCCAGGCCAGGGAGAGAATCTGACTGAAGGAGTGCTGCTGGGTGACCTGTCCCTGTCTAAGGGCAGGGGGGACGTGCTGTGTCCACGCTCAACACATACTGGATTTAGCCCTCCAGGTAGATTAGAGCGACTGCCCCAGCCCTGCTTCTTTGGAAGCAGCCACTGGCCTCCGGCAGGAGCCCCAGCTGCTGCAAGCAGGGATGCCCAGTATAGCGATCATGCCTAGAGGGGCACAGATACCTGGTGCGGTCGCCACGTGCGGTGCGTTGGGGATGCTTGGTGCCGTACCTATTCCAGATAGGGCAGCGCTGCCTGGACACTGATGCCCAGCGGGGGATGATGCCTGGTGCGGTGGGTGATTCACTTGAGGGAGGTGATGCCCAGTGAGACACTGATGCCCAGTGGGCGGCTGTGCCCGAGGAGCGGTGGTCCCGCCGGGGCGGGGGCGGGGCTGGGCGGGGCGGGGCGGGGCAGGGGGCGGTCGATGCAGGGCGGTCGCTCCACCCGCTCCCCAGCGTTCCTCCTGTGCCCCGGCGGAGAGGAGATTGGGAGCCTTCGCGCTGGGGGCGGGCTCGTGTCCGGTTTAATCTCCGGCTCCGCCGGGATTACGGTCGCAGGATAGTCTCTAATCCGCGGCACTGGCCACCGGGGGCTGCTTGCCCCAGCCCGCAGCAGAGTCACCGCGGAGAGGGGGCAGGTAGGTCTCTCCGATCTCCCCTGCTGCTCGCACCCCCCAGGCTCGCTGCCTTCTCCTCCGTGAAGCCCCGTGGCTGGAGGCTGCGGGGCGCTCGGACTCCTCACCTCCCCTAATTCTCCTCCGGACCCCATCCAGTCCTTTCCGACCCATCTTTCGTCGGCCCCGCTTTCCTCTCACCGCCTCTCTCTCCTCCGGTCTCTCCTCCTCCGTTTCCTCCTTCTCCTCCTGGCGCCGGGCAGCAGCGGGAAGACTCCGGGGCCCGGCAGCTCTGGCAGGTGGTAGCGCCCCGGGGCTGTTTGCTTTGCTGTACTCCTGCCACTTCCCAGCGGCTGGCACCTTGCCACGGGTGGGTGACAGATCCCGCGAGTGCAGGGGGAGGCAGAGCCCTGCCGTACCGCCTGCGTACCCCAACGCCCTGACACTGCCCCTGCCGGGATCGCGGTGCTGGGGGCTTCGGCGTGTCTCGTTCCGCTGATACTCATAGTGACACCAACCCCCTAACTCCCTTTACTTTCCCTTTTCTGCTTTAATTTTTAATCTCCCGTGGGAATGACATATGTTTCTGAAGGCTGAAGCGGCTGTGGCCAGGATCGGGTGTCAGGGTGTCGGGGTGCCGGAGCAGGGGGCATGGGCAGGGAGAGTGATGCCGGCCGTCATGGGCACTGGGGCTGGCTGGGACCTGCGTGCGGTGATTCCATAGGCTGTGGTATTTATAGAGCCTGGCTGCCGGGGACAGCAGCGTGGAAAGCCAGGCAGCACATTGCGTTCCTGTTGGCCACGCGTGTCCTATGCCAGCCGGCATGGTGGCCCTCTCTGCCGTGTCAGCTGTGAAAGTCCCACTGGAGAGAAATCTTCCCCAAGGGAAACTGAACCACAGCAGGTGGTTGCTGGACTTGGGGTGCCCAAGCTGACCTGGCTCTGAGGTGGCACGGGTGAGAACGGGGACCTGGCAACAGGTGGGATGGCAGGGAAGCAGAACCCTGGCTGGCTGCGGAGGGCATGGCTGTGCTGAGCTGACGCGGAGGAGATGGGAATTTTTCCACTGGTGTTTGGACCAGGCCCAAGATGAGGTGTTAGACCTGCCTGGTCCCTGTGGCTTCAAGGGGGTACCCCAGAGAGAGCCATCTGTGCCTCGCGACACTGCCCTGTCTCCCAGAACAGAGTGCCAGTGTGCCTTGGCTCTGGTGGCCAGGGCTGCTAAGGAGCAGTGGGACACTCCATTGCACTCGGGGGTGGCATGGGGGTGCTGGCACTGCGGGGGACCCTGGCTGAGGCGCAAAGGGCCCCACAGCACCCGGCCGTGCTGCAGCTGTAATCACACGCCGGGGCCGCGGCCACGGCAAACAAACAAGCCCCGGCAGAGCCTATTTTCCTTGGCGCATGGGGATGGGGGGAAGGAGCGGAATCCCACGGGCTCCTTTGGAAGTGCAACCCTTGAGAAAACAGAGGCGGGTTGGGGACAGGACGGACCCCCATGCCCCCGGCTCTCCTCGCCGCGTGCGTCTCAGCCGCCACGTGCCTCCCCAGCTGCTGACGCAGGTCTGGGACTGGCTGGGTCCCCCATGCCAGCGGGGCACAGCCAGCCCGGTCCTGCTGTCCCCGTGGAGCAAATGTCAGGCTGGTCCAATGGTGGGAGTGGCATAGCCAGGCACAGTGGTGTTGCCATGGGGCTTGGGTGAATCTGGGCTCCTGATTGCTGCAGGGGGCTGTGCTGGGGGTGCTGGAGGCACATGGGGCTGTGGCTGAGGCCAGTCCCTCCTGATGTCCCAGCACTGCCAGCAGCAAATGGCACCTTGGAATTCTTGCTATTGACCTGTCCGTCCATGTCATCCCACTAAGGCCAGTTGTGTTTTGGGGAGTGTGAACTCCTGGAAAGCATCTTGCTTCCAAGGCAAAACAAAACTCCAGAAGTGTGGTAGAAAACCCAACCTGTCCTTTTCCAGGCACTGTCTGTGCATCAATCTCTGCAGTGCCATTGCCTGTGCCACCATCATCTCTGCGTGGCCCTGCTTCCTGGAGGACAGTGTTTGAAGTTTAAAGCAAAACTCATCATACAGCCTAGCACTGCCTGAGATGCTTTGGGCTCAAGCTGGTGTCTCACCCAGCCTCCCCAAGAACCACACTGAGTGCCATCGGCCTCATGCCGTGCCCACCCTGTCCCCATCCCCATGCTGCCAGCTGCATCTGCCACCTGACTTTGTACCACATGGACTCAAGCTGGCAGGTGACAGCAACAGCCTGGGCTGTCCCAGTGCTGGACATGACTCCCCTCCCCTGGCCTCAGCTTCCTCTCTGCTTTTCCCAGCTTGCCTCGGTACTGGTGCTTGGATGCTGGCGGATGTGGCAGGATGGTGATGGCTGATACCTGCAGCACAGCCCCATCCTGGCTTGTGTGCCTGGCAGGTGATGCCGTGACTGAGCTGCATCATGGCCCTGGCACTGGAAAACCCTCTCCATGGCCCCACCATGATGTTTGGCTCCACCATGCCCTTCCCTGAACTGCCTTTCCCCTCCCTGGTGTGTCCCAGACCCTAGCACGTCCACTGCTGCAGGACAGTGGCCATGGGCCAGCTCAGCCATTGGCATATTCTGCATGCAGGCACATTCCCAAGCTCAGGCAGAGCTGTCCCCCAGGACATGGGTGCCACTTGGGCTCTTAGTAGTAAGACCCTGGCTGGACACCACTGTCCACAGTACAACAGAAATGGCCAGAAGTGCCCAGGCAGGTGTTTGTGCTGCAGAGCCCTGCTAGCCAGGAGAGCAGCTTTCAGAGCCACTTGTTCCTACTTGCTACTGCCAGTCCTGCCCTGGCTGGAGCACTAGGGGAATTGCCTGACCTGAGCCTGAGCCATGGTGTGGTTTTTCGGTCTGAAAGAGGTGAGGTGAGCCCAGGAGCGGTGCCTACTCTACACAGCTTGTGCTGGGGGCATGAGTGGGGCTGGCTGGCATGACCAGCTGGTGGGGCTGTCATTTCCAGAGGATCTCAGGTGGAGCTATCTCAGAAGAATCTCCCACAGATCTATTTGGGGACAGTCTACAGCAGGGCTACCCAGAGAGGTTCTCCAGCCATTCACCAGGCAGGCTGCCTCCAGCTGTCCTTTCCCACAGCTGCTGGGCTTCCCATGCCTGTGCGGATGCCCCCCAGAACCTTTGCCCCAAAGATGAGGTGCCTGGCCATTCCCTGAATGGCTGGATTTGCTCCTTTGGGTGCCCACTTCCTCTGGGGGAGGTGGCACCCTGACACTGCCTTTGCTTAGCTGGGAGGTGGGGGGTGGAACACCACAGGTTAAAACCAGGTTTTGGTTGCTAATTTTAGGAAGGCAGTCTGGGAGGAAAGCTATGGCTGTGTGTGCTTCGCAGGAAGGGCAGACCCTACTCCCAGGGCAGCTGTGGAGGGGGGTTCTCTGTGGAAGGCAAGGAGAGGGGGGTTTCTCTGCTGTGTGCCCTGCTGGGGTCAATTTCCCTGGGGAGGGGTTGCCCAGGGATCACCCAGGTTTGGGCTGTTGCCCAGCTGTTCCTGTGTGCCTACACACCCCTGTGCCCACAGCAGTGCCAGAGGCTGACCAGGGACCCCAGGCTGGGGTCACCCTGAGCCTAGCAGCAGTGTTGGGGGTAACCCCAGGGCTGGGGCTGATGGCAGTGGGGGGAACATGACTGGCATCCCTGCCCACTTGCCCTTGCTGCCCATCTCTCTGGCAGGGCTCGGTCATCAGCACAGCCTCAGGGAATATGAGACCTGTGTGCCCAGCTCTGCTGAAACCCGAACAGCCACCTGGGCAGGCGGGCAGGGGCGGGGGGGCTGCCATCCCCCCGGCACACACCGGCAGCAGCGGGATACCTGGCTGCCAGCACGCAGGCCGGCAGCTGCGGCAGGCTTGGCGCTAAAGCCGGATTACCACCCGGAATAGTCCCACGGCCCCAGCTGGGCCGGATTAACAAGGATTCATCTACAAGGGAGAGGAGATGGGGAGGGAGTCTCTTCCCTGTGGGGGTCCCCGGCCTGGGGGAGCACTCACCTCCTCCAGGGAGACCCTGTGCTTTCGCTCGCACAGGTGGGAGCAGTGGGTGCTCACAGATGGGTGTTGCGGGCTCTGGGGACACGGTGGGCCACGGCCCCCCGGGCTGGCGCTGCCTGGCACAGGCACGGCTGGCAGGCACTGGCTGCCCGTCCCCACGGGTGCTGCACTCCCACCGGCACCGCGTGCGCTGGTGGGGACTGTGCCGGGCCGGGGCTTGACCGAGGGAACTGGCACAGTGCGGGAGCCAGGCTTGCCCGGGGTGACACACATCCTCCTGGCCACGTTGCCAGATGCAAGGGACCTCCCATCCAGCATATCTGCTGGCACTGCCGACAGAGCTCCCCTGCCCAGCCCCTCGCTCCCGCCTGTGCCTTCCTCCCGCTGGGATTTTCCACCTTTCAAATAAAGTCTGTGTGGAAGCGAGATGTGAGGCAGAGAGAGGGATGCAGTCCCTTCCAGGACTGAAACCCTCACCATGGTGCCCTGGTCCCCGAGGAAGGCTGGCCGGGGGCCAGGGTGAGCCCAGGACCGCCCGTCTGCCAGAGCAGGGCAGGGATTTGGGAGCCCTGCCGCCCCACACACGTGTCTCCATCCCAGCGAGGGCGGGCAGGCGTCTGTGCTGGCCGGGACGCAGTGTGCGAGACCAAACGCAGCCTCCCCTGAAGCGCAGACGTGGCCGGCGGGACGGTACGTGCCGTCCCACGCATCCGGCTCCGTGTTCCATCTGCTGGGGCTGCGGGACAGCACCAGGGCCCAGCTCAGGCTGCCTGGCCACACCGTAGTTTTGGTGGGGTGTCACCAAGCACTGGGACAGCCGGAGCAGCCTTGGAGAGGTGGGAGGTCTGGCTGCAGCAGGGCTGTCGCTGTCCTTGTGTCCCAGAGCCCGGCAGGCAGCAGAGAGGCACATGCCAGGAAATCGATGCAGCTTGCCCAGCATCCCCAGGAACATGGCCGTGGGTGCCACAGCAGGGGGGTTCTGTGCCCACGAATGTGCCCAGGTCCACATTATCAGGCTGGGCGAGTGGGTGCTGGGGCTCATGGTCAGGAGTGGGATGATGCCAGGCAGCATGTGGACTACCCAACATGGCAGTGAAGATGGCAGCATCCTATCTGCATGGTGGCACACTGAGGGAAGAGATCCCTGAGAAGATGCTCTTTGCCCAGAGCAGAGGGTTCCCAAGTAAGGTGGGCACACAGTGAGGCGGTGAACCCACAAACCCCAGCCTGGAGGGGAACCAAGCCACCCTTTCAGGGCCACCCATCACTCTGTATTTGTTGTTCTGCCTTATCGCAAGGCAAACAGCAGCAGGCAGGGCTCACACTGCCCGATCGAATTGTCTCATGCTCCCTCCTCTTTCATCTCCCCCCTTGCACCGGCTGCTGCCACCAGGAGAGCCTGGCCGAGGGGCAAAGGCCAGGGCCAGCTGGGGAAGTGGCAGTGAGTGGTGCTGGGCCTGTGCCAGGGCTGTGCCAAGGCTGTGCCAGGGCTGCCCAGCAGGAGGAAGCGTCTGGGTGGCAGCAGGAAGCTCGGTGCATGCTGAATGAGTTCGGCCGTGCCGCTTGCTATTCCGAGAGACGCTTGGGGGAAGAAGTTGGTATTTCCTGAGCTGCCCAGAGAGGTGTAATTATAACCTGGGAGAAGAAAGGGGCTGCAGACGAGAGTGCCCAGCCTTCCTGGCGCCCGCGGGGGAGCGGGCAGGGGAGCGGGCAGCTCCTGCCTGCCACCAGCGGGATGCGGTGAAGCCCTGCCCGCAAGCAGCCCAGTGGCACTGGGGGGCTTAGGGAGGTGATGGAACATCACAGATCTAGTGCCCCCCCCCTCAATCCCATACTGGGTGAGGGGTGGGTTCAGTGATGCCTGCCCGTGGTGGTGGGAAGGCGCAGAGTTAACGGTGGCTTTTGGACGTGCTGGCAGCCTTGTTCATGCCTGGATCTATCCCAAGTGGAGGCCTAGTGGAGGGGATAAATCATCACCCAGAACCCGCCCTGCCCTTCCCTCTCATCCCCCGCATGGCTGAACCTTCTCATTCTGGTCCCTGCTGGCTTGTGTCCTGCCTCAGTTTCCCCACCTGGCTGAGTGCTGCAGGCAGGGTGACCCAAATATGTGTCCACCACCCTGGGCCAACCTTAGGGGCTCGGCCCCCCTGGCAGTGCCAGCAGCCAGTGTGTGGCCTGAGATGACCCTGCCAGGTCATCTGTGTGGCCTGGATGGGTAGGGACAAGCAGGGCAGCAGCTCAGGAGACCAGAGGTTCTGGCACCCACACCCTGCCGTGTCATCTTCCCTTGCGTGCCGGGAGGACTGCTGGACCCGACTGTGCTGTGGGAAGGCTCCTCAGATCTCTGGGGACACCCATAAAGATGGGCATGTCCCCTGCTCACCCCATGGCGACCCCAGGCAGCAGGGTGGTGGGGCAGCAGCATCTTCCCAGGATTGGGGACCACACTGCATCCCAGCCAGGCCTAAGCTCCAGCTGGGTGGCACCGGCCCTTAGCTGGACACAGTCCCAGTGTGGAGCCCCCTGGCCAGCCGGACAAGACCCCAGCCCTTCGGGGCAGTGGGGGGTGGCGGGACCCTGCCCCGGCTGCCAGCCTGCCCCAGAAAGCCACCCTGTGCCGTTTCCCAGCGGGGCGGGGAGGGCCGGGGCTCGCACAGAGGCGGCTTTGTGCGGCGTGCCAAGGCGTCCCGCGCTTGGCAGCCCGGCCCTCTTCCCCTGCCAAGGAGCTGTCTCCCGGCCCCGCGCTCTTTCCTGCTCCGTTTGTCCAGCCCTGACGTGCCCCCGAGCCCCCCGCCTTGGCACCCCGGCAGCGGCGGGACGTGGGTGAGCCCTTCGCGCCGGGCAGCACCACGGGCTTTACATAACGGCGGCTGAGGGGTCCCTGAGCTCCCTACCCCGTCCTCAGCCACCCTCCCAAACACCCCCACTCGCCTGCTGGCACCTGTCTCCAGGAGGGGAAACTGAGTCATGGAGCCAAGACCTGCAGGCAGGGGAGTGGAGGTGGGCAGGCGGCGTGGATGGGGACTCTGGGGCTGGGCAATGCTGTGCTGTGAGCAAGGGAATGGGGTGGGCTGTGGGATGTCTGGCTGGGCGAGCGGACAGTCCCACGTTGGGACTCTGGTGGGGTAATGGAGCTGGGGCTGAGTTCTGTGGGACATTGTGTGCTGAGCGGGCAGGAGGGAGAAGCACAGCTACCGTGATGCTTGGCTCAGTGACCCTCTTATCCCCGGGTGCCTGTCCCTGCCGTGCCACCAGCGCTGGTGCTGAGCCCAACTCCAGTGTCCCTGGTGGAGGCAGGACTTGTGAGACTCCAGGCCAGCCCCTCCGGTGCTCCTGCCCAGAGCTGGACCTCTGTTGCCTCCCTCTTGCAGAGCCTGAGTAGAGCCCATAGCAAGCCCAGCTGTCTCCCAGCCATGGATACCACGGACGTGCCCCTCCAGGCCGAGATGGTGGAGCTGGTGCCCAATGGGAAGCACACGGCCACACTCACCGCCTCCACTGTCCCCTCGCTGGCAGGTGACAGGTAGGGGCCTCAGGGCAAGCGGTGGTGCCAGGGACTTGGGGGGTCCTCCGAGCTGCTCCCTGCCCTTGAGATACCAGCCAGTGCTGATGGTTCCTGTCTCTTCTTTGGCTTCACTCCTCTCCCTCCATGGACAGATTTGAAGAGAACCAGACTGGTGTGGCAGAGATGGAGGAGTTCCTGCCGCACGGTGCCGAGAAGAAGCAGACACACTTCACTGATGTGAGTAGCAGCATGGGCACAGTGGTGGGGGTGGGATGGGGCAAGCTCCCAGTGTGACTGGTGCATCCCCTCCCTGTTGTGTCCTGTGAACAGTTTGAAGGGAAGACGTCTTTTGGGATGTCCGTCTTCAATCTGAGCAATGCCATCATGGGCAGTGGCATCCTGGGGCTGGCCTATGCCATGGCCAACACCGGCATCATCCTCTTCCTGTGAGTGCCGTGGGGGTAAAGGGGGGGTGTCCAGGTGTGGGGGGTTCCTCCAAGGGGGTAAGTAGGTGCAGGCAAGAAAGAAGTCTGACTTGGGGTGATGCAGGGACCAGTGCCCTGCTGGCTGAGCAATGCCCATTGCTGGCATAAGTCTGCCTGCTCTGCTGAGTGCTGTGCCCCACTTGGGGGGAGGAGAAGGAGGGTGAAGTTTTGCCTTCCTTACTACAAAGTCAGATTTCCAAAAGTGGCTTGAAGGACATGAGTGATGGCTCCTTTTGGGTGTGGCTGAATTTGCCCCATGAACACCCAACTGGTGCTGAGGCAAGGGGGTGGTATCCTGCCAGGACAGCTGCCCACAGGCAGAGCACATCTGCATGGGGTTTGCCCCACAGCCATGTCTGAGCCCTGTGCTGTGACCCACTTGTAATTGTGCTGTCCTGCAGCTTCCTCCTCACAGCGGTGGCCCTGCTCTCCAGCTACTCCATCCACCTGCTGCTCAAGTCCTCAGGCATTGTGGGTGAGTGCCAAGTCCTCAGCAGGGCCGTGCCAGGGGGTCCCATCCTGACTCTCACCCACCACCGCTCCCCGTCCCACAGGCATTCGCGCCTATGAGCAGCTGGGCTACCGAGCCTTCGGCACGCCGGGGAAGCTGGCTGCGGCCATCGCCATCACGCTGCAGAACATCGGAGGTGAGGATGGTGCTGGGGGGACCCGTCGGGGCTGGGGGCAGGGGATGGGACCAGAGAACACCAGTGCAGCAAGACCTCGTTCTGCCCTGCAGCCATGTCCAGTTACCTGTACATTGTCAAATCTGAAGTGCCTCTGGTCATCCAGACTTTCCTGAACCTGGAGGAGAAGACCACGTGAGTGCCTCCTGCCCACACTGCCTGCGTGCCTTCCCCGAGCAGGCGCCGGGGCTCTGGCTCCAGCTGTGCAGCCCATGGCAGGGATTTACTATCATTAAGCCACTACTATTTTTGATAACTGTCAGTGCTGAATAAGCCCCTGGGTGAGATTAAACCGAGCTGAACTTCCAATCCCTGCTCCTCACATCCCCTTGGGATCAGGCTTTCCTCCTTGAGCAGAACCTGGGGCTGCAGGGTGTGGGACTGGTTGGGTATAGGTCCCCCAACCCCATGCCCACATCTCCATTAGTCACTCTAGCCCTTGTGGGTGCACCACTGTGGGGGTAGGCAGAACCCTAGCTCAAGGGCCCCCAGGGATGCTGGCCTCAGGGGTCCCCAAGGATGCCTTCTCAGGGGTCCCCAGGGATGTTAGCAGAGCAGGAATGCCAGCCTCAGGGGACACCAGTGCCCCTGGGATTTGCCAGCTTAAGGGTCCCTAGGAATGGCAGACAGCCCCCCCAGTGGCTGCCTCTGCCCCCTGTGCCCCAGCAGAGCGGGGTGGTGAGCAGGCCCTCTGCTTCCAGGGACTGGTACATGAATGGGAACTACCTGGTGATCCTGGTTTCTGTCACCATTATCCTGCCCCTGGCCCTCATGAAGCAGCTGGGTAAGTCAGGGAGATGCTACTCATGGCACTGGGGTCTGGCACCCTGAGTCTCCCGCAGGGTGATGGTGCCAGCCTGAATGTGCTGGGCAAGGAGGGGACACTTAGCCAGTGCAAGGGTCCCACCCGCACCCACCAGCCACTCTCCTCCCTCCCCAGGCTACCTTGGCTACGCCAGCGGCTTCTCCCTCAGCTGTATGGTCTTCTTCCTCATCTCGGTGAGCACCCGCTGGCACGTGCCGGTGCCTTGGGGTGCCAAGCATCCCTCCTGCCGGGGTGTGAGGCTGGGCTGGTTGCTGTGGGGACAGCAGAGGCAGCCGGGACAGTGGGCGCTCGGGGCTGCAGAGATGCCGTGGCAGGGCTGTCAAGCTGCTGGGTTATTTTCGGCTGAAGGAACCGAATGTTGTGGAAAGGGAGAGGGGGAAGGTGCCGGAGGGGCATCTGCACATGTGGCCCCTCCACGTGCTGCCGCCTCACTCTGTCCCGCTGCCCATCCCCGCAGGGACAGGTTGGGGGAGCAGCACTGCCACAGGGCAGCACTAGCAAAGGGTGTCCCTAGGAGGGGTCCCAGCAGGGTCACTCTCCTGCTGGGCATGGTGCTGGTGTGGGCAACGTGTGCTGGGAGTTGGGGGAACCAAGAGCTGACTGGCCCCATGTCCCCCCCACCCCAGGTCATCTACAAGAAGTTTCAGATCCCCTGCCCACTTCCGGAGCAGGAGGGGAACATCACAGGCATCCTCAATGTCACCACTGTCAGCACTAGTGACTACCAGAATGGGTACACAGTCCTTCAGGCCCCCGAGCAGGACACTTGCACACCCAGCTTTTTCACCCTGAACTCACAGGTAAGGACCTGGGATGCACCCCTGAGGCTCTGGGTGAGCCCCACCCCATGCACCCCATGAAGATGGGTGGTCCTGGTGTTGTGCTGTGCAGTACCTGCCACTGGGCCCCCAGCAGTCAGTCATCCTCCTCTCACACAGACAGCATACACCATCCCCATCATGGCCTTCGCCTTCGTCTGCCACCCCGAGGTCCTGCCCATCTACACCGAGCTGAAGGAGTGAGTCCTGGGTGGGGGCACCCACAGGGAGGGGTGGGCTTCATCCGGTGCCCACCCAAAGGCAGTGCCGTCCATATGTGGGACCTGTGCCAGGGCATCGTGGGGAGGTGGGTGATATGACCCTGGGTGGGTGAGTGAGTGGGTGGATGGTGGCTGATAGGACCTGAGATGGGTGATATCAGTCTCAGGACGTGGGTGATACAACCTGGGATGGGTGGGCAGGTGGGTGGTAGGCAATACCACCCCTGAGAGGTTGGTGATATAGCCTGGGGTGGGTGCTATCACCCCTGGGAGGTGTGTGATGCGACTCAGAATGGGTGGAGGGGTGGTATGACCCCCGGGAGGTGCGTGCCATGGTCCAGGGGTGGTGGTATGCCCCCTGGGATGTGGGTGCTGTGACCCAGAGAGGATGGGTGGCTGGTTGGTGGTGGGTGATTCAACACACCACCCTGCCCAGGAAGGGGGACGCAGCCACTCTCCACACATCCCCCACACACCACAGAGGGTTTTGGCATCACCCCTCCTCACTGGGTGGGCGCTTGGTGTCAGTGGGTGCCATGGGGCTGTGCTGAGCCCACCGTGTCCTGCAGCCCCTCCAAGAAGAAGATGCAGTGCATCTCCAACATCTCCATCACGGTCATGTACCTCATGTACTTCTTGGCCGCCCTCTTTGGCTATCTCACATTTTACGGTGAGCCCTTGGGGAGGGGGATGGGGCTGGCACACCTGTGCCAGGCGGGTGATGGTGCTGGGGCTCACCCAGGGGCTCCTTGATGGTGTTCACAGACCGTGTGGAGTCAGAGCTGCTGCACACGTACAACAAGGTGGACCCCTTTGATGTGCTCATCCTGTGTGTGCGTGTGGCTGTGCTGACGGCTGTCACTCTCACCGTCCCCATCGTCCTCTTCCCGGTGAGTGGCCCCACAGGAATGCCAGGTGGCTCCAGCACCTGGCTTTGAGAAGGGAAACTGAGGCAGTGATGAAGACAGGGACTGGGGAACAGGACATTCTGGGTGCCAGGAACAGGGCTGGGGCAGAGGCAGGGGTGATGGGGCAGAGGCAGGACCAGAGGGACAAGGCTGTGAAGGGGTGATAGGGACCAGTGGGGCATCAGGGTCAGAGCTTGGGAATGGAAAGAGGTTATGGTGACCTGCAGGGCCATAGGGATAGGGCTGGAATAGGGGTGATGGGGACCAGCAGGACTGCAGTGACAGGGTATGGGTCCTGGCTCCAAGGATGGAGTGTGATACCCTGTCCCTGTCCCCAGGTGCGTCGGGCCATCCAGCAGATGCTGTTCCAAGGGAAGGACTTCAGTTGGATCCGCCACATCGCCATTGCCGTGATCCTGCTGACCTTCATCAACCTCCTCGTCATCTTTGCCCCCTCCATTCTCGGCATCTTTGGCTTGATCGGTGGGTGGCAGTGCCCTGCTCCTGCCCCTCCTTGATCACGGGGTGTTGCAGTAGCATGCCAGCCCCTGTCCTGACTGGTGCTCGACTTTGACTGACCTGTGCCTCAGTTTCCCCTTCTCACCCTGCCAGGGCCAGGTGGTTGCGTGGATCGCCCATCCCATCCCTGTCCAGGCAGGCTGGTTCCCACAGCACAGTGCCGGCACTTGCTCTTCCCCTGCGTGCTTCCCTTGATCCCCCCAGCCAGGCTCCCCCCGCTCAGCACTCAGCTCGCTGCCAGGGCCTGGGCTGCGGGGGGGCTGTGGGGACGGTGCCAGCACACTGCGTCCCTGGGTTCCTGGAAGGCTTTGCCAGGACTAGGGGGGGCAAGGAGAGGGTGGGGGTGGAGAGGACCTGTCCTGGCAGTGGGGCTGGCAGGGCTGAGCTGCAGGGTGGGAGGCCCCTGCCCACTCTGTCCCTGTCTTCTCCAGGTGCCACCTCTGCTCCCTGCCTCATCTTCATCTTCCCTGCCATCTTCTACATCCGTATCATGCCCAAGGACAAGGAGCCGCTACGCTCCACCCCCAAAATATTGGTAAGCATGGGCAGGGGTATAAGGACAGGGACAGACATAGGGTTCTGAGGCTGGCTAGGAACCCTGTTGCCCTGGCCATCCCTGAGTCCCTTCCTTGTCCCCACAGGCTGCCTGCTTTGCCCTCATCGGGGTGGTCTTCATGATCATGAGCTTGAGCTTCATCATCATCGACTGGGCCACGGGTGAGGGGAAGAGCGGAGGCAGCCACTAGCCACTACCGGGTGCCCAAGCCAACCTCCCCACCACCCACCTGGTGCCCCAGGGAGAGCCGACCCTGGGCTCAGCCCCCATGCTGCAGCCCCACCAGGATTCCCTGGGGACTTCCGCTGTTGCTGCCCATCACCTGTGGTGATGGTGAGAGGGCATGAGCCATGGCAGGCATGGAGACTCCTCAACCTGTGTCCAGGATGGGGCAGTGAGCCCGGGGCAGGTCCTATGCCCCCCAGCCACTCCAGCGGGCACCCTCCCTGCTCTGCGCCTCAGTTTCCCCATCTGTAAAATGGGGAGAATAATACTGCCCTACCTCACCTGGAGCTGGCTGTCAGGTGGAGCTCTTCTGCATCCCAAGAGCCGCCAGCAGCAGGCACTGCCAGGGGCGCAGGGCACTGCCTGCCGTGGGGACTGAGGACCGGGCACTTTCCTGGCCCCAGATAGCATCAAGAGCCTGATGAACAGTGTCCGTGGGGGCTGGAATCCAGCGGGGCGGTCGGACCTGTGACAGCACCTGTGCCCAAGCCATCCGCCCTCTCCCCTGTCATCCCCCCGTCCCCAAAGAGATGCCACCCACTGCCCTGGCATCACAGGGGGACCCTGGTCCCTGTGGACAAGCGTGGTCCTCGTGCTGTGGCTGGTGGTACCCAGCCTGCTGCTCCTGAGCCTGCCAAGGGAACTGTTGGCTCCTGGTGCCTGCAGATGGGACTCTGCTGGCCCCTAGGTCATGTATGGGAACCAGCTGCATTGCTCCAGGGAGGTGGCATGCACGCCATGGGCTTTGCATCCACCGGCATCCTGCCCATGCTGCGGCTCAGCTGCTGGGGGCCTGGTGCACACAAGGGGCATGAGGGGGATTTGGGGGACGGCTGGGGGCAGCACTCACTGGGGGCAAGCTCAGGGCTCTGGAGGTACCCCTTGTCTGCATGCCCAGATGCCAGGGTGATGGGCACCCCAGCAACCCAAGCTATCCCTGCTCGCCTTGCACTCTGGGCCAGCACTCAGACCCCCACAGCTCTCACCCATCCATCCACCCATCCATCTATCCATCCATGCTGCTGGGATGCCCCAAACCATGCCAAAACCCAGAGAGCGGCTCTCCCACCCCCCACCTCCCCTCCCAGAACGGAGGGCAGCCCGGCAGGGTGGGCAGCACAGGGTTGGGGGGTCTGTCCTGCGGCAAAGTACATAAGAGACGTATTTTTTTATGAGGTGGTGGAGGCTGGGATGCTTTTTATAAATACTGTATATAAGAGTAGATCTTTTTTAACGTGTTGTTTTGCTCTGGGTAGCTCTGTATAATGTACATACCATATGGGGGGGCACCGCCGCGGACCCTCACCATCGCCCCGGGTCTGCCGGTTGCAGTGTGGCCCTGCTGTTCCTGTCACCAGCCTGGCTGCCCCAGGGCCACCCCCGACACTTGTAAATTATTGGTGGGGGTGATGCTGGTGGTGGTGGGAGGCCAGAGGTGAGAATAAAGATGTGAACGTGCCCTGGTCTCAGGCATCACTGGGGCGGGTGGTGTTGGCATGCAGGCTGGCACCTGACACACGGCATCCTGAGGCGGCACAGACAGATGGACACATGGCACATGGGTGCCAGCGAGGACAGCAGGGATATATGGACATGGATGTGCAGGGTTAGTGCACACGGATGAACAGCAGGACAGACAGCATGGACATGTAGCAGGACAGCACAGACACACAGACATGGATGTGCAGGGACCCCTATGGGAGCAAGGTCCCTGTGGGAGTTAGGCCCTGGGGAACCAGGACCCCGAGGGAGTGGGATCCCTGGGGAGCAGGACACCTCTAAGAGCAGGATCCCCAGGACAATGGGACACGTGGGAGCAAGGCCCTGGAGAGTGGGACTCCTGAGGAGTAGGATATGTGGGAGCAGGAACCCCAGTAAGTGCCATGGCAGTAGTATCCCTGGAGAGTGGGGCTGTTCTGGAAGCAGGGCTCCAGGGAAGTGGCGCTGGGACATCTTGTGCCTGGTGCCAGGGCAGTGGGTGCCACCAGTGCCCTCAGGGCCAGCCCCCCAGCCCTCGCCCATGGCACAGTGTGGAGTGGGGGTGAGCCCCCCCAGCCCTGGCCCCGCACTCCCCTCTGCCGGCCCCAGGTCTGGGCTCAGTGCCAGCTCGTTAGCAAAGCCATATTAGCACGGCAGCCCGCTCCCACGGGAACAGCCCTGCTCCCACCACACCAGGCCCACAGGCACAGGTCTGCAGACCCCATGGGGGATGCTGTATCCCTTCCCCTGGCATTCTGAGTTGAAAGCATCCCTGGCTGCCCTCATCCTGCTCCGTTGGTGCCAGTGGGGGTGTGTGGAGGGCTGCAGGGCCTGGGCAGGCACGAGGTGTTGCTGTGGGGCTAGCATGGAGTGAGGGTGGCTACCTGGGCACGGGCCAGCCCCGTAGGTCAGTAGGCACACCTAGCCCCCCTCCTCAGGAAGTGTGGGGGGTCTAGTTGCTAAGGGAGCAGCCCTGGGAGCTGGGGGATGGGGCAAGTGCCTGAGGGACCCCGTGTCCTGGGAGACCTGGAGATGCCCCATCCTGCCCAGTCCCATCCTGACCCATCCCTCGATACAAGCAACCCCAGCCCCGGCACCTGCCAAGGAGCTACCTCCTCCAGTGGCAGGGGACACCGGACCTTGAGGAGTGAGAGATGCCCAGTCTCTGAGCCACCACCCTGTGACACCGTGTCTCCACAGAAGGTAGCCCTGAAACACAGCATCACCCAAACCACTGTTTCCAGGGCTGCACCCACTGCTCTGCACCCAAAGGACCCCAAAACGCAACTCCTAGACTCCATCTCCCTCCCCATGTGTGTCCCGGGATACACCGTGTCCCGCCCACATTTCTAAACCGAGACACACCGTGTCGCTCTTCCTTCCTGTCCCTCACACTCCGTGCGTGCCCCCCGCCATTTCCCGCCACTGCCGCCTGAGGGCCCGCGCACCGCCAGCCAGAGGCCTCGCCCCTTAAGCCCCGCCCTCCAACCCACCCCTTGGCCCCGCCCATGGCCGTTCGGGGCGGGGCCTGTCGGGGCGGGGCCTATCGGGCCGGGCCGGGCCGGCAGAGCCGCGGGCGCGCGCAGCAGCCGCCGCCGCCGCCGCCATGGGCTGCACCGTGAGCGCCGAGGACAAGGCGGCCGCCGAGCGCTCTCGCATGAT
>VZSE01005073.1:161259-204778 GCA_013398275.1 Promerops cafer
GGCCTCGCCGCCTCCGCCCCCCGCTGCCCCGGGGCGATCCTGGGTACCAGCGCCGTGAGTGCCCCGCCCCGCCCCGCCCCGGGGATCCCCCGTGAGTGGGATGGTGGCCCCAGCCTAGGCTTCGGGTTCTCCCCACAGTGAGCTGTCGGCTCCACCTCGGGCCCCGGGGATGTCCCCGGGAACGGGGAGCCTCCCTCGCCCCAGGCTTCCGGGTTCCCCCCCCATGAATGGAGTAGCAGGCCTTGGGATTTCCCCCAGGAGTCGGGTGTTGATCCCATCCCAGGTCCCAGCCATCCCCCCCAGGAGTGAGATGTTGATCCAATCCGAGATCCTAGGGATTTCCTTCAAGAGGGGGTTATTGATCTCATCCCAGTTCCCACGGATCCCTGCCCCCCCCAGGAATGGGATGTTGACCCCATCCCAGCTCCCAGTGTCTCTCCCTGCAGGACTGGGATGTTGACCCCATCTGACCTCCCAAGGATTCCCCCCAGGAGTGAAGTGTTGACCCCATCCCAGCTCCCAGTGTCTCTCCCTGCAGGACTGGGATGTTGACCCCATCTGACCTCCCAAGGATTCCCCCCAGGAGTGAAGTGTTGACCCCATCCCAGCTCCCAGGGTTTCCCCACGGGAGTTGAGCCCTGTACCCGCAGCAGACCCTGGGGATCCCCTCCACAGTGGGGTTCTTTCCCCACCACACTGTGAGCAGGATGTCAGCCCCATTCCAGGCTTTGGGGATCCCCCTAGCAGTGGGGTGCTAGCCCAACAGCAAGCCTTGGGTGCCCCTCAGGAGAGGGTGCCACCCCACCCTGGGCTGTGGGGTTCCCCCAGAAGTAGCTGGCACCCCACTATAGTACTGTCCCCCCAACCATTCAATGTCCAGTTTGGACATATCTCTTTGGGACAAAGGTGGGATATGTCCCACTCTCCTGTTGGATGCCCCTCCCCCCAGCAAAGTTCCACAAGCTCAGGCACCTTGTCCCACTTGCCTGGAATCCCTGGACTCCTCCATCAGCTCCTCTTACCCTGGCCTCTGGCTGTGGTGGAGGTAACGGGGCTGACAGGCACCCACTGCCCCGTGCCTTCCCCATGGGAGCACTGGGACAGGCCTGAGCCTCTCCATCACCCTGTCCTCTCCGTGAGGGTCTGGGGGGCCTGGGCCACTGCCTGCCATGGGCAGGGGCCCCCACAGTCCACGGGCTCTCTGCCTCACGGACACTCGATTTTGGTAATGATAACGGGCTGCTTGTGCTCTTCAAAGCACTCTGGTGATGCTCCCATGGGCGTTCACAGCCCTGCCCTGTGCCTGCGGGCAAGGCAGTACTTTGTTATTTTAATTTATTATTTCTCTTAATGACTCCCAGTTGAGTTTTTTATTCTCTTTACGAAATTCCCAGGGAGGGCCTCGCTCCAGGTGCGAGGTGGGAGTGTGCGAGGCTCCCATGGCACCGTGGGGCAGCGAGACAGAGAGAAAATGACAGAAAATGTCTTTGGACTCATCTGCTGTCTGCAGAGGAAGCTGCCAGCAGCAGGAAGTCACGCTGAAATCCGGCAGGCCTTTATTTGCTCAACCCCTGCCTGCCTTGAGAAATAAGTAATTAACGCCTCAAAACGCTCCTTTATCAGAGTGCGTCTTTTTTTCATTTTATTTTATTTTGATTCTTTTTGCCTTGGCATGAGCAGTGCTGGCAGCAAAACCCATCCTGGGGATACTGGGAGAGGGTCTGTGCCATCTGGGGGGCTCGATGGTTGGGCACATTTGCTGCCCCACTTTTTTCTGTGGAGGGGAGAGCGAGGGGAGTGAAACTCCATGGGATTTGTGGGATGGTGGAGAAGCACGTGGTAGCTCTTTGCCATGAGCTGCTCCTGTGCTGGCCTTGTTGCCAGGTCTGTTCCTCTCAGCCCATTGTCTGGTGGGAAGTAATGGGGAGGTAGCTGGCCCAGGGGTTTGGCACCTCCAGCCTCGGGAGGCTCCTGGGACCGTCCAGGACTGTTCAGGCAGTATCACCCTGGTGTTGTCAGCTCTGGGTGTCCATCCTGTTGGTGCTGAGCATCACCGAGGAGCAGCTGGGGGCTCGCTGGGTGACAAGGATTATGGTGTAGGCTGACTGGCTGACATCCCTTTCCTGGGTCTTGCTCTGTTCTGAAGTGGAGGCAGGAGGAGGAAGAGGACGTCCGCACTCCTTTCTGCTGGGGCCGGTGTTTACGAGCAGCATTTCTGATCTCAGCTGCTTTCAAAAGCCAAAAATAGAGCAAAATGGCTCTTTCTGTACATTTAAAAAAAATGTTTTCTTCCCCTTGCAGCTGTTCAGGTATCAATAGCACCAGAACCTTGGGTCACTGCTGCCCATTTCTGAGCCAAGCCATGGCCGGAAAATCCTCTCAAGCCGGCAGGGAGTGGCTGGACAGGTGGGGCCAGCACTGCCCCCCTGGGGGATGCTGCTTGTGACATGTCCCCTATGTGAGGTGGGACCACAGTGCTGGGGGATGCTCCCACCTCCCTGCTGCTCACCCTTCGTATGGCTTATTTTTTTTCGCCATGATCAGGGGAAGCTTTGAGGAGACCTGAGGCCTCACATGCTTTTTGGTGAGCACCACAGCTCCTCCTCACTCTCAGCAAGGCGGAGCTCCAGGGTCCTCCTTGGTGGCTACAGCCCTCCTGCCTCCAGAAAAATGGAGGGAAAAACTAAAGAGAAAAACAGCTTCACCCTCTGTGCTGCATAAACCTACGGCATGAAGAGGATATGCCTCTTCCAAGCGTGGCACGATTTTTTGGTGTCAGCTCGTGGTGTCCTGCAGCCGAGCTTTGGAGCTGGGGCACCACAGTCAGGCAGGGCACGGTGTGAGTGGAAGGCAGTGGTCTCGGTACGTGGTGATGGTATCAGGAGTGTAGGGGCTGAGAAGGCTTGGGGCTGACTGCTGCAGGTGCCTCAGATCTGTGCTGTGCTCTCTATGTGGCCATGAGCCGCCTCCTGCCTTTCCTCTGCCGTGGTGGGCGAGCTGGAGAGGAATGGACACCCTGTCAGTGCAGTGGGGGCAGCCAGGACCCCTCAGTGGCACACAGCTCTGCAGGCGTGTGCACAGCACCACTCCTGCTGTGGCACCTGCCAGTGCTGTGAGGTTTTCCTCTGCTGTTTGCTCTGGCAAAATGAGTGTGTGCTGGATAGTTTGAAGCTCCAGTCTCTGATGGGGAGAAGACCCAGATGAAGCAATATCCCCCAAGCAAAGCAGTTCCCCCCAAACAAAGAATGTCTCCGTCCCTGCCACTGGAAACCAGCAGTTTCCCACAGTTTTGGTGCTGGGAGAGGCCAGGAGCCATCACTGACACCTGAAATCACCTGGAGCATCTGCCCCATACTTCCAGCACGTCCTGGTGCCACTGTCAGCTCCTCGCCATCACTGAACATAAAGCCCTGCAGTCACTGGCTGTTTCTGCTGGGCAGCAGTGTTCTGGCCAACCCACCTCCTTGCCTGTGGGAGCTGGGATGCTCCCGGGGGATGCAGGGTTGGCAGCAGGCAAGCAATTGCTGTGCTCCAAGCCTCTTATTCCTTATCTTTGGAGGATTAGGAAAGTAAAGGATTTCTCAGCTGTGTTAGCTGTTTCAGGCACTGGTGGGTTGATGATGTTAATCCTCAGGGGCTTGTTCTAGGTGCAGACCCTGGGATGAGGACACTGCCCTTGCTGGCATGGTGGCACCAGGGTACGTCACATGGGAGCTGTCTGTACCCGATCCTGCCTGGGACAGACAGTGGCTGGGCAGGGCTCGGAAGCAGCTTTTTTTTTTTTTGGGCTTGCATAAAAATAGAGGAAGGGAGGGACCAGCTGTGACTTTCAGAGGCTGTGTGGCCCCAGCATTGCCCTGGGTACTGTGTGAGCCGCCTGCTTTGCTGTGCTTCGTCCTGTCTTGGGTGTTGTTTCTGTCCCCACTCCTTCCTCAGTCCCGGTTATTGGAGGGGTTGGGTCCTCCCTTCAGTGAGGACACTGGGAGCCCCGGTGCTGTTTTGCAATGGGCTAGGAGGTGTCACAGTGAGGGGGACCAGGGAAGAACTCAGTGCTGTTAGATCCACAGGGATCTGACATCCAGCCCCCTGGAGCTGATGTATGGGCGTGGGATAGGTTGGGATGGGATGGGCCACTACAATTTCCCCACTGGTGATGTCCTAGGGGCTGGCAGCTGCCCCCTGCTCCAAGATGAGCACTTAGACTTTGCCCAGGGGAAGCAGCAGGCTTATATGTATATGTTTAACGTATATTTTTACAGATGTACATTAGAATGCATTTTATATTTTAACTTTTGTGTGTGTGTGTGTATATGTATACACATCTTACTTTTTTGCATGGAGCAATATATACATTGATTTATATGTATCAAAAAGCACATATACACATACATATACATACACACGTATATATATCTCTCTTCATATATATATATATATATATGTATGTATGTAGTGTTACGGCAGAAGGTGTCCCATGGCCTGAGCCTGCCCAGGGCTGGGATCACGGTGTCCCCAAGCACTGTTGCCGTAGCCAGGGCTGGCCTGGCCTTTCCGCAGCCACCGGGTTTCCTGCTCCAGGCCGGAGCGCGGGTTTCCGGGCCGGAGACTGGTTGAATCACCAGAGCTGGGGGAGCTGAGTAATTCTCCATCCTGCTGGTGGAAAAGCCAGCCGGGGGGGATTCAGGTGCCGGCAGCATCCCGGCTGTGCCAGAGGGTGAGGCCCCCTCCTGTCAGGGCAGGATGGACAGAGTAATAGCACCCCGGCCTGGGGGCACATGGTAGCAGTGGTGTGGGGGGAGAGGGACCACTCTGGCCATGGCAGGGGCAGAAACAGAGCAGCAAAGTTTCAGGATTCCTGGAAAAAGCCCAGCACAAGGATAGTTTTGTCCAGCTTGTGGACATCAACGGCCCTTGTTGGCACCGGGGGTGCATTTTCCATGCTCCCCCTGGGAAACCATCCCTAGCCCACCTCCTCCCTGTGTGCCCTGAGCATCCTTCGTGCTGCCAATTTATTTCTATTTTATTTATTTTTGTGGGGATTTTTTTTGCATCTCTATCAGCTGCCTTGGACAGGGGGTCTGCACCCCCCAATTTTTTGAGATCCTGCTTGAGGACGTGGCATTCCACCAGCCAACGATGCACAGCTCCTTCTGGGAAGCAGCCAGCCCTGTGCTGGAATGGGATGGCCCTTGGGAAAAACGCCCTGTGTCACTGTGGGGTTTTAAAAAAATGTGATTATTTTTACAGCAATTTTCCATCTATTTTGGGTAGGAAGGAAAATGTCGAGGGGAATCTCTTTTTGTTATTAGAGTCTTTAGGGTAACTCTGATTTTAACACACCCCTTTGTCTGTCCCATTTGATGGTGGGGACCCCACAGGTGCCAAGGGGGGTGGGCTCTGCAGCCATCCCTCTGTCCTGCCCTCTGTCCTGCGGGGAAGGGGATTGGTGGGTTTGTCCAGAACTAAAACCCATCTGTAAATCCATGCTCAAATAATAGCTGCTGTTTGCCAGGCTGGGAAAGTTTGCCGGGACAGCAGCAGGGGATGGGCCTCTGGGTGCTGGGGATGGGAATGGCTCTGGACCTGTTGGTGGATTGAATTCCAGCTTTTCCCCCATAATGAGAATTTTCCAGCTATGCATTGTTTCCATCTATGCCTGAATATTTGAAAGGATGGTGCCGTGCGGAAAAATGGAAAATCTTCTGTCGGTGATGCGGGGTGAGGTGGATCCTGACACCTGTGGCCAGCTCCTAAAATACAGGGATTACGTAGGTGCTGCCCAAAACTATGTGCATATATTGCACTAAATATCTGCTGCCCAGAAAGCATCATAAATCATGGGCTGCAAAATATATATGTTGGCTCGATAGAGTTTTTGCCAGTGGATTAGCAGGCAGTTCTGAAGCCAGGCAGCTGCTTGCTTATTTTAAATTTTTGAAGATTATTTTTAACAAAAAAAGGAGGAAATGAGCCCAAAAGAGAGCTCTCGTCCTGTTTTTGCCAGGCACTGCCCTGGGAATAAGCACTGCTTGCAGAGAAGCAGGGCTGGAGGAAGCACAGCCGTGGGGTCAGCCCATGGTAGTGGGGCGTCTCCACCCCCTTCCCCCCCCACCCCGATATACCGGCACAGGAGTCCAGAGCTCCTCTGACACTCCTCGTCCTGCCTGGGCTGGGCTGGAGGGTGGAAGCTGGCAGTTGGCATCCAGCCCAGGAATTGTTTTGGGGCTGAATGGGCGGCAGCTGGGGTTTTCCGGGGATTGGAAACCCTTCCCCTCCACTGCACTCATCGAGGGGGCTGGGGAGGGTCCCCCGCGTGGGGAGGGGGGCTGCTAATTCAGATCCAAATTCCTGCTCACTGCAAGTGTACAATCTCTTGTGCTGGGCAAGCTTCTGATGGGAGGCAGAGGTGCTGACTTGGAACATGGCTGCCTTTCTCAGGGAGCAGGGAAGGAGCCGGGAGATGTGGAGAAGTTTGCAAGGAAATAGCCAGCCTCGGTTATGGTCACCCTGTGACTGTCACCCTGCTGGCAGAAGGCAGGAGGCGCCGGCGGGGTTGTCCCCTCCTGGCAGGGAGAAAATGTCAGGCAGGGTCAGAGAGAGGAGGAGCTGGGGATGGCTGTCTGGCACCTCACCTGGCTGATAAGCCAGGTTCTTGCTTGCCATGTGCCTCAGTTTCCCTGTCCAGGCACCCGCTGAGAAAGGATTGGGTGAATGCCGCTGACTCTGGCCAGCGGACCCAGCGGTACGGGATGGTGTTAGAAACCAGAGGTATTTAATGGAAAAAATGAAGGGCTACACCGAGTCCTTCCCCCCTGCTCCCAGCTCCAGGCAGGAGTTGCCAGCACTGACCACGAGCGCTGGCCGGTCTGCACCGGGTGCCGCGTCAGCATCCTGAGGGTGCTGGGGGAGGATGGGTCAGCAGTGCTGGAGAGCCCCTGCAGTGCTGAACAGTGACCTCTGAGCTGAGCAGAGCCCCTCCCTTGGCACATACAGCATGGGAAATACAGGGTCTCTCTAGCCTCAATATGGCCCCAGCATGAGGGTGCTCCATGCCCTGAGCACTGCCCACAGTGATGTCCCTGGGGGTGCATGCCTGTCACCTGGGTGGTGTCCAGGCCAGGGACATGCGTAGAAGGAGTTTGTTCCCTGCTGCCGTGTCTCAGCTGGCATGATGGGCCCTGTTTTTCCCAGTTAATTTTAGCATAATCTGCCTTTTTTTTTTTCTAATTTTTTTTTTAACCTCCTCTGTAATCTCTGCCCCCTCTGCGGCCATGCTGGCACAGGCCTCCTTGGGGCCCCCTGTAAGGGCAGCTCCATCACCAAGGGCAGCATTGGGGGAACCCGCAAAAAGGGCTATGAGAGGACGCAGAGATGGACTTGACTTGGGAGATCCTCTGGGATTTACACCCGGAGACAGGGACCACACTGGTCCCCAGCCAAAGGGGCCTCATCCTGCTGGGCTTCCTGGGGCAAGACGAGCTAGGCACTCATCCATCTCGTGACACTCCCTGCACAGAGAGGGGACAAGGGACGTGCCCCTTTCTTTCAGCTTCCCCTTTTGGCTTCCCCTTTCTTGCAGCCAGAGTGACTTTGCTTCTTCCCTGCTCTCAGCCTGTGGAGGGAGGGCTGGGCCGAGCTGCAAATCTCCTGCGTGGGGTGATGTCCCTAGGGGGGACAGGGTGGGGGAAGGAGAACCTTAGGCACCCTGACTGTCTCGCTGAACTCATGGAACCCTGCGTTCAGATGCTGAAAAACAAAACGACCCCAAAAGCCATTGGCTTTCCCTGCTGCAGCCACCTCCGCAGCAGGCTGGGGCACAGGACCCCGCAGGCTGGGAAGTGTGCGCTATTTAAGAACCAACCCGGGGGCGGCTGAGCCCGCTGGGATCACTTGAGCTGGCTGGTGGAGGTGGCAACTTATTCCCGAGTTCCCTGCCTGTACCTTGTGGCACAAGCATCCCTGCATCCTGGCTGCTGCTGCCTCCAGCTGTGGATATGTAGTGGGGCTGGTGCTCCATTGTTCTCCAGCACAGAGGGGATGTGGGATGCAGCATCTCAGGTTCTGCTTGGAGATGGGATGGCAGGTGATGGACAGAGCTTGGCCCCCTTGTCACGGGGAGTCCCCAGGTTCAGCCAAAGCCAGGATTGCCTATCAGCTGTGGCATGCTAGGACTGTGGGGAAAATGTAAGTGTGTTGATGCCAGTTTCCTGGCCCAGAGCAGGTGTCATTTCTTCCCTTGGGAACTATCGCGAGGGCCCCCCAGGCTCTCCTTTTGTTCCCTCTTTCTTGGTCCTGACGTTTCCAGTGCACATCTAGTCGTGCTCTGGCTAATGCTGCTTCTCCAATGGCTGAAGGACCTGCTGCATTCCCTCCCGAGGCTGGGGGGGGTGTCCCAGTAGGGTAGGGGTTCCTTGCTCTGCACAGGACCTCATCTCTTCTCATTTCTCCACAGGTGCCGGCGAGTCTGGGAAGAGCACCATCGTCAAACAGATGAAGTGAGTGGTCCCTGCACTGTCACTGTCACTGTGGCTGATACTGCTCAGGCCTTGGTCACAGGCTCCAAAACCAGAGGAGTGGCTGACAGAAAAAGCTCCCCATCGGTGTTGCCACAGAGCATGGGTGGGGAGCAGCATCCTGGGGTACCCCACAAAGGGCTGACCTTGCCTGTGTCTCTTCCCTGCCCCAGGATCATCCATGAGGATGGCTACTCAGAGGAGGAATGCCGGCAGTACAAAGCCGTGGTCTATAGCAACACCATCCAGTCCATTATGGCTATCATCAAGGCGATGGGGAACCTGCAGATTGACTTTGGAGACTCCTCCAGAGCGGTGGGTGCCCTCCTGCTCCCACTGTGCCTGGGAGGGATGGGGGTTCTTGGTGGCTAAAACAGATGTGCCCAAAACTGGACTAGGACTAAAGGTGGTTCAGCCCAAGCCCTGCTGTTCCCTGGTGGGCTCCCATCAGGTCCTTTGGGGCAAAGTGAGTTCCAGTAAGTCCATGCCAATGCTCAAGCTGTTTTGTCCCTGCAGGATGATGCTCGGCAGCTGTTTGCACTCTCCTCCACTGCTGAGGAGCAGGGTATCATGCCGGAGGACCTGGCCAATGTCATCCGGAGACTGTGGGCTGACAACGGGGTCCAGGCTTGTTTCAACCGCTCCCGAGAGTACCAGCTGAACGACTCTGCTGCCTAGTGAGTACCCCCTCCTCTGCCCCAGCTTAGCTGAGCCCTGTGAGCCACAGTGCTTTCATCAAGCAGCAGAAAATCCCCCCAGGGGCTGCTGTTCGCCGTCACCAGGCTTAGGAGCTGGTGCTGCCACTTCCTGCATGGTGCTAGGGCTGAGCCGGAGCGGAAGTGGGAAGGCGGATGTTTCGAAAGCTGTTTCCTTCTCTGGCAGGGTGCTGTGTACCCTTGGGGGGGGGCACTGGGGCATCCCCCTCCTGCCACTGCTCTGTCCCCACTGCCCGTCCCCAGGAGATGCTCTCCACTGGCTGCCCACTCATGAGCACAGCCACGGTCCTGCTCATCCTCATCATCCTTCATGGGCCATCAAGGCAGGAAAAATTCCCAAGGAAAGCCCTGGGGTCTAAAGAGGATGAGTAGGATGCTCAAGAGGCTTCTCTTTTTCTTTTAACTGTTTTTATACAGAAAGACTTGGCATTACACTTGTGCATTACCCAGAAAATTGGTGTTTAGGTAGATTGCTGCAGCTGGTTGGGTTTATTCTTGAAGAGATTAATAAATAAAATTAATCTGCCTAATGTACCATTGCTGGAGAGAGCAACACAGCTGAGTCTGTGTTCAGCTTGCACAGTGCCCTCCTACCCTCTCCACCCAGACTCTTTATGGTAAAGCAGTGTGGGGGGAGCTCATGGTTGCCAGGAGCACCCCACCAAGCCTGGCCTCACCTGGGATTCTGCATGCTTGGGACTCACTGCCATCCCTGGGCAAGTGTTTTCCCCAGCTGTCCCCTCATGCATGGCAATGTCAGGTCCCTCTTTTGCACTGAGGTCACTGTGGGGAAGAGACTGCAGGAAAGCTCCTGGCAAGCACCAAAGCTGGAGAAGCTCCTGTCGGCTCTTTCCCCCAGCACCCGCAGCTTTCACTTCCTCCTGACGGGCACACACTCACCTTCCTCAGCCCTTGTCTGCTCAGCCCCATCACTCCCCAGCCAGCACTGGCATTTCCCTGGCAGTGGGTGCTGGTTTAGGAGCACAGGACACCCAGCAGGTGCCGGGGAGCTTGCACACACACTTGGGCCAGGTGTATCTGCACAGTGTCTGCCAAGTGCCTGTCGCTGTCAGTGCCATTATGGAGTGTTTAGCACATGGTGGGGGGTTGGACAACCATTAATTAGGAGCACTTCAAGCTGTTGCTCCAGCCTTTTTCCAGCCCTGTGGAGATGCCCGTGCAGATGGGCAATCCCTTGCCCATCTTACAGGGATGATGTGCCCACGGTGCTGCTGGAACAGGACAGCCTGGGAATAAGGAACCCTGTGCCGTGCCCAGCACACGGCCCACCTGTGCTCCAGCCCTCTGCAGCACAGCAGCTCCCATCCTGTTCCTCCTCTGCCTCTTGGGGTTCCAGGAGTTTGGGGTGCCAGGGTGGTGCTCACCAGCACCCTGGGGCTTGATGCAATGTCCAAGAGCCTGTGGTGCTGCACAGGGCCCTGCTGTGGCGTTTCCTGTTTCTCGTCAGCCAGAGGCCATGTGTGTTTCCGGCTGTTTTTGAGCTGCCCTGCGGCAGTAACGTGCAGGTCCCCCACCCTCACACTCACAGCAGGCTCCTGGGGCACCTCCAGCTCTGGTGTTGCCCTGACATGCTGCAGGGTTTCCCAGGAGCTGGCGAGTGGCCGTGCTGCAGTCGGAGCCAAGCATCCCTATGGCCTCATGGGCTGTAATCTGGCTTTCACCAGATTACAGGGCTACAAATGCCTTAATTAAGACAAGCCTAATTTGCTTAAAGGAGCCCGTTTGTAGTAACCCAATTAAAGGAATGTGAGCTGGAGAAATCAAAACCTGCCTTGATTCCCCTGGCAGCCCTCATCAGTCCTGGTGGGTGTTGCACACTGGGGACCCGGCCACCACCTCTGCTGGGACCCTGCAGGCAGCAGGGCAGGCGATGCTCCCCGGGGGCTCGGGACGCCTGCAGCCCCCCACGGTGCTGCTCCCTGTCTCTCCAGCCTCCTGCTTCCTCCCAGGACGCCGTCCCTTTGTGTTTTTGACTATAAATGGCATGGCGCCATCAATTGTTTCCGCCGGCACTGTGGCTGGTTGCCATAGCACTGAATGTTTTCCTCTTGCCATTTCCCCCCTGTGCAAATGGCCAGGGAAACAGGGCGAGCCCCCCAGCCCTGGCTGCATCCTCTGCCTGGATCCCAGTGCTGGCACACTGCCCCCAGTCCCTCGGTCCTGTGTGTCCTGTGTCGCCCTGGCCACTGGTATCCTGCCCTGCCTGTGTCTGGCAGGGACATGGGGTGACCCCAGGATGCACATGGGGCCTCTGCTGTGCATCCCAGCTTGGCACTGCCCACCCCAACTGAACAATGCTGGCAGATGGACAGGGGACTCTGGGCCAGTGTAGGGATGTCCCGTGGGATCTGGGTAGGTTGTGCCCCACGGTCCAGCTCCCACAGCAGCTTTCCTCTTTGTCCCCAGCTACCTGAATGACCTGGAGAGGATAGCCCGTGCTGACTACATCCCCACCCAGCAGGATGTGCTGCGCACCAGGGTGAAGACCACGGGCATCGTAGAGACTCACTTCACCTTTAAGGACCTGCACTTCAAGTATGTCTGACCTCTTTCCGTTTTGCCTTTTTGAAAGTAAAAAAACCCCTTCCTTCCCATGCTGGGATGGACCACGAGTGCACACTGCATGCACTCAGTTCCCCCCACCTCCTGGTTTGCTCATGGCGGGAACTGCTGCCTCAGAGAGCGGAAACTGCTGAAATAGCTGGAACAGCCTCAAAAACACTTCACAGAGCTCAGCCTGGGGGCGGATCCAGGCTCTGGCGAGGAGGAGAGGGGGAAGGCATCCCTTCTCCCGCTGCTGTGACGCTGCTTCCGCCGCAGGAAGGGCGCTGGGCAAGAGCTGGGGTCTGGGGTCAGGCAGTGGCAGCGCAGCCTGCTGGCACCCCGTGGTTGCTTTCCACTGAAAACCCACAGGAAATAACAAGGACTCCAGTTTCGGCGGCAAAAAGCTGCCATTGTGCACATCCCCAGGGGATTTAGTCCCATGGCAACAGAGCTGATATCAGACGGATCTGCTGGGGTCCTCTCTGAATGCGGGGGGCTCACAGGCACCCCGATGCCGCCCTGATGGGATGGAGACACTTGGTTGTGCATTGCCAGGGCAGCGCTTTGGAGGTGGCAGTGGGGGTGGTCTGGGGGGAAGGCAGTGTGTCCCAGTGGGGAAGCCTTCCCACCAGCCAAGCAGTTGGCAGTGGGCATGGCAGTGGATGTGGAATGCTACTGCTGGGCTCTTCTCCGTGGAGGCAGGGCATCCTCTGCTGCCCGTGGTGGGAGAGGCACATGGTGCATCGGGATTATTCCTGAGCCCTGCTGCTGCCACAGTCCTGCTGAGCCCACAGTGACTTGGCTCCCCTTGGTCCAAGGTCTCTGGCAAAGCCCTGCTGTGCCTGCTCTGGAGCACGTCTCTGGGGAATATGACACTGACACCCCCTGGGAAAGGGGCCTGATCCTGCCCCAGCTCACGTCAGGAATTTGCTTCAGCGGGGAAATGAGCCTGGACACTGTCCTGGCAGCAGGAGCCAGGGGAGATCCTCAGTACTGGCAAAATCCCTGGGGCAGAGGCACCGTGCTCTGCCCACACCAGTGCTGTTCCTGCTCCTGGCAGCTGGGGACACAGAGACAGGACATGGGGTGAGGGTGGTGGGGCCAGGAGCTGCCATCCATCCCCACATCACCTCCCTGCTGCAGGATGTTCGATGTGGGTGGCCAGCGCTCAGAACGGAAGAAGTGGATCCACTGCTTCGAGGGGGTGACAGCCATCATTTTCTGCGTGGCCCTGAGTGCCTATGACCTGGTGCTGGCAGAGGATGAGGAGATGGTGAGTCATGGGGGTGGAACCAGTGCCATGAGCCATCCCCTCCGTGGCAGTCTGGTGGCAGTCCTGCCCAGGCAGGCAGGAGCATGGGGGGTGGCAGTCTGGGGAGCAGTGGGGTGGACGCTGCCTGGGGTTTCCTGCCCTGCTCATGCTTCCATCTTCCCTGCCAGAACCGGATGCATGAGAGCATGAAGCTGTTTGACAGCATCTGCAATAACAAGTGGTTCACAGACACGTCCATCATCCTCTTCCTCAACAAGAAGGACCTTTTTGAGGAGAAGATTGTGCACAGCTCCCTCACCATCTGCTTCCCCGAGTACACAGGTACCACTGGGACCCTCAGTGCCTCCTGCCCTCCTGGCAGGGGCAGTGGGAGGGGCCTTTTCCCAGGCAGGGGAGCAGGAGGTGCTAGTGACAGAGATGCTGGCTCCCCTGTGCCCGAGGAGCAGTGGGTTGGGGCAGCAAGTGGGGTGTGGCGGTGTTCGGGTTGCCCCAGGAGATGGGAGATGTAGGGGGACACAACACAAGGGGCAGCTGCCCTGAGGGGGGTTATCTGAGGTTCTTCCTGCCTCTGGAGCCTCAGTGGCTGTGGACAGGGAGAGTGGCTGTGGAGGGCCAAGCCAAGCCCAAACCCTTTGGTGGCTGTGGGCAACTGTGGGGCAGCCCAGTGTCTCTTCTTCTCCAGGGGCCAACAAGTATGATGAGGCAGCCAGCTACATCCAGAGCAAGTTTGAGGACCTGAACAAGCGTAAGGACACCAAGGAGATCTACACCCACTTCACCTGTGCCACGGACACCAAGAACGTGCAGTTCGTCTTTGACGCTGTCACTGACGTCATCATCAAAAACAACCTGAAGGACTGTGGTCTCTTCTGAGGGCACTGCTGCCCAGGTGGGTGGTTGTCTCAGTAGTGGCTCCTCAAATGGGGTGGTCGTGGACCATCCTCCACAGATGGGCTGGGCACAGCCTGCCAGCTGCAGGTGGCCCTGTCCCCCGACCCTCCCCTGCTCATGACCTCTCTCTCCTAGGAGCTGCAAAGGAAGGACCACGCCATCTCCCACTCCTGCTTCTCTTCGGATTCATTCCTCTGCCCATCACATAAAGAGACTTTTGAGTGCCAGCACGGTGGCAGGGCCCATGTACCCCCTGCCACATGTGTTTGCCCCCCACCATTGTCCTCCTCCTCGCCGGCGTTGCCCTTCCAGGGAAGACAAGGTTTTAATCTTGGTTTGTACCCCCTCAACCGTTCCAGCCCCCATTTCATTCACTCCGAGCCCTGGTGCTCTCACTGTTTACATTATAAGTGTTGCTGGCACAGGGGGCACAGGGTCCCCTCGGGGATGCCCACCCAGCCACAAACACAACCGATGACATTCCTTTTAGTAAACCAGAAACGAAAGAAGAAAGAAAAAAAGGAAAAAAAAGAAAAAACAACACAACCAAACCCAAAACCATGCAAAAAAACCACACCACACCGGTTGGGCACAGGTTACTTTTTAAAGAAACCTTTTTACCAAACTATTTAAAAGCATCAAGTGCTACATGGTGGTGGCATCCTTCGTGGCCAGCCCACCCCCCAACCGTGTGCCTTTGGGGGGGAGGGTCTGCACCCCACCCCGCCTCGCTGCCCCCATCCCGACGGGCAGCTCAGGCAGGAGGGTGGGCAGGGGGTGCTGCCCACTGCCTCTATCCCCCCCCTCTTTCTAAGCCTAGTTTTTAGGGCTAGCTGTTGCGTTGGGCGAGGAGAGCCCGCTGTACAGAGCGGCCCCCGCTGTCCCCCCTAGCCCAGGGGGACCCTTCAGCCGGTGCCTGCGGCCTCGCTTTTCCCACAGGATGTTTTACCGAATTGTTCACATGGTTTGAAATAATAAAATGTAGAAAGGAAAAAAAAGAGAAGAGAAATGTTATATGTACTGAAACTCCCTGTGTGACATGGGAGTGGGCAGGGGGCCTTCACCTCTGTGGGAGGGTTGGGGTGGTCCCCGGGGGTGGGAGAGGAACACAAGGTGGGTTGGCATCCCCCTGGGGTCAGGAGAAGCCCCTGGTCGTGGGAGGTGAGGGCAGTGGTGGGACCCTTGGGGGTGTAGCTGGGATGTTGCTGTAGGGCTGAGCCCTACCCCGAAGGGCTGTATGGGGGGGGGGGGAAAAAACACATGACCACCCCCTGGCTCTGCAGTGGTGGCATGGTGGCACCAAGAGAGCCCTAGTATCACACAGTCCTTGGGGACACCCAGTACCCAGGAACACCCAATGATCTGTTGTCCAGAGGGAGATGTAGTGCCCTTTGCACAAAGCAGCCCACAGGAACCCCCAGCCCCAGGGATCACCCATGGACACCCCACAGCCAAAGGACCCCCAGCTCTGAGGGGTTCATGGAGACTCACAGCACCCCCAGCTCCAGGGGGGCACTCATGGACACCCAGCAGCACCCAGAGCTTCAGAGGGCACCTAGGACCCCCAGCACCCTAGGGAACCCCTAAAATCCCCCAGTCTCCCCAGTGCCAAGGGTCATTTGGGAGCCCCCAGCACCTCTCAGCTCTAAAGGGAACCCAGGGACACCCCAGGATCCCTCAAATACCCAGGGACACCCAGGACCCCCAAACAACCCTCTGCTCCAAGGGGTACTCAAGGACCCTTAGCACCCAAGGGAACCCCCGTACCCCACAGCTCCAAGGGTTACCCAGGGACCTGCAGCACCCGAGAGTAGTCGGCACCCTGTAGTATCCAGGGTCATCCAGGTACCCCTAGGACCTGGAGCCCCAGAGACTCCCAACAGAACTGGGGGCCCCACAGTGCTGACTGGTGGGAGAGTTGGTGGGGAGGGGGAGTGAGATTGTGCCCCCACCCTCCCCTCCCCTCTTCCCCAGGGGTGGCTTTGGAGCTGAGCAGGTCAAATTCCAGGGGTTTGGGGCAAGCAGAGGTGGTTGTGGAGGTGGAATGGGGTCAGCAGCGGGGCTGGGCCGCAGGGGAGGAGGTGCTCGGCTGGGGCTCAGAACAGCCCGCAGTCCTTGAGGTTCTCCTTGATGATGATGTCAGTGACGGCGTCAAAGACGAACTTGACATTCTCGGTATCGGTGGCGCAGGTCATGTGGGAGTAGATCTCCTTCACGTCCCGCCGCATGTTCAGCTCCAGGAACTGCAGCTTGATGTAGTTGCCCGCATCATCATAGGTGTTGGGACCTGGTGGTGTGGCAGTGAGCAGGATCCCTTCCTGGGCTGGTGTCCCCCGCCAAAATGCCAGCCCAGGATTACCCAGTGCTCCCTCGGGTGGGTAAATCTTGCATGCTCCCTCAACAAGGCTCATGTGGCACCACTTGCATGGGGTGCTGAGGACACCTGGTGGGGGACTCCTGCGGGGGTGGTGGCACCCAACCCTCCAGCAGCATCCCACCAGCAGCAGCCACCAGCAGCCACCAGCAGCCACTGTCACACTCACCATCATAGTCAGGGAAGCAGATGCTGAGATGGGCCTTCTTGATCTTCTCCAGGAAGACATCCTTCTTGTTGAGGAAGAGGACGATGGAGGTGGTGGCAAAGTAGCGGTGGTTGCAGATGCTGTTGAAGAGGTGCAGGCTCTCATGCATGCGGTTCTGCGGAGGGACACAGCCCCGTGGTGACGCCCAAGTCACGACTGGGACAAAGCAGAGGGGGTGTGAGGTGGTGAGCGTTCCTCACCACTTCATCATCCTCCACCAGGACCATGTCATAGGCACTGAGAGCCGCGATGAAGATGATGCAGGTCACACCCTCAAAGCAGTGGATCCACTTCTTCCTCTCAGAGCGCTGTCCGCCCACGTCGAACATCCTGGGCAGGACAAGGGAGGGTCAGCACCCCCCACTCCCTGCCCACCCCCTGGCACCAGCCCTCACTGGGGGCCTGGCCCCCACCTGAAGTTGAGGTCTTTGAAGGAGAACTGGGTCTCGATGATGCCAGTTGTCTTGACACGGGAACGTAGCACGTCCTGCTCTGTGGGGACGTAGCCGGGGGTCACCAGGCGCTCCAGGTCTGACAGGTAGCTGGCCGGGCACGCGGTGGGCATGAGACACAGGTTGGAACCCCCCTGCTGCCTCCCCCACCCACACTCCCCGACCACACGTACTAGCCCGCAGAGTCATTGAGCTGGTACTCGGAGGCACGGTCAAAGCAGGCTTGGATGCCCGGGTCCTTCCAGAGTCGTCCGATGATTTCTGACATCTCCTTAGGCATGGTCCCCTCCTCGATGGTGTCCGAGAGGTGCAGCAGCTTACGGGCATCATCCTGTGAGGGAGAGGGGTTCAGTGGGGCCTGGGGACTGTGGGGAACCCCTGCCCAATATGGAATACTTCTCACCTGGCGAGCCGTGTCCCCGTACTGGATGTTGAGGGTGGTCATGGCCCGCACAATGGCCAGCATGGACTGGAGCGTGTTGCTGTAAATGATAGCAATGAACTCCAGGCATTCCTCCAGCGAGTAACCGTCCTGGTGGATGATCCTGCCCGGGGAAGATCACAGGCATGGGGCTGAGCTGGGTGCCACGGAGCTGAGCCACACCCCATGGCAGTGGCATGGGGCAGAATCAGGCACAGTGGGATAGGGCACCCCATGGCTGCAGCGTGGGACAGACACTTTTCGTCATGGACACGATCAAGTGAACCCCTTGGTACTTACTTCATCTGCTTGACAATGGTGCTCTTCCCTGACTCCCCTGCTCCTAAGGGGACAAAACATGGGTCATGGTGGTGCCCACGCCATGGGCACTCCCAGCTGAGCCCTGTGCCCGCTCACTGAGAACCTTTGTGCCTGACATGGCTGCGGGCACTGTGGCTGTGCTAGCTCCATGGCTCAGGGTGTGCAGGGGGATTAACAGCCTGGTGCCAGTGGTATTAAGGTTGGGCTGAGCTGCTGTGTCTAATGGGATCTGAAGCGGCTCAGCCAGGGACACTCTCAGGAACCCAAGGGAGGGGTTGGGGACATGGGGGCATTGTAACCCTGCCTCCCACCACCCAATGTCCCAAACTTGTGGCTGTGCAGGCGGATGTGTCCTGCGCCAGGCTGTGAGGACAGTGATGCCACCCATGGCCCCACCACATACACAGCACCCCAATCCTCAGGCACCACTGGGGGACTGGGAAGCACTGGGAGGAGCACACAGCACATGGGGGCTTCAGGGACAGACATGGCATGGGCTGCATGGGGGTCCCTAGGAGGATAGGGCAGGGGTGCTGACAGGCTGCGGTGCTGATAGGTAGTGTTGGTGAAGGCTCTTAAGATGGGTTGGTTGGGGTTGGGGAACCTGGGAGTGGGGGGATGTTAGGTGGGCTGGTTGGGTTCAGGGACATATGGAAGCCAGGGGATCTTAGGGTGGATCATAGGACCTTAGGATCTCAGGATCTCATCTTCTTGTTGAGGTGGTCTGTTGTGTTTGGGGTGCCTGGTAGGGGGTGTTGAGCAAGTTGGGATGAGCTGGTTTAGGGGATCCTGGGAATGGGGGGGCTGTTGGGGTGGGTGGTTGGGTTTAGGGATGCTGAGGGAGAGACGAAAACATTGACTGGGCTTTTGGGTCCATCCAGTTGGCTTTAGGGGTGCTGTGGGGGGGTCAGAGGACTGCCAGAGTGGGCTGACTGGGTTTAGGGGTGGTTAGGAGCAGAGGCCTGGGGACTGTTGAACTAGTTGGGTTTAGAGTGGGGTCAGGGAAACTTTGGGTGTCTTATTGGAGAGGGGTTGGTTGGTTCTGGGATGCCTGGGAGTGGGAGGCTGTTGGGGGCACTCCTGGGTTGTGCTGGTTTGGTTTAAAGGTGATGGAGGCATCAAGGAAACATTGGGTGGGCTCTTGAGATGGGGAGGTTTGGTTTAGGTCTGCTGGGAATGGGGTTGATGTTGGGGTGGACTGCTTGGTGTTAAGGGTCCTGGGTGAGTCAGGAGAATGTTGAATGAACTGTGAGGGTGGGCTGCTTGGGTTTGGGGGTCCATCTGGGGGCCAGGGGAATGTTGGATTGGCTGGTTGGGTTTGGGGGCAGTTGTGGGGTGTGCTGGTTGGGTTGAGGGGCACCGGTAGGTTTTAGGGGCGCATTGGGTGGGCGGTTAGGGTGAGATGCACAAAGGATGGGTATGTCCCCCAGGGTGTTGTCTCCTCCTTACCCAGCAGCAGCAGCTTGACGGTCCTGGCATCCTTCTCAGCATCTTCCTTGAGCTTCTTCTCCAGCTCTCGGGAATGCTTCTCCTCGGCACTGGCCCCGGCTCCCATCCTCAGCCCCGCAGCCCTGCGGTTCACCACCCGCTCCTTGGAGGTCAGCACCAAGATGGGCAACGAGCTCCAGCTTCCTGCCGCCTCCAGTGCTCGCTGCCGGTGCCCGCCGCCGCCACTGCCACCACCGTGCACCCGATGTGCAACAAGGACGGGGCCAAGGTCCCGGGGGGCCGCCTGCCGGGGGGCTGCGCTCAGCACCCGGGGCTTAAGCTGCCCCCCCCCCGATAAACCCCCTTCAATCTGCAGCGGGCTGAGCTCAGCAATCCCGTGGTTCCCGGTGTCAGCGCTTCTGCCGGGGGGGTGCCCCAGCCCCCAGCTTTGCCTCCACCCTGGGGCTCGGGCAGTGACCCGGCCACCCTGGGGAAGTGAGACCCCTACCCATCTCCAGCCCTGCTGTGGACCCCAGGGGCTTGGAATTAGGGGGTGGGGTGGTGTGTCTGCTGGGATCTGGTCAGAATGGGAGCAAGTGTCCCCATTGTCCCTATCTCACCTGGTCATACCCCCTGTTCTGGACCAGTGCCCACTGTCCCACCCAGTAAGCCATGCCAGTGTCCCCACGGGCACCCCTCACGGCGATAGAATGTCAGCCTTAGTCACCGCACCTTGTGCCCCCAGGGACCCTTCCAGAACCCTCCACTAATGTCCCAGTCCCCATGCCCCCCGGGTGCACTTCTTAGTGTGCCTGCCCAGCCACCCACCAGTACACTCCCAGTGCCACCAGGCCAGCTCAGTATCACTTCCACAGCGTCCCCAGGCCCTCCAGAAACACCTGCACGATGTCCTCAGGGATATCCACATACTCTCCGCAGGGTTTCCAAAGCCCTCTCCAGTAACACGCCCCAGTGACTACGGAAGAAATCCCAGTGTTCCCAAGCAATTCCAGTTCCTGTGTGGGGACCATGTCCCCTCACAATCAAGAAAAAAACCCTGCCCAACGTCCAGAGACACTGCATCACCACGTCTGTGTTACCACCGCAACCGCAGTGAGCCCCCCACAAGGTCTCAGTGTGCCTTCCCAGTGCCCCCTCTTACGTACCCAGTGCCCCCCATTGCCACTGTGGCCACCGCAGCAAAACTGAGTATCCCAAGGAACACCGCAGTAACTCCCCAGTGTCCTCCCACCTCCGGTGACTCCAGGCCTTGCCAAGACTGCCCCAGTGACCCCAGAACAGCCCAGTGCCCCTGTGTCCCCCCCATTTGTCCCCAGCGCTCCCCCTGCCCGCACCGCGGCTCTCCTGCAGCACCCCGATTGGCCGCCAGAGGGCGGAAGCGCCCAGCGCAGCTCCCAGTACAGCCCAGCGCCCCCAGTACAGACCAGCGCTCCCAGTACAGACCAGCGCCCCCAGTACAGACCAGCGCTCCCAGTACAGACCAGCGCTCCCAGTACAGACCAGCGCACCCCCTACAGACTTGAACACCCCCAGTACAGCCTTGAACACCCCCAGTACAGCCCTGACCACCGCCAGTACAGCCCAGCGCCCCCAGTACAGCACTGCACCACCCCCAGTACAGCCCAGCGCCCCTAGTACCGCACTGCACCACCCCCAGTACAGCTCTGCACCCCGCCAGTATGCCCACTACTGACCCCAGCATAGCCCCAGCACCCCCAGTACTCACACCAGTGCCTCTCAAGACTGCCCAGAGGAGCTCCATTACCCCAATACTGAACAGAGTGCCCTGCTACAGCCCAGTATTGCCCACTACAGTCCCCAGCCACTCCTACAGAAACATTACCACTTCCCTACCACTGCTCCCAGTACCACCAAGTACCAGCTCCTATTATCAAATCCCAGTGCCCCAGCACTTCTCCTAATCCTTGCAGTACTGCCCAGTACCAACCTCCAGTGTGCCCAGTACCACCTCTGATACAGCCCAGGACCTTTCAGCACTGACTCCAGTGCCTCCTGGAACTACTCACCGGAGCTTGGTACTACCTCCCTATCAATCAAAGTGCTCCCAGTATCATCCACTACCACCCTCAGTGCCCTCTGTGAAGTTTCTCCTCTGCTCCATGCTCCCAGTACCATATCCTAGTGCTCCAGTACTTTCCTCAGTGTCCCCTGTACTTTCCCGTGCCCCCAGTAGTGACTCTCAGTCTCCCAGTATCTTCAGCAACACCCAGTGGTGGTGCCAGCCACCAGCCCAGCCCAGTGTGCCCCAACACCCAGAAGTACCACCCACTACTGCCACCTCTCCATATCCCCTGTCCTGCCCCTCAGCACCAGCAACCCAGTGCTCCCCCAGGGGCAGCCCTCTGCGCCCTGGTGGGGGCCAGGTCTGTCCCCTACAGAGCACACGCAGGCGCCTGCGTCTGTCCCAAAGCCAGTGTTTATTTGGGAGTGCCCCTAGCTGCAGCAGGGGGCACTTGGCCCTGGTCACCCCTGTGCTTCCCATGTACAACTATTTACAACCCTCCACACCCACTGGGGTGCCCCAAGAGGGTGGGTGATGGGCTGGGTGCCCCAAACACCTCTGGGTGCCACTGTCACAAAGCACCAGCAGCTGCTTGAGGTTTGACACCAGCATGGCCCCTTCTCCTTCCCTTCTCCATCCAAAGACCCTGGGGCCAAGCCCCCAGTATTGCCTGAACACCTCGGTCCTACCTTGAGGTCCCATCTCACCCCTGCCAAGCCCCCAGGGAGGGGACAGAGCCGTGTACCCTCGCCCTTCCTCCTCGGCTTGCCTGGTGGTCTAAACCTTCCCCACAGACAGCACTTGCTCCTCCATAACCCTGTGGGGAAACTGAGGCACGAAGTTATGAGGGCCCTGCCCAGCTTGCAGTGGGCAGATCTTGTCTGGCACTGCCTCCCCCATGCCTCACCCCCCTGCCCTCCCCAGGGCATCATCCCCTCCCACACAAAGACATCCATCCCCCAGCACGGTGCCATGCCCCAGCTGCGGTGACCCATGGTCCCTGCACAACAGCATCTGGGGGTCCTTGGCAGGGGGGAAGACAGCGATGGTGGCTGCAGCCACCCCAGGGGTCCCTGCTTCTCCACAGGGGTCCTTGCTCCTCCCTGGGGCTGGGAGGTGGGGGTAGCACTACCCCAGTGACTATGTACAGCCTACAAATAAATACCACCTCCTGTGGGAGGGGGGAGCGCGTGTGTCTGCGTGTGTGTGTGCGTGGATGTATATATATATATATATATTTATTTATAGATATTTTTAATATTAAAAGGGGGGAAAAATAGACCACTGTGCTAGCAAAGTCCCTGGTGATGGTTTCATGTATGCCCATAGGTCTCTGGCTGGTGATTCCGGCGGTTTCGAGGCTTCTTCTGGTCCTGCTGCTCCTTGGCTTTGAGGCCAGCCAGCGGCTGCGGGGGGCTGGCGGCCGTGTGCCGCCAGTAGCCCTGGCAGTACTGGTCCAGGAGTCCCATTTCGGGCTGGGTGAGGAGCTGCAGCAGGTCCTGGTAGCGGGGAGTGGGGGCACCCGGCAGGCCAGGGGGGGTCTCCGCCTGGACCAGCACGGTGTGGACGGCGCGGCTGCTGAGGACACGGAGCTGCACCTTGGTCACCGTGTGCTTGAAGTTGTTCTCGGTGGCGGTGCAGGAGTAGAGGCCGCTGTCGCTGAGCTGGAGGGCGCGCAGCAGCAAGCCCTGCTCCGTGCGCAGCACCCGGCCCTCCACCCGCAGCTGGGGGAAGAAGGGGCACGGCTCAGCCGGCTGGCACCCAGCAACCCCAGCACCCCTCGAGCAGTGCCCTTCCCTACCTCTTTCCGCCGGTCGCTGTTGTCCTTCTGCAGCAGCCACTTGACACTGGCCTGAGGCGAGCGGGGCTGGCACTCCAGGAAGGCTGTGCTGCCCTCCACCCCGTACTGCACAGCCTCCACCGTGTTCTTGTTAGCTGTAGGGGGCCCATGGGCAGCCAGGTCACCCCCACCCCACTGCACTTCTCCCCTGCCCACTCCATCTGCAAGGGTGGGTGTCCATCCATCCATCCATCCATCCATCCATCCATCCATCCATCCATCCATCCATCCATCCATCCATCCATCCATCCGTCTGTCCGTCCATCCGTCCATCTATGAACCAACCCGTTCCTCTGTGCTCGTTCTCATCCCCAATGTATCCACTCATCTACGTTCATCTTCCTCCCTACAACTGCCCCCTCATCCACTCACCCACCCATTCATCCATGTATCTCCCCATACATCCACCCCCAAGACCATCAACCCACCAAGGAATCCCTGTATCCCCAGCTCCAGCCCTGTGCCCTCAGCCTCCCCTCCCAGCTGCCCCACGCTGCAAGGCCTTGCCCCAGACCCCACTCACCATTGGAGTTGTAGCCGCGGCACTGCCGGATGGGGTTGCCATGCCGGACGTCCTGCCGCCGGCTCCGCCTGTGGGGAAGGGCGAGGTGAGAGGGGGAGCCTGTGGCTGGGGGGTCCCTCCCTGACCCTTTCCCTGGCCCACCCTGTACCTCTTGGAGGAGGCGGAGTAGCGGGTGCAGGCGCTGCCATCCCAGGCACAGTACGGATCCCGGGCCAGGCAGCAGTCAGCACAGGCTTCACCGTACACGTCACAGCGGTGCAGCGCCAGGTGGGTCACGCCTACGGCCGAGGACACATACAGCTGTTGCTGTTGGGAACAAAGAGGACAGGGTGAGATACTACCTCATCCCCACTACATTAGGGCCCCTGCAAACATCCTGTTCCAGTGCTGTGGTGATGCTGGGCAATGCCACAGCCGGGCCCGGGATGGGATCTGCCCACCCAGGCCCCAGCTATGACTCACCCTCTTGGAGGAGATGGTCATCGTCTTGATGGGTGCTGGCACCTGGATGAGAGCAGGAATGAAGAAGATGGAGGGGTGACTGCTTGGACTGACGCTACAGCCCTGGGGTGGGCACCCCAGACCCCCCACAGGCAGCTGGAGCAGGCAGAACAGGCAGGAGGACCAAAGCCTGGAGTCCCTCCAGAGCTGGCCAAGAGGTGGCTCGTGTCCCAGTGGACTGGCTGATGTCTCAAGGGGCTGGCTGCTGTCCCAAGGGGCAGGCTGGTGTCCCAGGGAGTGACTGGTATCTCAAGGGGTTGGCTGGTGTCCCAAGGGGTTGGTTGGCTGAGGCCAAGAACCCTCAGCAGAGGGTGGAGGACATGCCAGCCCTTACCTTGAACACTTCAATCTCCTCCAGCATGAGCTCCTCTGTTTCCATGTCATCCCGGGGGAGCACAATGACCTTCTGCACGGTGCCCCGATCTGCAAGACACCACAGTGCCCAGGTGCTCAGTGCTACCCTTGGGCACCCATGTCCTCCCTGGCACCCATGTCCTCCCTGTCTGTGAAGGGGATCCCTGCTCGGGCTGTGGGAAGTAAGGATCCCCCAGGCCCATTCCCATCTCTCTCCTGCTGTGGCAGCTAGCTATGTCTGGGGTGGAGTGTGCCAGCTCACATAACCACCTGTGTCTAGAGAGTGCCACCAGAGCAAGAGAATGACCAGGATGGATCATGGGGGCTCTGGGATGCACATTAAGAGCAGGGGAAGCACTGGCCTGGATGATAGTGCCCCCAGGATGGGCACTGACATCTGGGAAGGGCAGGGCTGGATGCCAGTGCCTCTGGGATGGGCAACTGGACGGGAAAGGCGCAAGGCTGGATGATGACGGGCTTAGCACGGGGCAATAGGAAGCACATTGGATGGGTGCTAGGGTCAGGAAAGGATAAGGCTGGATGATGAGGCCCCTGGAACAGGCACCATGACAGGGGGAGGACCAGGCTGCACAGTAAAATCCCTAGGATGAGAAGTATCATGCCAGATCACTGGCTTCAGGGATAGGAGCTGGGCTAAGGGAAGGGCCAGGCAGGACAGTAGGGTCTGTGGGATGGCATCGGGACAGGGAAAGAACAGCGTGGAGCATTGAGGAGGGGCAGGGATCTCAGGGGGGCAGTCTCAGCCCCTCACCCCGCTCTAGCAGTGGAGGGCGCCGTGCTCTGGCCAGCCCTGGTGGTGCCCGTGCCCTCCGGGGCCGCGCCGGAGCATGCTGCGTTCCCCGCGGTGCGCGGCGTGGGTACCTGTGCCCAGGAAAAGCACCTCATAGCGCCCGTCTGCCGCGTCCACCTGGTCCACGGCCACGGTGGTGAAGCGGTAGTTGACATTGGTGCGGACCACCAGCGGCTGGCGGTGCGTGGGGTACACGGCGTGGTACATCAGCGGGTGTGCGCGCATGAAGTTGATCACTTCGTCAGGGTAGTCCTTGGTTGACTTCATGGATGGGGTGAAGGTCCCCCCAGGGCACTGTGGCACAAACATCACCAGTTCTTGGTGAGTCGGTGCCCAAGTACAGGTCTGAGGGTGCTGGCTGCCTGGCAGGCACTGGCTCACCTCCCCGTGGTGCCCGGGGGGTACTCACAGTGCCTGGACGGGGGTAGGGCATTTTTCCTGTGTAGGGCATCCACTGGTAGTTGGGTCCCTCCTTGTGGGCAAAGGGTCCATTGAAGACCATGCGGATGTCAGCCATCGAGTAGACACACACAGCAGAGCCTTTGAAGACCGACCTGGGGGGAAAGACGTGCTGCCACCCTTTGTCATGGCATTGCCACCACACCCACCCAGCTGAGACCCCCTCCTCTCCTGCACTGTGCCAGGAGGGTCATTACTCACCCTGAAGCGGAGAACACAGCGTAGATAACAGGGTTCTTGGTGTCCTGAGTCTGCTGGATGAAGACATCCTCTTGGGACAGAAAGATGGAGGCATCACCATAGGGAAGGTGGGCAGGGACACCAGGGTACAGGCAGAGCAGTTACCCATGGAAGAGCAAGAGGCAGGGGGCAGCAGGGGTGTCCCCAGCTCTGCCCAGGGTGCCCCCCAAGCCTGCAGGGGTAGAGAAGGCTCCCATCCCTTTCCTCGCACACTCACGGAGCTCGTCGAAGTGCGTTTCAATTCCATCGGGTCCCGGCACAGAGCAGACGAGCCGGGCCTTCAGGAAGGTGCTCCACTTGTTCACAAGGCAGCAGTGGCCCCCGTCATCATTCTGCAACAGTGAGACCCCTGTGCTCAGCCCTGCCTGTCCCCCTGCCCACTTCCTTGCCTGCTTCCCTGCCTGTCCTCTGCTACACCTACCAGGCAGATGCGCCCAATGCGGGAATAGACCCCAGGACTCAGTGGAGCATCAGCTGACTTCTCTCGGAAGAAGAAGTAGAGCTTGTCATCATTCCTCTCGCTGCTGTCAGGGATGAGCTGGGCACGAACAAAGGCTGGGTCTGAAATGGCACAGCACAGCATGGTACCATCAGCCCAGTGGCACCCCTGCTCCATGCCATAGCAGGATGCTGAGGCCCCCTCTGCTGCAGCATCACCTCACTCCTGGAAAAGCACTGTCACAGGGTGAGAGCTACATCTGAGGAACTGGGTGTCTCTTGTGATCTTTAGCACACCAGGAGAGGCTTGAAGCATCTCTGGGGTCTGTGGGAGCATTCCTGAGGTCCACAGGTTGAAGAGATACATCAGCTCTACGAGCAAGGTGGTGGGAACCAGTCTTCCCCCCAGGAAGGAACCACACAGCATGGAAGCTTCTCAGGAAGCTTCTCCCTGTCATCTATCAGCCGGTGCCCAGCCTGTGCTGACAGCTCCCCCTCTTCGGGTTACCACCCCCCTGGCTCCCCGGCCCGGCAGGATCATCCCATCTGCTCTGCTCTGTTTACTCAGCTGCTGCCCCGCAGGCAGGGGTGCTCCAAGGGGCAGAATGAACGTTCGGGGTCACTGACTGCAGGCGACATGGTTGACATCTCAGTGCTGCAGAAACCCATGCACTGACACCGGCAGAGCCAGCCCCATCTCTCACCAGTCTGCTCCCACCACCCAGCAAAGCACCAGGCATATCTGTCACTGCCCCACACAGCTATCCCTGTTCTTGTGCCTTCACATCCATCCATCCATCCATCCATCCATCCATCCATCCATCCATCCATCCATCCATCCATCCATCCATCCGCCCATCCATCTATCCGCCCATCCATCTATCCGCCCATCCGCCCATCCGCCCATCCATCCATCCATCCATCCATCCATCCATCCATCCATCCATCCATCCGCCCATCCACCCGCCCATCCACCCGCCCATGCTGGCTGCTGTCTCTGTTCTGGCAGAGGGATGGAGTACCAATGACAGGTCTCATCTCTATGGCTGGAGCCATGTGGTCCCCAGGGCACCGGGGCCAGTGACACCTGAACTCACCATTGAGCCAGCGGGAATTGTACTGGTCTGTCCTCATGGCTGTCTGCTTGCCCATGGTGCGGAAGATGGCTGCGTCCGTGCCCATGAAGTCGATGTAGACGCCAGCATAAAGCTCTTCATCTGCAGAGGGCAGAGGTCAGCCAGGCATCCCCACCTCATCCCATCCGCCCACCTTCTTCAACTGCCAGCCCTAGACCTGGCCAGTAGCCACCTGGCAACCAAGAGCCACTGCCTGTGACCATCCCAGAGAGTTCTGGAGGTTGGCACTGGTCTGTAACCACCATCCCCACCTCTGCTGGGCCAGGTGCCTGGCCAGCTGAAGCAGGCAGGGGTGGCAGAGCAGGAACCTTGCTCCTGGTGGGAGCACTTGTTCCATCCCACCTGCATATTCCCTCTGCCCAGAGAGGAAACACTGGCACCAGGGAGCCACAGGACTCACTTATTAATGCAGAGACGGTGTCTACTTTGGGGTCGTAGGAACACTTCCCCTTGCCTGACTCCAGCTTGTCTGGCTCCAGGTAGAAGATATAATCCTGGAGAAGGAAGCAAATAGATCAGCTGGTTAGACTTTCACCCCTCCATTCATGTGACAGCTCCCAAAGCCCACCAGGAGAGGCAGCCTCCTCCAGGACAGTGCACAGCAGTGAGGACAGATGTGGATGGACCACACAAGGGGTCTGCAGGTCTTCTGAGAAGCTGAAGCTCCTGTGAGCAACTCCTCCAAAGATGCTGGGTGCTTCTCCATGCCCTCCACCACTTGGAGACTTGGCTGAGTCATCAGGCTGAAGTGGAACATCCATGCCCCAGGTCTGGGAAAAAATCCCCCTCTGACTGCCTCTTCACTTCAGCTGGCTGTGCTGCACATTGCCTCTTGTCCAGCAAGGTCACACAGTTCCAGGAGCTTCAGCAGGCAGAGTTTGGCTTGCAGCACAACTTGGCACAGCTTGGCACAGCTTGGCACAGCTTGGCACGGCTCGACTGTTGGACCCACTGTACTTCTCTCGCCAGGGGCCAGTTTCCAGTGCTGTTCTTCACACGGTGAGACGCTGTGTCTGCTCCGTGGGATGCCTCCCTGCTGTCACTTCTGCCTTCCCTGTGGCCATCCCTGGCACCATCACACATTCCTAGCCAGGAGCGAGACCCACAGTGTCTCTGGAGACACATTCAAATCCTCTGCCAGTGCTGGCTGGGGGCACACAGAGACAGGCCAGCCCAGCCAGGTCACTCCTCACCCTGGCATAGGGACCACCTTCAGCTGAGACAAAGCAGCAGCACAGAGCATCCATGGGGAGCCTGGGCATGGGAGGGACCTTAAGCAACCAAATCGGGCAGATACCCACTGGCCCTGTGCCCTGGCTTTGGCACATGGGTGATGGACATGGTGACAGCCACCCTCCACTGAGAGGCCAGCAGGGTCCTGGTGGAGCCCTGGCTCTGGGAAGAACAAGAGGGAGTGAGGGGCTGGGATCTCACAGCGAGCAACTCCCACGGGAGGGTTTGCTCACACCAGCTCCTCCTGGGGCACCCAGGCCCAGAGATGGGCACAGCCATGTTTCACCATCCGCATCACTGCACTGTGCAGTCTGTGCCACCATCACCATCACAAACGCCTCTGCCCAACGCTGGCCCCGCTCCTGAAGTGGGCAAACTCCTCACTTGGACAACCTCTCTCTCTCCAACATAGCCCTGACACTGGCTGCATCATCTCACCCTCTTGACCATGCAACACAGGAGCCACTGTGGTGCTGGCACTGCTGATCGGCTAACGCACCTCGAAATGCACCAGAGCTGCCAGGAAGCACATGCTGGCAGCCCCCAGGGAGGTCCTGCTAGGACACACACCCTGTCCCCAGCGGGGGGGGAGGGGAACTGGGGTGACCTGAGGGGGCTAAAATGGCAACAGCGTTTTCCCAGCTGGCACTGGGGAATTGGCAGCAGGAGCTGCCCGCAGTCAGGGAGATGCTCACTGCCAAGCATCACCCTTTGCCCCCGACCACCCGAGGAGCTGGGGGAGCCCCAGGCTGCACCAGGGAGCCCATGTCCCCCATGATCCCCAGCCCATGCACTGACCCATGTTAGTCCGGAGCGGAGAGGCTCGGGGGTGACACTGTCAGGGTGGGCTGCACACTGGGGTGTTCCCAGAAGCCAGGGATGCTGTCACCTCCCTGAGTGCACTTGACTGCCAGAATGACACAAGGTCCTCTTGGGGTAAGGTGACACAGGTGCTCAGTAATGTTTCTGTAGGCCCTACCCAAACACCTTCTGCACATGACTTCGGCATCCTCCCCTGAATCATCTCAAGCCCTGTGGCTCTGCCGACATGTGGTCCCACTTCCGAGGGACACAGCCAGCCCGGAGTCAGGCAAAGTCAGCAGTGGGTGGAGAGCCACCATCCCTGACAGTGTCCCCACGGGGGGGATCCTACATGGCCTAGGAGGAAGGAGTTAGTGACAGAAGGAAAGCCGACGCCAGACCGGTGGCCGGGAGATGCTGTGCTGGGAGGGAGGGGGAAGGCGGGGATGCCCACGGCACGGGGCGCCCGGCCCAGGGCTCGGAAGCATGCCAGTGGGATGAAGGAGCCCGCGGCTCTGGTGTACCCCTGGGGACAGGCGGGCACGGCTGCGGCGGGCTCCCAGACCGGTTCCCACCTTGCTTTGTGCTGGTCTCGGGCTGAGGGGGCTGTCGGTGGATCTGCCTTCCCGGCCTCCCGGCTGGCTCGGCGGAAACCCCTGGGGAAAAGGAGCAGGGCAGAGAGTTAGCGCCGGCAGGGGAAGGATCCCCCAGGGCAGGGGTGAGCAGGGGACCCCAAGAGCTGGGGTGATGGATGCCCATTGAGCAGCAGCACTGCTGTACCCCTGCATTCCTAGATGCTCCAGGCTGGGCTGGCCTCCAGCAGGAGCTTCTCCAGGATGGATCCTGCTCTCTCCCACAGAACTGGGGTGCCCTAGCATGGGGTAGGAGAGAGTGGAGAGATGGCTGCCCACAGCCAGCCAGGCTGGGCTCACATCTGGGGGCTCAAAAATGGCACCTGCCACGTTGTTCCTCCTGTGTTGATGAGCAATGCCTCAGCACCAAAGCTACTAGCACCATGGGGTCACTGGAACACTTCCACACTGCCACTGACTCTGCTGGACAACTAGTGCTGTCCTTGACTGCACTAGCACCCTCCTCATATGCTGCCATTCCCCAGGTCAGTCCCAATCCAATCCCAATTTGGAATGGTCTGGGCAGCATCCACCTCTCTCAGTGCCCATGCCAGGCTTTGGTGCTCTGAGGCAGATGCCCGTCCTTCATATCCAGCGCCGTGATCCTCCTCAGTTTGGGCTGGTGACTCCCTCTCCAGCCTCAGAAGAAGACACGGCCTGGGACCTGTCACTCCAGCGCAGAGAGGACAGACACCTCGCATGGCTTGGGAACCCTGGGATACTCATGCTGCCACTTGCAGAGACTGGCTCCCTCCCAAGGCTGTCCTGAAAATGCTCCTCTGTCTGCCACACATCCTGCCTGGTAGCATTGCAGCTTTGATGCCACCCTCTCACTGCACGCTGTGGTCCTTGGTGCTGGGTGACATCCATCCAGGGATGTTCCTGGCATGGCCACACGTGCCGGCACAATCCCTGCACGGTTCTCCCTGTGCCGACCCCGTGCTGGCATCCTTGGAATCTACGGTGAGGGGCTCAGCAGCCTGGCAGCAAGTGGGAAGCTGAGTTGACGTGTCCCTAATCCCAGTGGAGATCCAGCAGTGGCTGCAGCCAGCAGAGCAGGAGTGCAGGTTGTGTGGAAGCTGCCATCAGAGTACAGCCAAGTTCCAGCGTGAAGAATAGTCCTTGGTCTGTGGAGATGGCTTGGCCCCATTTGGCAGCGCAACACTGTTAGCCATGGTCACCCCCAGCCTGCCCTCGCCCACAGCCTTCAGCCCCCAACCTCCCCCACCAGCCAGCAGAGCTGAGCCAAGCACCCACCCCACTGCGGTCCCCTGGTGGCTGTGCCAGCAGCACCATGCCAGACACCAGCTCAGCACTCCCGTCCCTCCCGCCCCTCACCTGGGCTTTGCGCCCGCGGTTGACGAAGGCACAGATGGGGTTGTAGGCGCCAGTGCCACACACGTAGAGGTGTGTCCGGTTCCAGGGCTGGATCAGGCGGATGAAGTTGCCACACTCCCCCTGGGAGGCACAGGAGAACGCATCAACCCAAGCACGGGGGCTACAGATTGCAGTGGGGCCATGTTGGTGTGGGCATGGGATGAAACAGGTCATTGGATGGCATGTGGCATGGGACAGCATGGATCAGGGGTTGGCATGGGCCACGAGCCGGCAAGCCAGAGGGCCCAGCCCTGGCTGGTAGGAGGAAGCAGCATGGGGAGCTTGGCTTCCTACTTGCCCAGAAAGCCCTCCAGGACTTTGCCTGGCTGGAAAAGAATGGGTGACAGGACACTGCAACACCCTGGAGTGCCACCCCATCTCGACATAGCTGTACATGCTAGGGGATGGCTTTTCCAGAGGAGGATACAGGGACATAAATCCCACTCCAGTGCCAGAAGGCACCAGCCCCACTCCACTACCAGAAGGGGGTTCATGGTGGTTACTCACATTACTGTTCTTGCCTGATAGGATGCACTCCTCGATCCTCTGCTGGGAAGCGGGCCAATGGATCTGTGGAAACACCAACCCAGGGGACAACAGGACTCCCACCTGGCCCCACCAGCACTAGTTATACCCATCGAGCTGGCATACAAAAGTCCTCAAAGTGCCCAACTACCCCCTTCCACCTGCTCCCCCCTGCCCTGCGCTGGCAGCTTACGATGAGGGGCTCGCGGTTGATGTCGTGGAGGTCCAGCGAGAGGATGTAGTCCTTGCTGCCCACATACATGCGGTCGTGGTCCTCATCCTTCAGGAGGATGCGGTAGTCACTGGAGTTGAGGAGGAAGTTGAAGAAGTGTGCTGTGCCTGTCGCCTTCAGCTCTACAGAGGGAAAGGAGAAGGTGTCAGAACCCCAGGGACCCCTGTCTTTACCAGTATCATCCCTGAGTCCAAGCCTGGGCCCAGCTGGAGGACACCCCGTTAGAAGAGGTGCCCACTTACCACTCCGTGAGCACCATGATACTGCCACCTCTATGCAGGACAAGGGACAATGACAGAGATGCTCATGGCCAGTTGGGACAGTCAAGAGCAGCCAGAAGAGAAATCATCAGAACCTGGGCTCAGGAGATCCAGCACCCCACAGCAAGGAGTGGAGGTTGCCATTGAGATGGGGCAGGAGGTCAGGGCTCTCTGTCACTGCAGCCCAGACACCACAGCTCCCAAAATTTCCAGCATCATCCCCCTCCTGCACTGTGACCCCATGTTCCAGTCAAGCCTCTGGCTCCTAGGATGGGAGAGTGGGGACCCCAAGGAACCAGCTCCAGGGGAGGTGATGAGCCTCTCCCCCACCCAGCACACCCCATCCCCCCTTGGAAAGTTATTTTTAGTCTAAGTGTGGGAGCAAGGAGTGAAAGAGGATAATGAGGGTCATGAATATTCACAAGTGCAATGAGGCAGCCAGATGGAAGGCAGAAGTGCTGCAGATGATGTGGGCCAGTGCCAAGAATCACGCGGCAGGGGCCAGGGCACAAGTAAGACAGAGCGCCCTGCCCCAACAGGATACAATCTGTCCTGGAGGCCACCTCTTTGGAGATGCCACTCCTTGGAGGTGTCACTTCCCTTGGAGGTGTCACCCCCTTTGGATACCACCCCCAAATATCAGATGCCACCTCCATGGGATGACATCTGCCCTGGATGCCACCCCTTTGGATACCACTCCAAGCCATCAGATGCCATCCTCATGGGACGTCATCTTCCCCATATGCTTCCTTTTGGAGGTGCTGCTATCTTAGGATGCCATCAACAGCCATTGGATGCCACCTCCACGTGATTCCATCAGCCTCTGAAGCCAACCCCTTTGGAGATGCCACTCTTTTAAAAGGTGTCACCCTCTTTGGATGCCACAAACAACAATCAGATGCCATCCTCAGCCATTGGATGTCACCCTCATGGGATGCCATCTGCCCTAGATGCCATACTCTTTGGCGTTGTCATCCTCTTTGGATGCCACCAACAGCCATCGGATGCCACATCCATGATACAGTGATCCAATGAGCACCCTGACCCTGTGGAGTTTGTCCCTCCATGCAGAGGGGTGCCCTATGCAGGCACTGGGAGCAGCTCTGGGGACCTCCCTTCCTGGGGAGCAGTGGAGCAGGGTCCTGCAGGTCAGTGTCAGGAAGCATCACACCAGCTTCCACACAGGGCCAGGCAGGGCTCCAGCAGCCAGCTTCCACTCCCAGCAGGAGGCCAAGTGCCTGCAGATCCCCCTAACCTCCCACCACGCGGCTGCACAAGTGACTGGGATGTCCCACAGATGCCCCCAGGGTCCCTTCCCATCCATGGCACCCCCTCTGTCCCATGGCTGGTGGTGGTTGATGGTCCCCAGTCCCGCAGGGGCACCTGTGCAGATGCTGGGCCCGCTCATCCGGGGCAGTGGGGCCGTGGCACACCCAGAGTGTGGGAACCCGTCGGAGCCGGCTGCGGGAAACGGCGTCACGGGATGTGACATGAACCTCCCCCGGCTTGGGGGCCTGCCTGTCTGCCAGGACAGCACTGACAGGAGGACCACGGTGGGTGTGTGCAGGGGCTGGAATTTGGGCTGCAGGCAGCGGGGCCATGGCAGAGGTGCAGTGGAACAGTGCCAAGGATGGGGGGCCAGGGAGCCGCTCACCCACCCACCCACGGCAAGCTCCTACTCCTGCCTGGCCCATCTGGGCTCCAGATGCTCCCTGTTGCTGGTGCTGGCTCACATGCCACCCATGGCGTTCCCAGCCTGTCCTGTAGCGGTCCCTGACTGTGCCATGGCACACTGGGTCTGGCAGTCCCTGCCTGTCCTATGTCCTGAAGCTGCCCCACTGGGCATACATTGTGTGTGCACAGGTGTGTGCCCCACACTCCGTGTGTGTGCTGGTGCCTCCCTCAGTGTGATGCTGGTGTTGGTGGGGACCAGAGCTTGGGAGCCAGGAAAGAGCAGGGTGGCTCTGGCAGTGAGTGACACAGGCAGAGCAGAAGAGCTCGTCCCCAGCTGCCAATGATGGAACTGCACGCCCAGGCTTCCCACTCAGGACAGAGACACTGGGAGCAGGCAGAGACAGGGATGGCAATTAAACTGGACAGGAGCTCCCATGCCGGGACAGACCCTCATCTGTCATCCCTACCCAGCCTGGGGACGCCAGCACCAACAGCCCCGGGATCCTGGAGCGCCAGGACACTTGGTGGTGGAGGGCTCCATGTCAGTGACAGCCTCAAATATCCCACATCCATTAGGATGGGCGTCTCCAGGGCTTGGCAGGGGACAGGGCCAGTAGCACAAAGGGCCTTGGCCCCCGACCGGGGGCTCCATTCAACCCCCCACGGCCCAGCGATCAGAGGGGGCACTCCCAAAGCAGGGCGGTGACGGACCCGCTGCCCCGTAACGCCCTCTCCAAAGACAATGGCAGGGCGGGCAAGACCCTGCCCCAACCTCTGACCTCCCAAGCCTCCATCGCACTGCCTAATCCCCCAGTGTCACTGTGCCCCCAAACCTGCCCCCTGCAGCCGTGGGGTGTCTCTGGGGATGGAGTGGGGCAGGGGCCCCGGCCGGGCTGGAGAAGCCCGCTCATTAGCCGATGCGCCCCAGCGAGCATATTCCCTCCTGCTTCGCCATTGCCAATCCCGGCACCGGCGGAGCTTCCCCGGCTGGCCGGGAGCCTAATCCTATTTTAATTGCCGAGCACCGGAGCCAGGAGCCGCTCGGCATCACAGCCAGGGTGGCCTCCCTGGGGACCGTCCCCTTGCGACATTCCGCGGAGCCCCCACCGAGCCCCCCGGGACTCGCCTGCCCGCAATCGTTTTGTGTCCTTGGGCGTTGAGCTGTAATTACCCTGCGCCCTCGAGTGATGCCGGCGGCCAGGAGCCCGAGGGCTGGCAACAAGGCGCGATGCTCTGCTCTGCCCGCGGCACCACCGCCCGACTGCACGCTCTGCAAAGCCAAATTCCTCCTGCAATGCCAATTTCGGGCTGCATTCCGAGCTCCGACAGCTGTCCACCATTGCTGGCTGTCACCACTGGCCCCCATCGGGCAGGGGTGAGTGGTCCCTATTCATCACCCACTGGCACGGAGGCCAGTGCTGATCCCCAAAGCAAAAGGAAGATTTTGGGGGTTCTCGATAAACCGAGCATCCCGAAGGACTCCTCACCCCACCCAAAATCCTCCCGACCCCTCCAAACATCACCAGGGCACCAGCACGAAGAGTTAATGCCATTACGACCCGAGCGGGTCACCTCCCCAGGTGCACCATCACTGCATTCCCCAAAACCAATTACAGGCGCTCTCACCTAATTAGATTCTAATTATGGGCTTGTAGCGCATTCAACATAATTAGCATGTAAATTACACGGCGTGTTTATATTCAATAACCGCACTCCCGCCCCCCCCACTCTCCCCCCACCCCCGNTTCTTTGCATGGGGAAGAATGAATTCACTTTAAATGCCGATGGAGAAGCCCAGCACTGATCCCAAGGGAGCCTGGCACAGCAGGGATAAATCCCATCTCCATCCTGCAGCGTTTTATCCCACAAATTTAGAAGCGTGCCCCAAATTTTGATGATGTTCCCTACTAATTTTTTTCCCTACTTGAAATTTGAGATGCAGCTTTTTGGGTACGCGTCAGAGGGGCAGGATGGGGAGCAATGCCAGGAGAGGGAGAGGGGGGGCTGGATGTGTCCCCTCTCGTGGTTAAAGCATTTGTTGCTGTTGGGGCTGATCAAAGAGCTGGGTGGGTCGTCCGATGAAAGCAGAATTGCTTATTTGTTTGAGCGTCACTCCGCTACCCCTTGATGGGTTATTTATGATGTAATTAAGCTAATTACATGTAATAAGAGAGTTTCCGTGGCCCCCAGCCAAGCTCTTTTCCCATTTAACCGATTCACAGGTGGGAGGAAACCGAAGCTGCCTTGCAGGGGCTTGGGAGATGAAATGACTCTTGTTCCCGCTTGCTGCCTTCCAGCCCCGATCATCTCCAGCCCCCCTGGAGCACCGCCCCGTGCCGGCACCCGCGGCAGAGGACAGGTGCTGCAGCCGCCCGGGTCAAATCCCTCGGGATGAAAGAGGTGCCGGCCGGGTGCTCCCCGCAGCCATCGCAGCCCGGCCGGTTGGGCACAAGCCAAAAAACAATTTAAAAAAAAGAAAACCCACATTTTTTTCAGCGGAAACCGCTGATTCATCTCCGGGCCAGCCTGCCCCAAGCGCTTGTGTGTGGATGTGCCCCAAGGAGCAGCGCTGGCAGGGGGGACCCCGTCCCCACCGAGCATCACTGTGCAGTGGAGACCAGGCTCTTGCCTGGGTCGGGGGATGCTCCAGCAGCATGAAATCCCCTTCAGGAAAGAGCCTGGCTTCAGAAAGAAAAGACTTTAATCACCCCAAAAGCAAAGCGCTGAGCTGAGGTGCCCCAACCCACTGCTCTTTGGGCTTTTTTGTTTAATGTTTGGACATTATTTCCTTCCGCAGCCCCTGAGGGGAGGGCACGGTGCCGGGTGGAAACTGCGGCTGCTCCAGGCCCTTTGCTCTGTGCCCAAGCGGCACTGGAGTGGGCAGAACACCCATGCCAGGACCCCAGGAAAGGCCATGCTGTTCCATAAGGAGCATTGTTAATTTGAGGGATAACTAGCTTATTAGATATAGGCTTGGGGGGGCTGAAATCGCACAGGGTTTTTTGGAGGGGGAGGGTTTAAGGAGCTTATGGAGCTTCGCAGCCGGAGCCAGGGAGCTCAGCCCCAGCAGCAGCCGGTCCCAGCGGGTAGAGGGGCTCTGCCGCAGCCCCCCCACTGTCCCAGCCAAGGAAATCCTCTTAGGGGTCACAGGGTTCAGCCACATGTCCCCACCCCTTAGGGCACGGGAAAGGGGACTGTGGCATCCCCCTGACCTTTACGGGGTCTGAGGAGCAGCATGGGGCACTCACGCCAGGGTGGGGACCAACAGTGCCAGTGTTCCCAGCACAGTCCCAGCACTGGCTGTCCCTAAGCCCTTGGCCCTGCTCGCACCCCCCTGTTTATCCCATCCTGCTGTCACCAAGCAGTGCCCACAGCTGCAGCAGCTTAGGAGGGCGCCTGGGCGGCCCCCAGGACATGGTCCCCTGTCCGGGCTCCTCTCCAGCCATCTGCCACCCCCTGGCCCGGATCAAGCGTGCCGGTATCTCCTGGCCACCGGCAGAGATGCCAGCGGGGTGGGAGGGGAAACTGAGGCACAAGGCAGGCAGGAGCGAGGCCACGCAGGGGGCTGGCAGTGGAGTCCAGAGGAGACTCCGTGCTTGATTCATTCTTTTTAAAGTAATTTTTTTCCCTCGCAGGAACTGCCCTGCCTCTCACCCCGCCCCTCCCCACCAGGGCTGCCCCCGGCTGGACCTCAGCCACAGCTTTTCCGAGAGGTGCCAGCACGGCTGCTCCCCTCACTGCGGGGAGTGGCTCCCGTTTGGAAGCCCCACGGCGAGCCCTGACCTCGAGGGCTTCCCGCTGTGATGCGGGGCGAGAGCCCACCCTTCCTTCCCGCACGCTTTTCCCACGCTGGACAGGGAGCGGGACATGGAGGGATGAATCACCATCATCATCATCATCATCACCTCCTGCATCCTCGTGGGGAATGGGCCAGCCTGTCTGGTGCCCGAGCCCCTGGCCCGGAGGAAGGCCCAGAGCAGAGGGGGCTGCAGGATGTGTACAGCAGTGTGGGGAGTGAGTGAATTGTTAGCACGGAGATGATTAAAAATATCCACCCTATTTCTGGCCAGCACTGGGCTGGGATCTGGGAAGAGCTGTTGGCAAAAGGGAGCTGTGCCGGAGCCGCTCCCAGCACTGTTCTTTCCATGCTGGTCACCTTCCTCCTGCCGACACACGGACAGGAAAGCCTTGAGAGGAGGACAGACGTAAAGAGACCACGGGGGTGACGGGATGGGGTGAGGACTGACCCTGCCCAGCCCATCACCCTGCACCAGGGCACAGAAGCTCAGTTCCCACCCCTTTCCTATCACTTCACTATTTTATAGATGTATTTTTTTAATGCACTCAGAGACGCTGGGGCTCCGTGGAGGATGACGCAGGCCCCGGGGAGCTGCGACAAACCTCTGGCGCGCGATAACAAGCAAAGGCAAACAAACCCAGAGACGCTCCCGCAGCTGGCAGGGCTCCAGGCAGCGCGGCCGCCCGGGCAAGGCGCCGGGGGACACACTTGGGACATGGCGGCTTCTTCCCCAGCGCCCTGGCCACAAGGCCACCTCGATCCACCCTGGCATTGGATGCTTTAGCCAGAGGGATGCTGTGCTAGAGACCCGTGCCCCAACCCCAGCAGCTGTGACCTGGCCCCCTGTGGCACCACAGCCATCCCTGACAGCAGAGCCCAGCCAAACTCACCACATCAATGTCCCCCAGCGCAGACCCATCACACCCAGCCCCTCTGTCTGCAGCTGCACTGGGAGATTTGGGGCCGGGCATTTGGGCATCATCCCTGCCTCTTCAGGCAAGAGAAAGGGCTGGACTATCCACAAAGTGCCACTGTCACCCTGTATCTCATGGTTCTATGGCTTCAGGGAGGCTGCCCGCAGATGATCAGCTCAGGAAGCTGCTCACCAGCAGTTTGGTGTGTAGCTCCCAGCTGGCCCTCAAGGAAGACCCTGGGAAAATTCCCCACCACTGCCACCCTTGTCAGAGTACAGGCAGGAAAGAGGCGAGTGGCGCCCGTTCCCAACCCCAATGTGCTTGGATCCAGCATACCGCTGGCATTTCTTCTCCATGTGCCAGTGCAAATCAGCCCTTCTCCCACCACAAATCCCCCCTCTAGGCAGCAAGGGCAGGGGGAGCCCTGCCTGACCACCTCAGGCAGGAGGGAGAAGGACTGGAGATCCTGAGCACAGCCAGGAACCATTGCTTCCACCAGCTGGGGCAAAAAAAACCCAACCCCAAACCAGTCCCTAACGTGTGGCACAGCAAGCTTAACCATGCCTATCTGGAATTAATCTCACTCCTAGAGCACACCGTGGCGGTGGGCACCAGCTCCCACTGGGACTTTGCTGGCGCCTCCCCTCCCCACAGCTGTGAGGAAGAGGTGTTTAAAGCCAAGGTGGGGAACCATCTGTACAGCAGCTAAAGTGCCCCAGCAGCCCCCCAAACCCTCCAAAAACGCTGCTTGGAGAGGAAAGTGGCGCCTGCCTCTGGGGAGGAACTTGCTCACTGCTTTCCAGCCTGGACTTGTCCCCAGACTCTTCATACCAGCCATTTTTTCTGTCAAGACCAGCCTGTAACACCCGTGGCTATTGCTGCTTCACTGCATTTGCTGTCAGCCCCCCAGCCCCTCCTGCCTGGCTCTGCTGTGCTCACCATCAGTTCTGCCACCACATCCTTGGGCTCACAGGTTTAGTAGGTGACCAGCGGGCAAAGGCACAGTGGGACAGCAAAGGAGGGGCACAGGCAGCACAGCCCCAGCTCTCCCACAGACCCCAAGGGGAGGCAGACATGAGACTCCTCGTGTCTGTCACCTCCTGACACACATCCAAGCAGGCAAGCCCCCAGCAGGAACGATTTCCGTTCTGCTCCTCAAGGTTTGCAGCCCAGGGACCTGCCTCATCAGCCTCAGCCTGCCCTGCTCAGCAACCTCAAAACAGGAGCTCAACACAAACCCCTCCACCAATGTGCACCCCAAAGCTGACCCAGGGGTCCCCCCCACAGCTCCTAGAGTGGCTGTGTGGGCTAAGCAGCCCCGGTACGAAAGGGTTAAGCCCCTTCCCCCCACCCAGCACCCTCCCCTCCTGCCTCTCCCGGCTCCCTGCCAGCTCCCAGGCGTTAATACCAGCTGGGGGGGTCGGGGCGGCGTCAAGCTGCTGTCTGGAATCGGGGTGCCGCCGGGGGGGCTTCCCGCACCCCAGCACCCAGCTTTGCCAGATGGAGGGAGCCACCCACCCACAACAGGAAGCGTACTGGAGGCACTAGGCAGGCTACCAGCCCCTCAAGACTGCGTGTGCCGGTGCAGATCAGGAGCTCAGCCACACCTGAATATGGATCCCCACGGAGAGTTCTGAGGGTGCACACTGCTGAAGCCCCCCGAGCGACAAGGAGGAGAAGGAGCCTGTACTGGGGTGCCCGTGGTTTCCTCCATCTTGGGGTCCCACCCTGCCCCCCACTCCAACAGCCAGACTCTTACCTTTGAAGGAGAGCTGAACCCTGGGGGCAGCGAAGCCATGGTCTTTGGGATGGGCAGCCCGCCAGCCCAGAGTCAGCAGGGTGGCCCAGAGGAGGACACCGACCACGGGCATGGTGGGCACGCGCCTGGGCGCCGAGATCGAGGGGAGTCTGGGGGAGCCGAGCCTGCCAAGGAGGGCACACGTGGGAGGGATGTCAGTTCACTGCACCCACCACCCCCCTGAGGGGTACAAGCCCCACATCCCGCTCTCCATCACCCGCTGGGGGCACGCAGCATCCTCCGGGGAGGATTGGAAGCCAGCCCCGGGAGGCTGAACTCCGCTCCGCAGACTGGGGGGCGGGGGGCACAAATCAGGGGCCACAGCCTCACGTCCTTGGTGAGCACACAGGGCGAGGCAAGTGCGGCAAGAGCCGCTGCAACACCCTCCTCCACCCCAGCTGGCGAGCCTTGGCCAGGTGAGGAGCATCCCTCCATCCCTCCTCACAACCCCCCCTCAGCTGCAGCATCCCCAGCCCCCCACTGGGCTGGCTTCCCCTGCCCCGGCACCCAAAGGGGTCCCACTCCCAGCCCTTGCCTCCCCACCTCTCCTCCCAGCCCCCAGCAAAGCCACAGCAAGCAGAGCTGGGATCAAATCTTTCCAACATGAAGGAAATCTGGACTTCATTATTCCAAGAACGTACCAAAAAAAAAAAAAAAAAAGGATTTTTTTTCTTTTTTTCATAAATAAAAGAGGAAGAAAAAGAAGATGAAAAAAAAAAAAAAAAAGCCCTGCCTGTGTGCCAGGCAGCTGGACTCCCTGGGGCTCCGGCACTGAGAGGAGTCCGCCAAGCTGCCTCCAGCAAACCACACACGCACCCCGGCACGGCACGGTGCACAGTGCCCCCTGCGCACCCCCTGGACACACCATCCCCTGGGCCAGGCCCCTCTCCCGAGGCAGCACCCTCTGGGGGTCTCCAGGGCACTTCAGGCAGCATTTGGGAGGAGGCCCGTGGCGGGAAGCCCCTCATGTCCCCAGGGAGCTGCATGGCAGGGTGGGATGCACTGTGCCACAGTATCCGGGTGGGCTCAGGCATGTGGGGAGTATCCAGCCAGCCCAGCCAAAGGGGGTCAGCTCTGTGGGAATAGGGGTCCCCACCGTGACACCCCCATGAAGCCATGCCCTCCAGGGCTCTGCCAGCTGCCACCACACAGCCCCGCAGGGGACAGGCACACCCAAGGAAGCTGGATGGATGGCTGGGAACCCTTTGGGGCACCCCGGAGAGAGATGCTGAGCTGCAAGGGGGGCAATCCCGCACCCCACCCGGGTGGTCTGGCTGGCCTCTCCTGCAGTGCACAGCAGCCACACTGCCAGCCCCAGCCCCAAGCAGGGCAAGGGCAGCAGCACCATCACCAGCAGCAGGGCAAGACCCCGAGTGTGGTGGCACCACTGTTCCCCGGAGCTGCATATTTTTTTTCTCCTTCTTGCCTTTGGGGTCAGTAAATATTTCAATTTGCTCCTCTGCCCCCAAGCACACCCAGCTCTGCTCCATTGTACCGGTATTCGGTCCCTTTTCAGGCTGCCTTCCCCCTTCTCCCATCCATTCCCAGGCTCTGCCCTTCCCACCAGCGCCAGGCCGGGACAGCCTGCACCCCCAATTCCTCCACCAGCCAAAACTCCAGTTGGTTGCAGTTAAATAACCCCCCTCCATCCAAACCTCCCCCCTCTCCCCAGCAGCTTTAGGAAATAATTCTGGCAAATCCTACTATTGCATTTGGATGGAGCGGCGTACGCGTCAGAGACAGGGAGCGAGATGGCAAACAAAGGAAAAGAGGGAGAGGAGGGGAGCGCAGCAAGCGCAGGGCGAGGAGAGGGGAAAGGGCCGGCGGTGAGTGGGGGACACCCAGACCCGGCTGGGAAAAGCAAATTCCAAGGAAGCAAAAAGGGAAACGGGCCACTGGAGTGCACCTTGGCCAGGAAATGTCCATTTCCAGGGTCATCTGCACTCCGGGGAAACTGAGAACTCCAGGAGAGAGCGGCCACATTCCTGCCCTCCAGCCCCCGGGCTGTCTGGGCTTGGAGGGGTTTTTTAGCAATTAAAGTTTGGCCATTGCTTGTGTTGCCGCAGGAAGATCAAAATCCCACTTGGCTTTATCCCCCCTTCCCCAGGCTGGTCAACCCAGCGCCGCCGAGCCCAAGCAATTAGGGAAAGGTTTTCTCGTCTGGAACGGGGACTCCTTTTGGGGATCGAACCCCCAAAGAGGGTTGAGGGGATACCTCGGGAGTACCCCGGGGTAGGGCTGCCTGCACGCCTGCTCTCCGTCGCCTCGGCAGAGACCAGGAAACATTTTGGGAGGGAAAAGCAATAGAGGCAGGACAGGCAGTGGGAGGGGAGCCTGGCCCACCTCCGGCCACGGCGCGCGATGCCATCAGTGGGAAGGGGGGGAAAATAGGGGGAAAAAATAACATAACATGATACAATAACGCTAAATGTCCAGCGCGGCCCCGCGCACACGGAAGATAGCTTTGCACAACTTTGCGCTCTGGTACGCCTGGCCTGTCCCCAGGGAGCGCCGGCTGTCCCCTGCGCCCCCCGCCCGGGCGTCCTCCGCGCAGCCCCAGCCGCGGGGGCGCGGGGTGCTGCCGGGGCTCGGCGTCCCACCGGGGCGAGCTCCGGCAGCCTGCTCCAGGGTACCGGGCGTTCTCCGGCGTGTGTGTGTCCCCCGGCACCCCCTCCCTGGGCACCCGCTCGCCGCCGAGCCCTGCCGCAACCCCCATGCCCCGGGAGCTCCCTACCAGCCCCCTTCCCCTGCGACAGTCCCCCCGCC
>VZSE01005075.1:0-10895 GCA_013398275.1 Promerops cafer
GCTGTGACGTCCTGTCCAACAGGAGCATCCACAGAGCCCTTTGTTCCAGTTACAAAGCACAGGAGTTCCTCTCCTTCAACTTTGAGACCAGGAGATTCATGGTGGCCAGTTATCGGCGATGGTGAGAGGCGGGAGACTGAGTGCTGGTCAGAATCCGAATTCATTGTAGAATACATATGCTTATGTACTATTCTAGGAAGGCTAGTCATTTTTTACTACAATGATTGGGTTAATCATCACATAAACTCACACATTTTGCAACATCTCTTGCTTGTAGAAGTCGATTCCATTTTCTTTTGCAGTCAGTCTTGTTTCAGTCTTCTTGAAATCTTCAAAGCTCTGTTTGTTCTTGCCAAGGCATCCTGATTATCAAAATCTCTTATGCTAATCAGGTCCAAAGTACATCAGCCAATGGCGCTGCCCAGATCATCCAGAAATCCAAATCCATAAACTGGAAATCCAAAGGGTACAAGACTCTTTTGCATGACCTGGGACAGACCTGTGTGGCATGGCTCTGGAATTATACTGGATACGGGTGGGAGGCACAAAGGTGAGAGAATTCCCATGGGAATGGGGGGTTCGGGAGAACGGGATTTGGGAGAACAGAATTTGGAAACACAGGAATTCCCATGGGAATTCTGTCTATGGATTGCACCATTCCTTTGAGAATTCCACGGGAGTATCTCATCATCTCTCCATTCCAATGGCAATTCCATGGATGGATCTCACCCCCATCCCATTCCCGTGGGAAGTCCATGGATGAATCTCACCATTATCTAATTCCCACAGGCCCCTGATGCTCATATGTACAGGAAAATGGAACATGGGATTCTCATGTTGTCCTGCCAAGTGTACACATTCTACCCCAGCACCATTGGGATCAACTGGATGAAGGGGGGTGAAATCTGGGATCAGGAGATGGAGTGGGGAGGGATTGTTCCCAACAGTGATGGCACCTTCCACACTTGGGCCAGGATTGAGGCGCTGTTGGAGGAGTGGGAGCAGTACCGGTGCTGGGTGGAGCATCCCGGAATACCAGAACCCGGGATCTTCACCTGGAATGAGGCTGGGAATGTGGAATGTGGGAATTGGGAATTGGGAAATGAGGAACTCAGGAGCATGGAGTGGCATGGAGGGGAATTTGCACTCACCTCCTCACCCACCCATGCTTCCCAGAGCCAGAATCCGGCTGAAATCTCATTCCAGTGGTGGTTGCTGTGTCTGCCATCATCATCTTCATTGGATTTGGTGTCTGAAAACTTCAATCCGGTAGCCCCCAGGATGAAGGTTGGGAAGTTGCACGGATCCGCACAGCGGGGTTCTGGGGATCAGACTCTGTGAATGCTGATCCTGTAGTTTTTCTGTAGGAAAGAGGGAGAGGAATGGATACAACGTGGCCGCTGGTGAGTACCAGTGGCAGATTCAGCTCTGGATCCCCCCTACATGGATCCCAGGACTGACCTGGGATGAATCCTGCCGTGTGATCCATGCTGTAATCTCATTGGTCTTCTCTTTCTGCAGAAAAAGACATGGGAACCAACAGCTCAACCACAGTTAGAGAACAGGATTCAGATGGAATTCCAGAGGGGGACTGGGGCAGGACAGATAGAGTGGGATCAGAGAAGAATTCCAGATCAGGGCAGGATTCCAGAGCAAGATCAGTTGGAATTCTGGACTGGGATTGGGGCTGGATTCCAAAGTACGATCAGGTGGGATAGGTGGAATGGGATCAGGGTGGGATCCTGGAGCAGCTCCCACTCTCTGTGCTCTCCACAGCTGGATCAATCCAGTGGGATGGGCACAGGAACGGGGTGAGGCTGCCCCCCACTCTCATCCTGGCAGGAATCAGTGCCTGAGTGACCCAGCCTCTTCCCTCTCCCTGCGGGAAGGCAGGCAGAGGTCCTCCCACTGTTCCCACCTACCCTGGCTTCACCATGGCTTTTCCTAATGGATCAGCTTCCCATTTTCCCATATTTTAAGGCCAAGAACCACAACTGTTCTGATCAGTTTGAAAATATCCTTGTTTAGGCAATAAATCCTGCTTCCCTCCAGGATCTGGCAGTTCCTCTCTGGGAACCGGGAATGGGGACTTGGGGGACCAAGATGTGGACACTGGAAGCAGGTTGGGGACACAAGGAATGAGAACGGGCACACTGGAAGCAGGTTGGGGACAGGACACCCACACCTGGCTCCATCCCCTGGGATTTATTTCCCACGTACAGGAGCAGAGATTGAGGGGCACAAGGACTGGTGGGACACAGAGAAGGGGGACATGGAGGATGTGGGGACTTGGGGACCCAGGGGACACATGGGCCAGGGGCAGGGACCCACAGAACACTGGGATTAGGGAGCATGGGGACACATGGGACACTGGGATTGTTGACATGGGGGATGTGGGGACCAGGGATCATGGGGAATGGGAGACACAGGTGACTGGGGAGAGGAGACATGGGAGTGGGCATCCAGGGGTTGTGGGGACCCAAGGAACCCACGTGGCCCAGGAGGCTGCTAGGAGAGGAGCCTCAGGAATACAGGGACAAGGGACCATGGGGATACAGAGATCCAGGGAATGTGGGGACCTGGGGAGTGTGGAGAGCAGGGACACAGGGACTGAGTGGAAAAGGGAGTGGGGATCCTGGGGACATGGGGATGAGGGACCCACAGGACACCAGGATTGGGGACATCAGGGACAGGGATGGGGACACAAACACCAGGAATGGGGACACCGAGGCCAGTTCCCCTTTATTCCCTGCTGGACACAGCCCTGTCCCCACCACCTGTGACCTCTGCCCTGCAGCAGGCAGCTGCAGCCCCACAGCATTCCCACAGCTCTGCTGGCATTCCTGGCTCTGCCACAGCCCTGTGCTCCAGCACCTTGAGGTGATTGACCATGTCCAGTGCCCATGGCCGGTGGGACATGACCAGCACAGTCTGGGTGAGCCCAGTGCACACCCAGAGCTGCACCTGGGGCTGGTAGGACCCTGATCCCATCCCATTCCAACCAGTCCAACTTCATCCAATTAATTGCATTCCGGCTCATTCCCACTCCATCCCACCCCATCCTATCTTCTCTGTCCCCATCTCTCGTGTCCCTCCCATTCCCATCATTCCATTCTCACCATCCTTTCTCCCTGTTCTCCATCCCATCCCCACCATCCCACTGTTCCTTGCTGTCCCATTCCACCATCCCATTGATGCCTTAGGTTTTAGCTTTTATATTTTTCAGATTCTGTACTGTGTGTAGTTCTGAGCCTCATATTAAGGGATGGTAAGCTCTCGTCACAGAGTAGCTAGACAAAACAATTCCTTTCCTAGCTTGGGACCAAGGACAACCAATCCAAATTTCAGGCCCAAGAGCATAAACACCATGGACTGAAGAGAGAAAAACAAGAAGGATGGGACTTCATAACCTAAAGCTATAATTGGACAATTAACTCCAATATGCTAATGGACCAGAACTTATAAAAGTGAGAGACCTCATGACCATTTTGTGTCCATTTTGGTTCATCTTGGGTGTAGCCCTGGTTGGGCTTTTGTACTGCCCAAGGTGTATCCATTGAGGCCTTTTAATAAATACCTACTTTATTCTTTAAATCTGTCTAGCCTCTGTTCTAGGTCAGCCTTCACAATGCATCACCATGCCAGCCATCTGATCTCATCCCTCCATTCCCATCCCATCCCATCCCATTCCTACTCAATCCTTCTCATCCCACCCCACTCTCCATTCCCTCATCCCGTCATTCAGTGCCTTGTTGAGGATGAGGAAGGCCAGACATTGGAGCAGAGCCTGGCCCAGGGCCATGCAGTGCAACTCCCCCATCACCAGCCCCCATCTCTGTGGAGGATCCTGGGATCAGCGGGATCCAGCCTGCAGGGCTGCCCACATCCCACCACCCCCAACATTCCCCACTGCCCTCTCCTCTTGTCCACCTCTTGGGAGCAGATCGGTGGGATCCAGGCCCCACACCTGTCCACCCCCCTCATCCTTCTGCCAGCCCCACTTTACACGTGGGATGAAGTTCATGGGTCCAGTATCTCCCCCAGGATGCCTCCAACTCTCACTGGTGCCCCAGCCCTGCTCCAGCCCCAGGACTGAAAATAAAGCTCTTACCATTACTTTTAAATCATTCTTAAAATGTTTTCTTAAATTTAGCAACAGGAAGGAAATTAAATGTTTCACATAAATGCAAGTTAATCAGTTCTCTGCTGGTAGAGGGACAGAAAACCTCTCAGGAGTGGGAAATTCAATAGTGTAGAAGTGTAGAGAGATCACTTTCAAGTATAGCTGAAAATTGATTTCTGATTAAAACAAAATACTAAAAAGTACAAAGGTCCTTTCCAGATCAGGAGCAGATAATTACTGAAAGTAACATTTTCCCTCCCTCTAATAATGCATTGTTACTACAAGAATGAAAAGGAAGAAGTGGATTAAAAAAATCCTGTAGATATATATATATATATACAGTGTCAAAATTGCCCCTTGGTTCCACAATGCCCTGCAAGGGTCACAATGATCTCTATGATTCCATGAGTTCCCACAGTCTCACAATGATCTCCTTGGTTCCATTAGGCTGTGCGACATCACACTTGCCCCTTGAATACATGAGGCTGCAAATGTCACAATGGCTCTTTGTTTCCACAGTATCACAATGGACCTTTGCTTCTATAAGGCCCCACAGTATCACAGTTGCCCCTTGGTTCGATGAGACCCCGCAGTATCACAATGGTCTCCATGATTCTATAAGGCTCTGTAGTGCCACCACGGCCTCCTTGGTTCCATTGGGGTCCAGAGTGTCACAATGGCCTCTGCGATTCGATGCAAATCCACGGTGTCATAAGGATCCCTTGGTTCTATGAGGTTCTGCAGTGTAACAATGGCAAAGGTTCCATAAGGCTGTGCAGTGTCACACTTCCCCGTTGGATCCATGTGGCTCTGCAGTGTCGCAATGGTCCCCATGATTCCGTGAGGCTCTGTAGTGTGAAAATTGTCTGCTTGATTCCATGGGTCCGTGCAGTGTCAAAACGTTCTCCATGATTTGGTGAGGCCCCATGGTGTCCCAATGATCTCTTGGTACCCTGAGGTTCTGCAGGATCACAATGGCCACTTGGTTACACAGTGCCCTGCAGTGTCACTATGGTGTCCATGTTTCCATGGGGCTCCCCGGTGTCATAACGGCCCCTTTGTTACACAAGGCCCTGAAATGTCACAATGGCCACTAGGTTACTTGTGGCCCCGCAGGTCCAGAAGGGTCTCCACAATTCCATAAGGCCCCATAGTGTCACAGTGGTCCCTCTATTCCATAAGGCCCTGCAGTGTCAAATGGCACGTTGGTCCCATGGAGTCTCGTGGTTTAACTGCATGGCCTTGTGTAACCAAGGAGCCAATTGTGAGACTGCAGGACCTCATGAAATCATGGTGACCATTGTGACTTTGCAGGGCCTCATGGAACAGAAGGACCATAGTAGCACTCTGGGGCCTCATGGAACCAAGGAGACCATTGTGACACTGTGGGGCCTTATGGAAACAATGGGGAATTAATGAAAATTTGGGGCTGCATGGAACCAAGGGACAATTGTGACACTGTAGAGGCCCATGGAATCAAGGAGAGCATTGTGAGACTGCAGGGCCCACGGTACCAAGGAGCCATTGTGACACTGCAGGGCCTCATAAATCATGGAGACCATTGTGATCCCATAGGGCCTCATGTACCCAATGGTCTATTTTGACACTCTGGGGTTTCATGGAGCAGCATTGTGACACTATGGGCCACATGGAACCAAGGAGACCATTGTGAGAGTGCAGGGCCCATGGTACCATGGGGTTATTTTAACACATGGAGCTGGAATTAAGGGGCCATTGTGACCCTAGGGGGTATAATGGAATCATAGAGACCATTGTGAGACTGTGGGACCTCATGGACTCATGGTGACCATTGTGACACTGCAGGGCGTGGTGTAACCAAGAGGCAATTGTGACATCACAGGGCCTCCAGGAAACCAAGGGGCAATTGTAACACTAAAGGGCCCCATGTAACCTTTATGACCATTGTTACACTGTGGGCCCCTATGGAACCAAGAAGTCCACTGTGACATTATGGGGCATCATGGAATTATGATTATTCACCCTTGTGAACCTGTGGGGTCTCATGGAATCAAGGAGAGCGCTGTGAAACTGTGGGGCCCCATGGAACCAAGGAGGCAATTGTAACACTGCAGGGTCTCATGTAACAAAGGGGCCGCTGTGACACCGCAGGGCTTTGTGGAAGCAAGGGTCATTGTGACATGCTAAGGCATCATGTTAATAGGGAAAATTAGGGAAATTAGGAAATAGGGACACTGCGCAGCCTCATCAAGCCAAGGAGGCCATTGTGACCCTACATCATATAGAACATTGTGACTCTGTGGGACCCCAGGGAAGCAAGGAGACCATTGTGAGACTGTGGGACCTCACGGAGTCATAGAGACAATTGTGACACTGAGGGGCCTCATGGAACCAAGATGGCATTCTAACACTACGGGGCCCCATGGAACCTGTAGCACCGCTTTCGTGCGTTGGGTCCTGGCAGGGCCGGTCAGTGCAGCTTTTTTCCTGTGCTCGACCCCGGGGGGTGCCGGACAGCTGCAGAGTGTGCGGTACAAGTGGTGAGAGCGGGACAGAAGGAGGCACAGACTCTCTTGGTGTAACACAAGAGGGTTTATTACCCCCATGGGTCGGGGTAATAAACACCCGAGGGGGGGTCAGGGACCAGAAAAAAAACAGGGTCCAAGGGATTTAAGGTCGAGGGGTAGGTGTGGCTGAGGGTCAGGGGTCCAGTAGTTTCAGGGCAAGGAGGAGGATCGGGGAGGGGATTACAGGTGCTCACCCAACAGGGGTGAGAGGGTTAAGAAGACATTAACTGGGAACCTACAGGGGTACAAGCAAGAGGGAACTTTCAAGAACAAGGCAGGAAAGGCAGAGAGCCACTGTACCCAGGGGGCGGAAGAGGTTAAGTGGTGGTCTCCTCTCACGGCACCCACTCCGGGTTGCTGTGGGATACAACAGGAACCCTTGAAACCATTGTTACACTGTGGGTCCCCATGAAACCAAGAAGACCATTGTGAAACTATGGGGCCTCACTGAGTCATGGAGACCGTTGTGACATGGTGGGGTGTCATGGAACCAAGGGGCAACTTTACCCTCTGGGGCTCCGTGGAACAAAGGAGAGCATTGTGAGACTGCAGGGCCCACAGTATCTAGGGGCTATTGTGACACAGCCGAGCCACATGGAATCAAGTGGCAATTGTGATACCACAGGACCTCATTGAATCATGGAGAATGGAGGCAGGACATCTATGCCCCCACTCTGCTCTACCACAGATAGTTGGTGCATAAAGAGATAACCTGGGCTGAAATGCCCAGCAAGGGGCCATTTCTGGTGAAAAAAGGGCTCAGGCCTCAGCTAAGAATTAACATCTTAGTCTGGAGAGCAGATGTGGGAAGAGATAAAAGAAATATTCTTGACTGAGAGCCACTGTTTTACAAACTGTAAAAGACACATGAATTATCACAAAGGCAGAAGCCTCTACATGCACACCGTGAAGGCATAAGGGACTTCTCCCTGGAGTTTGGTTGCGAAATCCATGGTTACTTTCCTGGGGATTGAGGGAAAGGATCTCGATGTGTGCCCCACCAACAACTGGATGGTAAGATACATTGAATCCTAAATTATATTATTTCTTTGATAGCTATAACATTTAACTTCATGCTGTATATAACTACTAGTAATTTCTCTTTTTGTCCTTATTCCTGTGTAGTATTAGTTTATATGTGTTAGTTTTCTGTCTATTAAATAAATAATTCATTCTATAATACATCAAATCAGCCATTATTAAAGAACTTGTGAATGAGAGTGGGTTTTGGGGTGCTGGCCGCCTCAATAAAGCTGCTGCCTGCTGCCAGAGGCTTGGGCAAAAGGCAAGGGCTTATCTAAACCTCCACAGCCATACATAACAAGAATCATTGTGATCCTGCAGCACCTCCTGTAACTAAGGGGCCATTGTGACACTGAGGGGGCCTCATGGAACCAAGGGTCCATTGTGACACCCTGGGGCCACATGGAACAAAGCGGCCATTGTGACACTGTAGGACCACATCAAATAATGGAGACCATTGTGACACTGTGTGGCTGTGTGTAACCAAGAGGCCCTTGTGACAGTTTTACCTCCTGGAATCAGAGACAATTTTGACACAGTTTGGGTTTATGTACCCAAAGATCCATTGCAGTACTGCTGAGCCTCTTTGGACCAAGGGGCCCTTGTGATATTGCAGAGCCTCATGGAAGCAAGGAGGGCATTGCGACACTACAGGGCCACATGGAACCAACAATACCATTGTTACACTGTGGGCCACCATGGAACCGAAGGTCCATTGTGACAGTGCGGGACCTCAACACTGTGAGGCCTCATGGTACCAAGAGGAAATTCTGACACTGTGAGGCCACATGAACCAAGGAGAGCATTATGAGCCTGTGGGGCCCAGGGTACCAAGGGGTCATTGGGAATATGTGGGGCCCTGTGGAACCAAGAGGCAATTGTGACACAGCCAGGCCTCGTAAAAAAGGGGCCATGGTGACAGTGCAGAGTTTGTAGAAGCAAGGGGTCATTGTGACACCAGGGAAAATTGTGACAGTGCTCAGCCTCATGGAGCAAAGGAGGCCATTGAGACACTGCAGAGCCTCAAGGAATCATAAAGACCACCTTGACACTGCATGGCCTCATGGAGTAGAGGGACCACTGTGACACTGCAGGAACTAAGGATACCATCGTGAGACTGCAGGACTTCATGGAATCATGGAGACAACTGTGACACTCTGGGTACCCACGGAACCAAGAAGCCCTTTGTGAACCTATAGGGTCTCATGGAACCAAGGTACCATTGTGACACTAGGGGTCCTCATGGAATCATGGAGACAATTGTGACACTATGGGGCTTCATGGAACAGAGGGCCATTGTGACACTGTGGGGACCCATGGAACCAAGGAGCCATTGTAACACTACAGGATCCCATTGAACCTTTGAAACCATTGTTACACTGTGGGTCCCCATTGAATCAAAGGACCACTGTGACACTGCAGAGCCTTCTGGAATCCAGAAGACCATTGCAACCCTTTGGGTCCTCACTGAATAATGGAAATCATTGTGATATTTTGGGTCCTCATGGTATCATGGAGACAATTGTGACATTTTGGGGCCTCACTGAAGAGAGGGGCCATTGTGACACTGTGATGAACCATGGAAGCAAGGGGAGCATTAAGAGACCGCGGGGCTCATGGTACCAAGGAGCCATTGTGACACTGTAGGGCAACACTGAACCAAGGGTCCATTGTGATACTGTGGGGCCTCATGGAACCAAAGGCCCATTGTTACACTATGGGGCCACATTGAATCATGTAGACCATAGTGACACTGCATCGCCTTGTGTAACCAAGATGTCATTAGGACATTGCAGAGCCTTGGGGAACCAAGGGGCCGTTGTGACTGTGAGGCCTCATAGATCCAAGGGGCAAGTGTGACACTGTGTAGCCTCAAGGAACCAAGGAGATCACCATGAGACTTGAGGACCTCATGGAACAGAGGGGCCATTGTGACACTGCAGGCGCCCATGGAACCAAGAGACAATTCTGACACTGTGGGGTCTCATGGAAACAGGGGTCAGTTGTTACTTTGCAGGGCCCTCATGGAGCCAGGAGTTTCATTGTGACATTGCACAACCTCATGGAATCGAGGAGGTCATTGTGACACTGTGGGGCCACATGGAACCATGGAGAGCATGCAAGTATGAGAAATAGTACCACAGAGAAAGGTCTGTGGAAGAGCTGGATCCACCACTGTTACTTACCAGCGGCCACGTTGTATCCATTCCTCTGCCTCTTCCCTACAGAAAAACTACAGGATCAGCACTCACTGAGTGGGATCCACAGAACGCTACCAGACGATTCCATGTACGCTCCCAACCCTTATCCTGGGGGTTACCAGATTAGAGGTTCCAGACACCAAACCCAAATCCAATGAGGATGATGATGGCAGTGATGACAGACACAGTGACCACCACCAAGAATGAGATTTGAGCCGAATTCTGGCTCTGGGAATCACGGGTGGGTGAGGAGGGGAAGGCAAACCCTCCTCCATGCCACTCCATGCTCCTGAGTTCCTCATTTCCCAATTCCCAATTCCCACTTTCTGTGTTCTCAGTCTCACTCCAGGTGAAGATCCCGGGCTCTGGCATTCCAGGATGCTCTACCCAGCACCGGTACTGCTCTCGCTCCTCTGACAGCACCTCGATCCTGGCCGAGGTGTGGAAGGTGCCATTGCTGTTGCAAATGATCCTGTCCCACTCCATCTCCTGATTCCAGATTTCATTCCCTTTTATCCAGGTGATCCTGAATAGTCCTGGGGTAGAATCTGTACGCTTGGCAGGACAACATTAGGATTCCATGTTCCACTTTTCCAGACACATGGGCATTGGGAACCTCAGGGAACTGGATAACATCTCTCTCATGGTGAGATCCATCCATGGACTTCCCACGGGAATGGGATGGGGGTGAGATCCATCCATGGAATTGCCATTGGAATGGAGAGATGATGAGATACTCCCGTGGAATTCTCAAAGGAATGGTGCAATCCATAGACAGAATTCCCATGGGAATTCCTGTGTTTCCAAATTCTGTTCTCCCAAATCCCAGGTCACACTGAAGAGCCTCGTACCCTTTGAATTTCCAGGGCCTCTGGAGGATCTGGGTGGCGCCACTGGCTGCCATGAAGCTCCCAGTCTCATAGTCAAAGGAGATGAAATCCTGCCCATTGTAGCCATACTGAAGGGTTCTGCGGACACGCCTGTTGGACAGGACGTCACAGC
>VZSE01005078.1:1910-16110 GCA_013398275.1 Promerops cafer
AGGAGGAGGAGGAAGGGGCTGGCCAGGCTCTGTTCCTGTCACAGCTCCAGAAGCAGAGCTGAGCTCCTCAGGGCGAGCAGAGCTGTGCCGTGGGGCTGGCATGATGCTGGAGAAGTGTTCCTCCTGTTCCAAAGGGGTGAGCAGCCTCTGCTTTGACATTTTTCTTGCAGAAATTCCAGCCAGGTTTGAGGGGGAGGATGCAGAGCTGCTGTTTGATCCCTTTGATTTCTCTTCAATCCCCTCTTCCTTGCTCAGCTCCTCAATTCCAGGCTCTGCTGCTCTTGCAGGAATGCATCAAGCCTGTAAAAGTGGACAAAAAGCCTGGGACAGCAGCAGCCAAGATCAGAATCGAAGCTGATGGAAGCTATTTCCAGGTCAATCAGGTACGTGGGGTGTTTGTTCAGTGTAAAAAACCCAGAAAAATGAGTGTATTTTAAGTATTTTAGTTGTCTACATCCATTTAATGCCTCAAAGAGATGCTGTCAGCATTCTTGTATTTTTTTTCTTTTTAATTTATAATCAATAATTCCAATTTTGTGCCACTTTTATGCTCGGAAACACTGGCATTAATTACTGATTATTCATATAAGAGCAGATAAGCTGAGAATGCATTAAACTTTAATTTATCAGCATTTTAATTTATAAATTCATTTCTAAGCAGTCATTTTGTAATCAGTAATTCCAATTTATTCCATTTTTTTCTGCTCTGAAACACTGCCATTAATTGCTGATGATTTTTGTAACAGAGCAGATAAGATGAAAAGTTTATTTATTTTATCAATATTTAAGGATTGGCAATTCCAGGTTAGTTGTGACAATGTCCTTGTGCTCACTCAGAGATTTAATCAAGATATTTTTAATAAATCTTTCTGGATTTTTTAAAATAGTGTGACAAATTTTTTCTTTAAAAGCTTGAAGAATTCAGAAGCTTCCAAAATTCAGGCTGAGTTTTTGCTGTTTTTCACCAAAAAATGTTGGCATTGCTCAGTTAACCAAGCTGGGAATTCCTCTAGGAGTGGAACTTGGAACTTTAGGCAGATTTTGATTTTAAAAAAGGAGGATACAGCACTTCCAAAGGAATCTGGTTCCTTCTTTTAAATTTTTAATAGTGCCTCATTTCCTGGTCTATTCCTGGCTTTATTGAGGAGTGATGATTAGAGGAGAATCTCTTGGGAAAATCAAATTATTCAGGGCAGATAGAAGGGAAAATATTCCCTTCCAGTGTCTGGGATGAAATCCCTCAGCAAATTTCCCTTCCTGTGCCAAATAATCCCATTAAAAGCAGCCAACTTCAGGTGGCTTTGTCCTCATCTTATTAAAAATAAAGATTTTTTAAAATGATAAACCAAAAGCATCAAAAGAGCAACATCATTATTATTTGTAACAAAGTGGGGAAAGTGCTCCTTAAATTCTGGGATCAGAACTGAGCCTGCTCTGGGGTTTTTTTGTAGGATGGGGAAGCACAAAAGCTGGAAAAGGCCAAGATCACCCTGAATGATTGCCTGGCCTGCAGTGGCTGCATCACCTCAGCTGAGAGTGTTCTGGTCAGCCAGCAGAGCCACGGGGAGCTCTGCAAGGTGCTGGCTCTCAACAAGGTGGGTCCCACTCATCCCTGGAGAAAAAAGGGGAAAACCCACAGGAAAAGGGATTTTCCCAGCCCTGTCCAATCCCGGGTTGTTCTTGCTGTGCTGTTGGGGTTTATTCCCATTTTTAAAGAGGGTTTGGTGTCAATTCCTGCCTCGTGAGGAGCTCTGTGGTGCTGCCAGCTCTGCCTGGGCCACAGTTTGGGATTGTTTGATTGTTTCTTTCCAGGCTGCTGCTGCCCACGAGCAGAAACTGGTGGTGGTTTCTGTGTCCCCCCAGTCCAGAGCCTCCCTGGCTGCAAGGTGCAAACTGGGGCTGCTGGAGACTGCTCAGAAGCTGACCAGGTTCCTCAAGAGTTTAGGCAAGTGTGGGGTTGTGCTCTGTGCTCTGGGCTGGGGGTTCAGCAGCTGATGGGCTTTAACCCCCACGTGCATTCCAAACTGTCCCAAACCTCAGCTGTGGGATGAACTTGGGGTGAGGGAAGGAAAGCTTGGGCAAAGGAGGGTGGGGGATTTGTTTATAAGATGGTAACAGCACAAGGGAAAGGATTTACACTGCCAGAGGGCAGGGCCAGATGGGAGATTGGGGTGGAATTGCTGGCTGGGAGGGTGGGCAGGCCTTGGCACAGATTCCCAGAGCAGCTGTGGCTGCCCCTGGATCCCTGGCAGTCCCAAGGCCAGGCTGGCTCACCCTGGGGTAGTGGGACATGTCCCTGCCATGGAACTGGCTGAGTTTTGAGGTCCTTTCCAACCCAAACCATTCCATCAGTCTATAAAGCCTGGAAAGAACCACTGAAAAGAACTTTTACATTTTAGATTTCCACCTCTGCTGTCACTTTTACTCCTCTTCCCATGCTGAAAAGTGTTCCCTGTCAACTGCAGGGCTCAGTACCTGTGCCTGAATTTGCCTCTGGTTGAAGTGGGAGGGTTTTTTTGTTGTATTTTGCTGTATCCTGAGGGTTTTAACCCAGCTGCTGTCCTGCCCAGGTGTGCACTACGTGTTTGACACGACTTTCTCCAGGAATTTCAGCCTCCTGGAGAGCCAGCAGGAGTTTGTGAGACGCTTCCACAAACAAGCAGAGGACAAAAAGGCTCTGCCCATGCTGGCTTCTGCCTGCCCAGGTATGGCTTCAGCTCCTGCTGCAGTCAAAAATCCAGCAGCTGCTCAGAAAGGTGCAGATGGATGGTTTTACCTGCAGGATTATCCTCCTCACAGCACAGATCTTGGTGTTAAAGCAGTGGTGAGACACCTCAAAATTAATCTGGTCTTACACTTGCTTTGCTTTTTGTGCTGAGGTGGGGCTGAAAAGGGTCATTAATGAGCACCAAACCTGGCCTTTGGGGACAGTGGGCAGAGTGAAGGTCTGCTTCTCAGTTTTTAACTTCCTTTGTTGATTGTGTTCCTTGCAGGTTGGATCTGCTACGCAGAGAAAACCCACGGCAGCTTCATCATTCCCCACATCAGCACCACCAAATCCCCCCAGCAGGTCATGGGCTCCTTGGTCAAGGGCTTCTTTGCAGAGCAGCAGGTAAAGCTCTAAAAAATGCTCTTCTTACTGCAAAACCCCTCCAATTCAACACTTAAGGCTGATTTTTTAAAAAATTTTGCTGTGTTATACACATTTAAGGGTCAATATTGCCTTGCAGAAGGCAGCAAATCTTCCTCACTTGTGTCTTAGCTAATGAGTAGTAATTAGGGTAGAACACTAAGCATGGGCTAATTAACTTAAAGCTCTGAATTATTTGGGAAAGCTGAGGAACCTTATTTTCAGTGTCTTTATGCTCCTGTTATTTAAAATTGGTGAATAATTTCAAATAAGTGACCCAAGCCAAGGCTGCAGTCGGTGCTTATGTGCAGATCATGGCTTCTCTAAAAATGATCCCTCATTCCCACCTTGAGGTTCTGCTTCTGAAACCTCTGGGATCTTTCCAGATGGGAGCTGGATATCCCCAGGCTGCAGTTGAAGCAAACAGCCTGGACTGGGCCAGGCAGGGGCTGCAGCAGCCAGTGGGGCTTCTTGTGGGGTTCACTGGCCACTAACGAGCAGTGCTGTGACACTTGCACCAGGCAGCTGCAGATTTGGGACAAAATTTGGCAACTTCTGGGACTATTTGGCACAAGAGGCTGAAACAGCGGCCCAGGGTCAGTGACCTGTTTGCTCAGCCTGTGTTGATTGCTGGGATGATCCCGAGGTTTTTGGGGGACTCCAGCTCATGTCCTGAGGGGCTGAGCTTTGGGAGCAGGGAGGAAGTTCATTCCCTAATGGCTTAATTAGGGATTGGCTTCTCTGCCTGGCCTTGGATCATTGCACCCAAGTGAGGAACACTTCCAGGAGCTGGAGGGAGCCTCAGGAAAGATGGAAAGAGATTTTTCCCAAAGGCCTGGAGTGCCAGGACAAGGGAATGGCTGCCCAGTGCCAGAGGGCAGGGTTGGGTGGGACACTGGGAAGGAATCCTTGACTCAGAGGGTGGGGAGGGGCTGGGATGGCATTCCCAGAGCAGCTGTGGCTGCCCCTGCATCCCTGGCAGTGCCCAAGGCCAGGCTGGACAGGGCTTGGGGCACCCTGGGATAGGGGAAGGTGTTGGGGTTGGAACAGGATGGGCTTTAAGGTCCCTTCCACCCCAAACCATTCCAGGATTCCATGAAACCTGTGAGGGACCATAACTGCTGACACTGCAGCTGAAATGGGCTTCTGGGAGAGAAATCATTTCATTTATGCATAAATATCTAAATACACAAACATTCAGTGATGGTGGGGAATATTCCAGGGGCACAGTGGCATTATTTTCCCCACTCTCCTTTGCTCCTGGAACCCACCCCCTGAGGACAGGGGGATTTTGGCTGCTCCAGCTGTCCCAGCCTTGTCTCTCTTGCAGCACCTGCCCCCTGACAGGATCTACCACGTCACAGTCATGCCCTGCTATGACAAAAAGCTGGAGGCCTCCAGGCCAGACTTTTTCAACCAGGAATACCAGACCAGGGATGTGGATTGTGTCATCACCACAGGTAAGCAGAGCCACAGGAGATTCCCAATTCCAGCAAATTCTGGGAGCCTTACAGTGTTCCCTGGCTTTAATAACCCTTTGTCTCTGCCAGAGGTTGGATTTTGATCTAGATTTACATTTAATAGTGCAAAGCATGCCCTGGTAAAATGCAGGTGCAGTTTAGGGACTGCTCTGTGGGGTTTTTTTTTCCCTGTATCCCAAAAATAAGAACTCTCTGTGCCTGGTTCTGCCCTAGGAGAAGTGCTAAAGCTGCTGGAGCAAGAAGGAGTGTCCCTGGCAGATGTAGATCCTGCTCCCCTGGACACCATGTAAGAACAAAACCCCATTTCAGTCCTGTTCCCTTTCCTCCAGGATTCAGGGAGTTCAGAATTCCCCTGTTCCCTTTCTTCCAGGATTCAGGGAGTTCAGAATTCCCCTTTTCCTGCTGTTCTACACAAGTGTGTTTGCCCTTGGTTTGGTTTCTCGTGTCACTTGAACCAGAATAATTGGGAGTTAAGTTTAATGTACAGAATATGGTGAATTTCCTCTGGACAATCACTCCAGCTCCTTTCATCCCACAAAAAGCTGCTGCAGGCTTTGGGAAGGACAAGAATCTGTCCCAGTGATAAGAATTTCCTGAAGCAGAAGCTGTTGCTCCTCCTTATCAGAGCCACTGCAAAGATCCCAGAATTGAAGCAGAAATAACAAATATTTAGGTCACTCAGTTAATTGAAATAACAAACATTTAGGTCACTCAGTTAATCTCCAGAAGGCTGCTAGTGAAAAATGACATTTAAGGTGTGTCAGATGGGACTGGGCTTGTTGAACTGAGGAGGAACTTGGGCCCCAGGGCCAGCTGCACACACTGGGGTGGGCTGGGATCACGTTTTGGGGTCTGAGGTGACACCAGGGCTGGTCCTGCACTGAGCACCCAGAGCTGCCTTTGCTTCAGGGCAAGGGGAGCATCCCCAGAGGTCCTGGCACATGAACCCCAGAGAGGCTCAGCAGCAGCACCTCCCTGAATTATTCTGGATGATTAATTAGAGAACCACGGACTCCTGGAATGGTTTGGGTGGGAAGGACTTTAAAACCACCCAACCCCAACACCTTCCACCATCCCAGGCTGCTCCAAGCCCCATCCAGCCTGGCCTGGGACCCTTCCAGGGATCCAGGGACAGCCACAGCTCCTCTGGACACCACAATGGAGCTACCAGGAGAAAGGGGAGAGCTGGAGCTTGGAGGAAGCTGCTGTTTGGCTGCTGCTGGGGCTGTGTTTGATCCCAAATGCCCTGAGGCTGCTGCTCTGCCCTCCCCAGGCTCGGCAGGGCTGCAGAGGAGCTCAGCAGCCACCGCGGCGGGGGCGCTGGCGGGTACCTGGAGCACATCCTCAGACACGCAGCTCGGGAGCTCTTCGGGATCCACGTGGCCTCAGTCCACTACAAACCTCTCAAGTAAGAAGCTGAAACCCCACAGAAAACTCAGGGTTTTTTCAGGAGTCCTCTCCTCATTAAGGGGCTGATTTTTTTTAAATTTTTTTTGCAACGTTTAACTTCACTTCCGGGCTGAGAATTGGCTCTGCCGATTCCATGCAGGCAGGGAGAATTCCAGGGAGAATGTCCCAGGGAGAATTCCAGGGAGAATTCCAGGGAGAATGTCCCAGGGAGAATTCCAGGGAGAATTCCAGGGAGAATGTCCCAGGGAGAATTCCAGGGAGAATTCCAGGGAGAATGTCCCAGGGAGAATTCCAGGGAGAATTCCAGGGAGAATGTCCCAGGGAGAATTCCAGGGAGAATTCCAGGGAGAATGTCCCAGGGAGAATTCCAGGGAGAATTCCAGGGAGAATGTCCCAGGGAGAATTCCAGGGAGAATTCCAGGGAGAATGTCCCAGGGAGAATTCCAGGGAGAATTCCAGGGAGAATGTCCNAAAATTTTTTTTGCAACGTTTAACTTCACTTCCAGGCTGAGAATTGGCTCTGCCGATTCCATGCAGGCAGGGAGAATTCCAGGGAGAATGTCCCAGGGAGAATTCCAGCCCCTTCCCCACCCACAGCCTGGAGTCTGGCCTGATGGATTTCCCCACTGATCATTTTTAGAATAATTATAAAATTTGAGAGTAATGGAGAAGGCAGAGCTCTGGTGGAGCTGGGATTCCTCACCTTGGATCAGGCCAATCAGGGAGATTTGTGACTGATTATTGATCCCAGAAAACCTTGTGGCAGGGCTTTGGGGCTCTGTTTAACTGTTGTGAAACAGAAAATAAATCACCTGAGTTTGGGCATTGAGGCTCACCCACCTGAGATTCCTTTTGGCTTTCCAGTTCTAATTTAGTGTATCCTATAGAATTAATTATATTCCTAATGAGCAATTTTTACGTTTAGGATTCCCTGGTTTAGGAAGCAGAAAAAACAGTCTCAAAAACATGATAAAAATCAAATTACTTACTTTTTTTATCAGGACCAGGTATTCTCACTAACCTTAGAAATCCAGAATCCTCAATCAGGATTTGTTCCCATGTTTTATGATCCAGTAGAAGTTAAAAATCCCCTCAGTAGCTCCATTAATGTTGGCTGAAGGAACTCAGGGAAAGGCTCCCTGTGCTGAGCTTTTCAGGCTTTATCCAGCACAGGTGTCCTTCAGCAAACTCTGCTCAGGTGGCTCCAACAATCCTGGAAGGCTCTGGAAGGAATTTTCTGGAAGGAATTCCTTCCTGTTTTCCTTGGATGGCACAGAACTAGGCCAGCCCTTCAATGAGATCCACAAAGAATTGGGGTTTTACACAGGGCCCTTTGAAGTTTAAAATAGAAACTCATTTGGAGAAGCCATTTCCTGTGCTCTGCTCCCTCAGGAACAAGGACTTCCAGGAGGTGACCCTGGAGAGGGATGGAGAGGTCCTGCTCCAGTTTGCTCTGGCCTATGGGTTCAGGAACATCCAGAACCTGGTGCAGAAGCTGAAACGAGGGAAGTGCCCCTATCACTACGTGGAGGTCATGGCCTGTCCCTCAGGTGAGGCTGCTCTGGTGCAGATCCAGCCTGGGAGGAGCTCCAGGGCATTCCAGACTGGAGAAATAGGGGATTTTCCTACCTCTGAGCCACTAATTCCTCAGCATTTAAGGAATTGCAGCTGAATTCCATCACACAAAATTTGCACAATTAATTAATTGCTTTTAAGGAGGATTTCCTGAGCTCTGGTGCCTGAGGGGATTTTCCCCCTAAAATTACCCAAACCTGACCATCACACTTAGAGAAGATGCTGTGGCTGGTGGAGAAAATCCCTTCCTTACTATTTGATTCCCTTTCCTTTCCCTGCCTGCTGGCTCCCTTGGGAGCAGGGGCAGCCTGAACCCACTGAGGGGCCACTCCTGCCCTTGGAGCTGCTCCTTCCCAAGCACCCACCCAGCTCTGGGAGCCTCCCACTCAGCCCAACTCCCAGCACACATCCCAGGCACTCTTCCCTTTCCTCCAGCTGTGCCTCCAAGGCTGGGCTCACCTGGGTCGGGCTCTGGGGGCAGCAGATAAGAGCTGGCAGATTCCCAGCTGGAGCCAGCCCAGCATCTCCCTGCCCTGGGGCCCTGCTGCTGGGAGATAACTGGGAGTGAACCTCCATTCCTGAGGTGTTTCCATTCCTGCAGCTGTTTGCAGCAGCAGAAGAAATGAACTGGAAGTTTTTAGGATGTTTTTCCAGCTGAAGTTCTTCATCCTTTTTTTTTTTTTTTCCCCCTCCAGGCTGTTTGAATGGAGGAGGGCAGATCAAACTGGAGGGGGAATCCAGCAAGGAGGAGCTGCAGCAGGTGGAGAGGTTGTATGAATCCCTGAGGGCTGAGATTCCAGAGGAAAACCAGGCTGTGAGGGAGCTCTACGAGCACTGGCTGGGGGGCTGGGGCTCAGAGAGGGCTCTGCAAGTGCTGCACACACAGTACCACGCCGTGGAGAGAGCAAACTCTGCCCTCAACATCAAGTGGTGAGGGCTGCCCAGCCCAGGAGATCCTCAGTGCCTTCTGAACTCAGATTGCTGATTCTCCAAGCACTCTGTGCAATTCCTGCCTCTGGGAATGTGCCTGGCACTGCTCACTCCTCCAGCTGAGGAGGAGGTGGTGGGAATAAACCCCAGAGTCTGCCAGGAGACACATCAGGAGAGGCAGAAACGCTGGCCAGGCTGGTGGGATGGACCCTGCCCTGCTCCAACAGCCCCGTTCTGCCAGGACTGAGGAATCCAAGGGTTTAGAGCTCAGCTCCAGGCTGAGCTTTGTGCCACACCCCAGTATTCCTCCCCCAGGCCTTGCTGGGTTGTCACAGTGCTCATTCTGTGCCTGCCTGTGCTGGAACACCCTCATTTCATCAGAAATGGCCTCGTGAGCTCTGCAGTTCCCACACCTCACTGCCCTGCAGGGTCTGTGCCCTCAGAGAGGGGATCCAAAGCCTGGGGTCATCCCTGGGGCTGGGTCAGTGCCTGCTGGAAAGGGGCTGCAGTGAATGCTGGACAAAAACCTTGTGATTCCTTTCCTTAAATTAAAATAATTTATACCAAGGGCAATTACATCTCTGTGTCTTCTTCTTAAACACACAGTAGGGAGTCAAGACTTGGCACACTGACCCACCCTCAGCAGCCACTTATGAGGGCTAATATCCCTAAATCCAGACAAAACAGGCACTTACATCCCAAAATTACCACAAAATAATCCTGACCTTGGGGCTGGCAGGAGCCGAAGCCTCCCCTGCACTTCATCCAATGACTCCACAGAGCAAATGATGATTTTCATGGTTTTAATTAAAGGCTTTCCATTTTTCAGCTGTTGCTGATCATTAATGACCTCACAGTGTTCTAAGGCATGAACCTCCCCCTGCTGCCCCCTCCCCTCCTTCCTGAGGAGCAAATTGGTGCTTCCAGTGAATTCCCTTTTCCATGCAGGGATTTGGCTAAACCAGGAAGTCTGGAACCAGTGCAGAGCACAGTCAGTGCCTGCTGAGCACAATCAGTGAAGCTGAATTAGCTGGAAATGAAACAATCAGGGCTCTACACTTTGTCACTTCCCCAGTTCCCAGGTCACCAGCACACACAGAGGTCACTGAGGCCACGCTGGGGTCCCTGTTCTGGCACCAGGAATTTGTCCCAGCTCTGAGGTGTGGAGCAGGCTTAGGGCTGGTCCAAACACCCAGGAGCATCCCTGCTCCCAGGATAAATAAAATTCCAAAGGAACACGCCAGGGACAGCCACAACTCCAGCATGTCATGGAAATGAGGAATTCAGGCCACAGGACCAAGGGAGCTTTTGCAGCTGGATAAATCCTTCCCCTTCCATAAATCCAAACTATAACTTAATAAAAGGAAAAAAGAAAACCTTGGTCCAGTTTGTAGCACAGGAAAAAGCCCCAGACCAGACTCCAGTGGCAACAAAGAAGTTCACAGTCCACACATGAAAATCCCTGAAATCAACTCTAGCCCAGTGCTGGGAGCTGCCATCAAACCCTCATTTTCTCCACAAAAACAAACAAAAAAACCAGGGAATGACTTCAGTGGTGTAAAGTGCCTCCCCACACCTGCAAATAAAACTCTGCTCTTTTCTCAGACTTAAAAATAAATAAAACACAGCCCTGATTTTGCACAAAGTGAAGGCTGGGGAGGCCTGGGAGCTCCAGCTGCTCTCTCTTGAGGACAAGGCAGTGTCCATGGAGCTGGCACCAAGTGTTTTCCAGTTTTTACCTTGGAAAAAGCAAAAAGCAAGGGATGCCTGGCAGCACTTAGTTCTTGGCTGCCTAAAATCTGTCCCACCTTGGGAAATCCCTCCTGGGGCAGACCCTGGGCTCCACCTGGACACCCCACGGGGGCCAAGGGCTTCCGAGGGCTCCCCAGGGCAGCGACTGGGCCACAAATCCCTACAGAAATCCCTGTGGGACCTCCTGGAAAAACTGGGGAAAAGGGGCGAAAAACCCACCCAAACCCTGCTGTGATGAGGGATTTGTCAGCACAGGGCTGGAGTCGGGTGGTACTGGTGCCACCAGTGCCACCAGTCACTTCCAGTTTCCCATGGGGGGATCCGAGTGTCCATCGCCCATCCCTGGCCTGAGAGGGCCCCAGGGTGGCCGGAGCAGGACAGGCAGGGCCAGGAGAGCTCCCAGGAGTTCCAAAGCCACCAGCCACACGCCCTGGGATTGGGATGCAGCCCCGGGCCTGGCAGGGCAGCCTGGTGCTCCGTGGGGCACAGCACCACAACCCCTGAGCATTCCCGCTTTTCCTTCCACGGCCACGGGGCTGCAGCTCCCACTCTGACCCCGAAACTGGGAGTGTCCCCTGCTCCAAGCCAAATCCAGCACCAAGGGGGTCCCCACAGCCCGGGCTCTCCAAGGGATCAGTGCTGCTCCACGGAGAACACCAGGAGCCACAGCAGGGGCAGAGCAGAGCAGAGCAGCCACACACAAGCAGGTCAAGGACAACATCCAGTCCCCAGCTGGGAGCCAAGCCGAGCTGGGCACAGCCAGGAGGGAGCCCTGGCAGCACAGCGGTGTCACTTCTTCTCCAGGAAGGGCCCGAAGAGCCCCCAGTCGAAGGCCAGCATGGCCTGGGGGTTGGGCCTCTCCTTGGGCTTCTTGAAGTTGTCCCTCTCGGAGCGCAGCGCCCTCAGCACCTCCACAGGGTCCGTCCTGCCCGTGAACCTCTGCACGGGCTCCTCCCTGCAAGGGGACAGCCCTGCTGCGCCCGTGGGGACACGAGGGGACAGCAGGGACCCCCACCCCGCTGGGATAGACAACGGGGGAGTCCCACCCTGTGCTGGGCCCTAGGGGGGTCTGGGGTGACCCCATGTCCCGGCAGCCTCCCCTCGCTCCGGGCTGGGATTTCCCAGCAGCGCTCTGGGAGCAGGGACGACGCTGGCGGGGCAAAGGAGCAGCTCTGGGGCAGGAGCCCAGCAGTGCTTACGTGAGCCGCAGGAAGGGGTTGTACAGGAACTCCTCCTGCAGCGTGGAGGGCACCGTGGGCAGGTCCTCGTCATCGCGCTGCTGCGGGGGAGCAGAGGCGTCCGAATCCCGCTGCCGCCCCACAGCCCCGGCCCCCACCCTGGCACGCACACACTTACTCTGGCCCACGCCAGCTTCTCCTTCACCATTTCATTCTCTGGCTCCACCTTCAAGGCGAATTTGAGGTTTCTGACGGTGCATTCGTGGCCACAGAAAACCTTCTGCAGGAGGCACCCGGCATCAAACCCGCTCCCGGGGCCAGATCCGAGCCCGGGACCCCTGGCCTGAGCCCCCTCCTGGCTCCAGGAGCCCTCCCCGGGCTGGGAGGTGAGGGACACTCACCGTGTCCTTGGGCAGAGCCCCCAGGATTTGGGTGAGGTTGGTGTGCATCTGCTCTGCTGTGCCCTCGAAGAACTGCCCGCAGCCCCCCACGAACAGGGTGTCACCTGTGGGACAGGGGGCTGGGCACCGAGGGACCCCAGGGGTGCCAGGGGGTGCTGGGCTCACCCCAGGAGTGCTGAGTGGGGGGGACAGGCAGCACGCAGGGAGTGTGTCCCCAAAAGCCATGGGGGGCACGTGGCCAGGGTGGGATACCTGAGAAAAGAGCTGGAGCATCCGGGGAATCGTCCTCCCACATGAAGTAGCACATGTGGCCCGAGGTGTGGCACGGCGTGAAGAGACACCTCACCCTGATGGCCCCGAACTGGGGGGACAGAGGGTCAGGGTGCCACTGAGGGGGACAAACAGACCCCCCAGGCCTCCCCACGCCCTGCCTGGGGCCCAGCAGGTCACAGATCTGAAGGGGCTTTGGGTGGGTCCAGCTGTGTCTGCTCCGATGGCATTTGGGACCCAGCCCCAGGAGAGGGTGGGGCCCTCCAGCACAACCCCAAACAGGCTGGGACTGGGATGAGCTTTCTCTTCCATCCCAGCCTTGAATCCATGGGGCCACATCTGCAACCACCCCAGGGCACGGAGGGCTGAGCAGGGCCCAGCAGCACCAACCCCACTGGGGACCACTGGGGACAGTGTGACCACCCCACTCTGCTCCCCACTGGCCACCTCACTGGGGACCATGCCACCAGCCCACGCCAGCAGGCAGGACCCGTGTGTGGGGTCTGAGCCCGCGGTGTCCCCACAGTCCTGCAGCCACGCACCGAGAGCTCCTGGCCGTGGGTGACCTTGTGCGTGAGGGCCCCGATGCGCTGGTCAGCACCGAACACCCGCAGGCCGGGGAAGAGCTGGGCCAGCTCCTCGTTGCCCCTGGCGTGGTCCCTGAGGGCAGAGCAGGGGTTGGCAACGGGCAGCGGCCCCGTGGGGACACGGCCGCCCCGAGCCCGCCGCACCTACCAGTGGTGGTGGGTGGTGAGGATGGCCCTGAGCACCACGTCCTCCTTCCTGATGATCTCCAGCAGCTGGAAGGGACCCAGGGCAGCGGTGAGAGGGCAGAGGAGGTGACACACACACACACACACACACACACAGGGACCTGTCCCCTGCGGCACCAGGCAGGGGAATCCCCCAAAACCACGAGCTGAGGGTGGGACAAAGGTGTGACCCTGAGTGGAGCAGCTGGACGGGACCACGCTGCTTCCATGGGGATGGTGGCAGTTTTGGCCGGTGCTTTCTTAGGGAAGGCATAGAAGAGAGCACGCTGTCACTGCCACTGCCACGGCAGGGACACGGTGGCCGTGCCACCCACCCTGGCAACAGCGAGGGCCACACGGCACTGCCAGCCCCGGCACGGCTGCCAGGAGGCTCCGGATGCCAACTTCACATTCAGGGCCAGGAGCAAACGCTGGGCTGCTCCCGACTGGCTCCTCCGAGAGGAAGGAAATGCCCGAGGCAGCACCAAACGCTGAAACGCCGCGACAGCGCTCGCACGCCCAGGGGGTGGCACAAGGGACACCAGGCAGAGGGACACGGGGGTCACGGCGATCCCGGCCGCTGCCTTCCCGGCTCCTGGAAAACGGGACTGGGCACGGCACAGCCGCTCCAGAGGTCTCTTTGGGGTTATCCCGCTTGCCGTGGGGTCTGCAAGGCTCCGGCTGGGAGCGGCAGGGAGCGGCTCGGGGACCCCGCACAGCCCGGGGCAGGGGCACAGGGGCCGCACCCCGCACCCCCCGGGGACGGAGGGCTCTGTCCTGCCGGGGGGATGCTCCGCGAGCGCACGGACACCCCGCTGCGGGGCCACCGCCGCCCACCCGAGGGACCCGCTCACCCTTTTGGGGACCGCGGCGTCCACGGCGACGGCGTCGCGGGTGCTCTCCTCGATCACCAGGTACATGTAGTTGTCCTCCAGCACGGAGATCACCTTCACCTTCATGGCCCCGGGGACGCGGGGACGGCGGCCCCGGCCGCACGCAGCGATGGCGGGGAGGGGTGCGGGACCCCGGCGCGTCCCCGGCACCACCCCCGGGCGGGCCGGGGCGGTCCCGGCCGTGTGCGGGGCGGGTCACGCAGCGCGGGGCGGGGAGAGCCGCACGGCCCGGACACTGCGGCGACGGGGGACGGGGGATGGTCCCTGTGCCACCCCGGGGGCCCACGGCGCGTCCTGACACCCCCCGGGGCTGGAGGAAGGAGGGGTCCCCCCAGTCCAGCCCCCAAAATCAGCCCCTGCCCCCAGCGCAGGGGGGGTGCGGGGGCACTGGCACTGGTGGCACTGGTGGCATTGGGGGCCTGGAGGGA